>CM075760.1:13366844-13369344 GCA_037974335.1 Prionace glauca
ACACACTCTCTCTCACATACACTCTCTCTCACACACACTCTCTCTCACACACACTCTCTCACACACACTCTCTCTCACACACTCTCTCTCACATACACACTCTCCCTCACACACTCTCTCTCTCTCACACACACTCTCCCTCACAAACCCTCTCCCTCACAAACACTCTCCCTCACACACACTCTCCCTCACACACACTCTCCCTCACACACACTCTCCCGCACACACACTCTCCCTCACACACACTCTCCCTCTCTCTCACGCACTCTCTCTTTCACGCACTCTCTCTCATGCACTCTCTCTCACTCACACACTCTCTCTCACACACACACTCTCTCTAACACACACACTCTCTCACACACACACTCTCTCTCACATACACTCTCTCTCACACACACTCTCTCTCACACACACTCTCTCACACACACTCTCTCACACACACTCTCTCTCACACACGCTCTCTCTCACACACACTCTCTCTCACACACTCTCTCTCACACATACTCTCTCTCACAAACACTCTCTCTCTCACACACACTCACTCTCTCACACACACACTCCTCTCTCACACACACACTCTCTCTCACACACTCTCTCTCTCACATACACTCTCTTTCACACACACTCTCTCTCACACACACTCTCAGACACACTCTCACACACACTCTCTCTCACACACTCTCTCACACACACTCTCTCACACACTCTCTCTCTCACACACACTCTCTCTCTCACACACACACTCCTCTCTCACACACACACTCTCTCTCACACACACTCTCTCTCACACACACTCTCTCTCACACACACTCTCTCTCACAAACACTCTCTCTCTCACACACACTCACTCTCTCACACACACACTCCTCTCTCACACACACACTCTCTCTCACACACTCTCTCTCTCACATACACTCTCTTTCACACACACTCTCTCTCACACACACTCTCACACACACTCTCTCTCACACACTCTCACACACACTCTCTCACACACTCTCTCTGTCACACACACTCTCTCTCTCTCACACACACTCCTCTCTCACACACACACTCTCTCTCACACACTCTCTCTCTCACACACACTCTCTCTCACACACTCTCTCACACACACTCTCTCACACACACTCTCTCTCACACACGCTCTCTCTCACACACACTCTCTCTCACACACACTCTCTCTCACACACACTCTCTCTCACACACACTCTCTCTCACACATACTCTCTCTCACAAACACTCTCTCTCTCACACACACTCACTCTCTCACACAGACACTCCTCTCTCACACACACACTCTCTCTCACACACTCTCTCTCACATACACTCACATACACTCTCTTTCACACACACTCTCTCTCACACACACTCTCATACACACTCTCACACACACTCTCTCTCACACACTCTCTCACACACACTCTCTCACACACTCTCTCTCTCACACACACTCTCTCTCTCACACACACACTCCTCTCTCACACACACACTCTCTCTCACACACATTCTCTCTCACACACACTCTCTCTCACACACACACTCTCTCTCACAAACACTCTCTCTCTCACACACACTCACTCTCTCACACACACACTCCTCTCTCACACACACTCTCTCTCACACACTCTCTCTCTCACATACACTCTCTTTCACACACACTCTCTCTCACACACACTCTCACACACACTCTCTCTCACACACTCTCACACACACTCTCTCACACACTCTCTCTCTCACACACACTCTCTCTCACACACACACTCCTCTCTCACACACACACTCTCTCTCACACATTCTCTCTCTCACACACACTCTCTCTCACACACTCTCTCACACACACTCTCTCACACACACTCCCTCTCACACACACTCTCTCTCACACACGCACACTTTCACATGCATACATCCTCTCTCTCTCACTCACTCACACACTCACTCTGACACACACACACACTCTCTCTCTCACACACTCTCACACACTCTCACACACACACTCACTCTCACACACACACTCACTCTCAGACGCACACTCTCTCACACACACACACGCACACACACACAGACACACACTCTCTCACACACTCTCTCTCTCCCTCTCTGTTTGTGCGTCTCTCTCTCTCTCATAGAACATAGAACATTACAGCACAGTACAGGCCCTTCAGCCCCCAGTGTTGTGCTGAGCTATGTCCAATCCCAAGATCAGGGTCATTTATAAAGATGACAAACAGCAGTGTCCCCAAAACAGATCCCTGAGGTACACCACTAGTAACTGAACTCCAGGTTGAATATTTACTATCAACCACCACCCTCTGTCTTCTATTAGCGAGCAAATTCCTGATCCAAACTGCTAAATCACCCTCAATCCCATGTATCCGTATTTTCTACAGTATCTTACCATGGGGAACCTTATCAAACTCTCTCTCTCTATATATCTGTCTGTCTCTCTCTGTATTTCTGTGTCTCTCTTTCTGTCTCTCTCTCCCTCTGCATCTTTCCCTCT
>CM075760.1:13374344-13379344 GCA_037974335.1 Prionace glauca
TGCTTCCTTCCTCTGTCTGAAGTATTGGAGACGTGGACATGACTGAAATAATTCAATCTCTCGGGACAATCCCTGTAAACAGCTTCTGGAAACAAATTGACACTTTAATCACCCAAAAAGCTGAATCTCCATTCAAACATCTCCCTCCGCATATCCTTGTAAATGTAAAGATAATTCCCATTTCCCCAAAGCAGGAAGATATGGAATGGAATCACCTGAACCTCTCTATCAAAGATAGAAAGTTTCTTTTCTATAAAGTTTATTTATTAGTGTCACAAGTAGGTTCACATTAACACTGGAATAAAGTTACTGTGAAAATCCCCTAGTCCCCACACTCCGGCACCTGTTCAGGTTACACTGAGGGAGAATTTAGCACAGTCAATACACCCTAACCAGCACATCTTTCAGATTGTGGGAGGAAACCGGAGCACCCGGAGGAAACCCACCCAGACACGGGGAGAACATACAGACTCCACACAGACAGTGACCCAAGTTGGGAATCGAACCCAGGTCCCTGGAGCTGTGTACACAAGAACATAATAAATAGGAGCAGGAGTAGACCATCTAGCCCTTCGCACACACACACACCCACACACACACACACAGACAAAGAGAGAAACACACACACAGACACACAAAGGGAGAAACAAGCTCTCAAACACACACACACACACACAACCAATAGACAGTTTCATTTTACAGATATTTCATTTACTCTCTGCCCCCCACCAAAGGGTTAACCTGTTTGTGATTAATTACAAAGCCGGGATATTTTAACCCCAGGGTTCCCCAGAGGGAAACATCACCCCGACATAGTAACAATATTTATAATTCCAAAATCACACCCCCCCCCTCCTCCCTTAATCAGTGAATGTATGATTCACAGTGCAATGAAGACCATTCTGCACAGCAAGATCCCACTGTCAGTCCCACAATGGAGAAAGCCCTCCCCCAACTCTATCTCTTTCCCCTGCCCCTCCTGAGACCCTCACACCCCACCCGTGCCCACCCCCCCAACGCCTCTCTGTTTAGCTCTCCCTCCGTTTCTCTCTCTGCCTCCTCCCCCCCCCACTCCCGTCTTTCCTGGTTAAAGTTCCACTCAGGGTCCCACTGCGGGGAATAGGGAGCCAGACCCACCTGTGTACACAGCAAGATCCCACACACACAACCTGGTGAGGGGCGGATTAAATAAATGTAGTGGGGTGGGGACTGCGGGAGAGGGTGTGGGGAATGGGATCCACACCTCCCTCCCTCTCTCTCCCTAAATTAAACTGACAACAATTCACACTGGGGTTTTCTTTCACATTTTATTGAGAGATGAAATATAGATGGGAATGTGTGTGGGGAGAGGGGAGGGGGTGTAGGGATTGGGAAGAACACTGGAGAGACAGAGAGAGGGAAATTCTCTACCCCCCCACACCCCAATCCAAATAGAAATTCCTGGGAAAACAGAGAGAGAGAGAAAAGAATCTGGAGTCAGACAGCACAGAAACAGGCCCTTCGGCCCACCAGCTCAATGCTGGCCCATCCAATCCCAATCTACACTCCTCCCCATTCCCCAGCACTTGCTCCGTAGCCTACGATGCCTCGGAGATTAAAGTGCTGGAATTTCCCCTACCCCCTTTCCAGGATTTTCCCCTGAAACCCCCCACTCTGCGGGGTCCCTGAGCCAGATCTCGTTTCAAAATAAAAAGCGTGGTCCCTGTCGCAGTGCGGGGCAAAGGCCTAGTGTGTGCACAGCAAGATCCCACAGCAGCAGCAATCTGAACCTCAATCAGAGAGGACACTGTCCCCCCCCCCCCACCCTCTGGCCTGCTGTGAGCCCCCCTTTCCCTGTGTCCCAAATCTACAGAAAGGCTGGAACTACCCCTTAAAACACGGCAAATCCCTTTTGAAACCAAAATCCCAGTGCTGCACAGCAAGATCCCGCAAGGTGCAGGCAGCTGGGCCGAGTTTTTTAATTTGGGAAATGTTTATACAGAGAGAGGGAGAGAGAGGCTGAGACAGTGAAATACCCCCCCCCCCACCTCCCCAATCCTCCAAGACCATCACAATTAAACTGGTGTCCCTGTCCCTCACTGAGGCCCCCCTCCCTCTAACAGCCAGTGTCTCTCCCCCTGCATCAAACCCACACCTACAGCTGCTTCCATCCCTCCCTCTCTCCGTCTCCATCTGTTTCTGCTACAGAAGAGACAGGGACAGAGAAACAGAGGCTGGGAGAGAGAGAGAGACAAGCAGAGAGAGAGAGAGAAACAGACGGAGAGAGAGAAACAGAAAGATAGAGTGACAGGGAGAGGGAGAGACAAGGAGAGAAAGGGAGAGGAACAGAGACAGGGACAGAGAGAGAGATTTGATATTGAATTGTGTGCGGTCACATTATTGAGTGTCCTGTCATTTGGTGATTGTTTTATACAGAGAGGCAGAGAGAGAGGTGAAGACAGTGACATTCTCTCCCTGACACCCCGGCAAGCTCAGAGACACAGAAGCTGCAGACACTCACACACACAAACTGCTTTGGTAAGTCTCCCAACATCTCTCTCTCTATCTCTATGTCTGTGTGTGTGTGTCTATCTCTCTCTCTCAGTAACTTAATTGCAGTGTTAATGTGAGCCTTACTTGTGACACGAATAAACTTGAAAACTTTAAGTCCCCTCTCTGTCCCTCTATCTCTCTCTCTTTATCTATGTCTCTGTCTCTCTCTCTCTGTAATTTCTTTGCAGTGTTAATGTAAGCCTTATTTGTGACAGTAATAAATACATTTCAAAACTTTGAACTTTAAAACCTCTCTGTGTCTCTGTCTCTCTCTCTCTCTCTCTCAGTAACTTCTTTGCAGTGTTAATGTAAGCCTTGTGACAGTAACAAATACATTTTAAAACTTTGAACTTTAAACCCTATCTGTGACTGTGTCTGAATTCAGAGCCCAGGTCAGTGCCAGATTGAGAGGGGGGTCAGTATTGAGCAGAATGGACAGACAGTTTGATAGAAAGTTTGCAGAAACTACAGGGAGTGTTTGGAAACATGTTGGGGGTTGTGGAAAGGTCAGTGTGTAACAAGCTGAGGGAAGGGGTTTCCAGTTCACATCTTGCTGCTGTTTGGGGCAGTGGGAATTCCCTTTGCATTTCCAGGGAGCTGTGAAACCCTCAGGGCTTTCTGCCTGTCTCTGTTTGAACAGTTTAATATGTTTAAACACTCAGACCTCTGGCCCTTGTTGGGAATATCAGAATATCTCACTGCCCACCCCCCCCAGTACACACACCCCCCCACAAACCCCCCACCCTGTGTGTGTGTTGTCCCAAGTCTGGAGAATTCCCCGCAGTCCCCTGAAAGTTTTTAAACTCCCTCTGAGAAAACCCCCCCTTTTTAAAACAAAATCCCTGTGATGCACAGCAAGATCCCACAGGACACAGTCAGCTGTGTGGAGTGTTTTTTACTTTGGGAAATGTTTATACAGAGAGAGAGAGAGTGAGGCAGAGAGAGGCTGAGACAGAAATTAAACTGACAACAATTCACACTGGGGTTTTCTGTCACATTTTATTGAGAGATGAAATATAGATGGGAATGTGTGTGGGGAGAGGGGAGGGGGTGTAGGGATTGGGAAGAACACTGGAGAGACAGAGACAGGGAAATTCTCTACCCCCCCCCCACACCCCCAATCCAAATAGAAATTCCTGGGAAAACAGAGAGAGAGGGAAAAGAATCTGGAATCACACAGTTTTTCCCTGAACCCCACTCTGCGGGTCCCTGAGTCTGATCTCGTTTCAAAATAAAAAGTCTGGTCCCTTGTTGCAGTGCGGGGCAATGTCCCAAAGTGTGCACAGCAAGATCCCACAGCAGCAGCAATGTGAACCTCAATCAGATGGGACACTGTCCTTCCGCACAACCCTCACGCTCTCGCCTGCTGTGAGTCCCCGTCCCCACTCACTACCCTGTGTGTGTGTCTGCATCATCCCAAATCAGCAGAAAGGCTGGAAACCCCTCTTAAAACAAAGCCAAATACTTTTTAAAACAAAATCCCTGTGGTGCACAGCAAGATCCCATAGGTGCAGTCAGCTATGTTCAGTTTTTTTAAAAAGTGTTTATACAGAGGGAGAGAGAGGCTGAGACAGTGAAATCACCCCCACCCCCCCGGGACCCTCAGAATTAAACTGGAGCCCCTGTCCCTTACTGTGGCCCCCCTCCCTCTAACAGCCTGTGTCTCTCCCCCTGCATCTAACCCACACCTACAGCTGCTTCCATCCCTCCCTCCCTGTCTCTGTCTCCATCTGTCTCTACGACTAGAGACAGGGGGAGAGAGAGAGAGACATGGAGAGAGAAACAGACAAGAGAGAGAAACAGAGACAGGGTGAGAGAGAGAGACAAGGAGAGAGAGAGAGAACCGGGAGAGACAGAGATAAAGAGAGAGAGAGAGATTTGATATTGAATTGTGTGCGGTCACATTATTGAGTGTCCTGTCATTTGGTGATTGTTTTATACAGAGAGGCAGAGAGAGAGGTGAAGACAGTGACATTCTCTCCCTGACACCCCGGCAAGCTCAGAGACACAGAAGCTGCAGACACTCACACACACAAACTGCTTTGGTAAGTCTCCCAACATCTCTCTCCCTCCCTGTCTGTCTGTCTCTCTCTCTCTCTCAGTAACTTCATTGCAGTGTTAATGTGAGCCTTACTTGTGACACTAATAAACTTTAAAACTTTAAGTCCCCTCTCTGTCCCTCTATCTCTTTATCTATGTCTCTGTCTCTCTCTCTCAGTAACTTCTTTGCAGTGTTAATGTAAGCCTTGTGACAGTAATAAATAAGTTATAAAACTTTCAACTTTAAACCCTATCTGTGACTCTGTCTGAATTCAGAGCCCAGGTCAGTGCCAGATTGAGAGGGGGGTCAGTAATGAGCAGAATGGACAGACAGTTTGATAGAAAGTTTGCAGAAACTACAGGGAGTGTTTGTAAACATGTTGGGGGTTGTGGAAAGGTCAGTGTGTAACAAGCTGAGGGAATTTCTC
>CM075760.1:13386844-13389344 GCA_037974335.1 Prionace glauca
ACACTGAAACACACTCATACAAAGAGAAACACACACGCAAAGAGAGAAACACAGGCACACAGAAACACACACACACACAGAAATACACACACACAGAAACACACACACACAAATCTAGAAACACACACACATGTAAACACAGACACAAAAAGAGAGAAACACACACACACACAGAGCCACACACACACAAAGAGAGAAACACACAGACACAAGGAGAGAAACACACACACACAAAGAGAGAAACACACATAGAAACACACACACATACACAGAGAGAAACACACACGCACAGAGAAACACACACACACAAAGAGAAAAATACTCACACACACACAGACACAGAGATCCACACACACTGAAACACACACACACACAAAGAGAGAAGCACACACACAGAAACACACACACACATTAATGTCTTTTCCCAAAGATAGGGGAGTCTAAAACTAGAGGGGATAGGTTTAAGGTGAGAGGGGAGAGATACAAAAGTGTCCAGAGGGGCAATTTTTCCACCCAGAGGGTGGTGAGTGTCTGGAACAAGCTGCCAGAGGTAATAGTAGAGAGGGATACAATCTTGTCTTCTAAAAAATATTGAGACAGTTCCATGGGTGCGATGGGTACAGAGGGATATGGGCCAAATGTGTACAGATATAAATATATATATATCTGTCTCTCTCTCTCTCTCTCTCTGTATTTGTGTGTGTCAAAAGAACAAAGAACAACACAGCACGGGAAACAGGCCCTTCGGCCCAACGAGCCCGCGCCGCCGTCCCATGGTCAGTGACCTATTCATGACTCTAGTCTATGCCTAATGTGTGAGGATCAGGGAGGTCCAATATAGGGACAATTTGTTACCCAATCAATCAGCCTAAAAGCACATTTTTTGTATATGTGTCTCTCTCTCTCTCTCTCTGTATCTGTGTGTGTCTCTCTCTCTGTATCTGTGTGTGTGTGTGTCTCTCACTCTGTATCTGTGTGTGTGTCTCTCTCTATATATATCTATATATATGTGTATATATATACATATCTGTGTGTGTGTTTCTCTCTATATATATCTATATATATGTGTATATATACACATCTGTGTGTGTGTTTCTCTCTCTCTGTATCTGTGTGTGTGTCTCTCTCTCTCTCTGTATCTGTGTGTGTGTCTCTCTCTATATATATCTATTTATATGTGTATATATACATATCTGTGTGTGTCTCTCTCTCTCTCTCTGTATCTGTGTATGTGTCTCTCTCTCTCTATATATATATATATGTGTATATATACATATCTGTGTGTGTCTCTCTCTCTCTCTCTGTATCTGTGTGTGTGTGTGTCTCTCTCTATATATATATATGTGTATATATACATATCTGTGTGTGTCTCTCTCTCTCTATTTGTGTATGTGTGTGTGTGTGACTCTCTCTCTGTATCTGTGTGTGTCTCTCTCTCCAAATATATATGTGTATATATACATATCTGTGTGTGTGTCTCTCTCTCTCTCTGTATCTGTGTGTGTGTCTCTCTCTCTCTCTGTATCTGTGTACGTGTGTCTCTCTCTCTCTGTATCTGTGTGTGTGTGTCTCTCTCTCCCTCTCTGTATCTGTGTGTGTCTCTCTCTCTATATATATCTATATATATATGTGTATATATACATATCTGTGTGTGTGTCTCTCTCTCTCTCTCTGTATCTGTGTGTGTGTCTCTCTCTCTCCCTCTCTGTATCTGTGTGTGTGTCTCTCTCTATATATATCTATTTATATGTGTTTATATACATATCTGTGTGTGTGTGTCTCTCTCTCTCTCTCTCTATATATATATATATATATATGTATATATACATATCTGTGTGTGTCTCTCTCTCTCTCTCTGTGTATCTGTGTGTATGTGTGTCTCTCTCTCTCTATATATATATGTGTATATATACATATCTGTGTGTGTCTCTATCTCTCTATTTGTGTATCTGTGTGAGTGTCTCTCTCTCTCTGTATCTGTGTGTGTGTCTCTCTCTCTCCCCCTCTGTATCTATGTGTGTGTCTCTCTCTCCAAATATATATGTGTATATATACATATCTGTGTGTGTGTCTCTCTCTCTCTCTGTATCTGTGTGTGTGTCTCTCTCTCTCTCTATATATATATATATATATATGTGTGTGTCTCTCTCTGTATCTGTGTGTTTCTCTCTCTATATATATGTGTATATATACATATCTGTGTGTGTGTGTCTCTCTCTCTCTGTATCTTTGTGTGTCTCTCTCTCTCTCTCTGTATCTGTGTGTGTGTCTCTCTCTCTCCGTATCTGTGTGTGTGTGTGTCTCTCTCTGTATCTGTGTGTGTGTCTCTCTCTCTCTGTATCTGTGTATGTGTCTCTCTCTGTATCTGTGTGTGTGTGTCTCTCTCTATAAATGTATGTGTATATATACATATCTGTGTGTGTCTCTCTCTCTCTATTTGTGTATGTGTGTGAGTCTCTCTCTCTCTGTATCTGTGTGTGTGTGTCTCTCTCTCTCTCTC
>CM075760.1:13416844-13466844 GCA_037974335.1 Prionace glauca
TCTCTCTCTCTGTATCTCTCTCTCTCTCTGTATCTGTCTCTCTCTCTCTCTGTATCTGTCTCTCTCTCTCTCTGTATCTATCTCTCTCTGTATCTGTGTCACTCTGTCTCTCTGTCTCTCTCTCTCTGTATCTGTCTCTCTCTCTCTCTGTATCTATCTCTCTCTGTATCTGTGTCACTCTGTCTCTCTGTCTCTCTCTCTCTGTATCTGTCTCTCTCTCTCTCTGTATCTATCTCTCTCTGTATCTGTGTCACTCTGTCTCTCTGTCTCTCTCTCTGTATCTGTGTGTGTCTGTATTCTGAAATTGCCCCTGAATCTCTGTCTCTCTCTCTCTCCCTGTCTCTCTCTTTCTCTCTCTCTCTCTCGCTCTGTCTCTCTATGTGTGACACTCTCTCTCTGCGTCTCTCTCTCTTTGACTCTCTATCTCACTCTGTACCTCTCTCTCTCTCTATCTGGGTGGGTATCTCTCTGTCTCTGGGTCTCTCTCTCTCTCTGTCTCTCTGTTTAGCTGTTTCTCTCTCTGTATCTGCATCTCTCTCTCTCAGTCTCTATCTGTGTCTCTCTGTCCGTATCTGTGCATCTCTCTCTCTCTGTATCTGTCTCATTCTCAGCATCTCTGTAACTCTCTCTGTGTGTCTATGTGTGTCTCTTTCTGTGTCTGTCTCTGTCTCTCTTTCTCTGTATCTGTGTGTGTCTCTCTCCCTCTCTGTCTGTCTGTCTTTCTCTGTATCTGTCTCTCTCTCTCTCTCTGTATCTGTCTGTCTGTCTATCTCTGTATCCGTGTCTCTCTCTCACTCTGTTGTGTGTCTCTCTCTCTGTCTGTGTGTGTGTCTCTCTCTTTGTCAGTCTGTATCTGTGTCTCTCTGTATCTGTGTGTTTCTTTATATATGTGCCCTTCTCTGTGTTTTTTCTGTCTCTCTGTAACTGTTTGTCTCTGTCTCTGTATCACTGTGACTCTGTATCTGTGTGTCCCTCTCTGTACTTCTCTCTGTGTCTCTCTATTTCCACGTCTGTGTGTCTGTCGCTGTATTTCTCCCTGTGTTTCTCTCTTTCTGTCTGTATATGTGTGTCACTCTGTATCAATGTCTCTCTCTCTCTCTGTATCTGTGTGTGTCTGTATTCTGAAACTGCCCCTTAATTTCCCAAGTTGTGAAGGTTTGGGGATTGCTAAACTGCCCCAGAGATGGACAGTTAGGGACACAGGGGAGCCTGAGACGTAGACATTACTGAAACAATTCAATCTCACTAAACCAATGTTTAGTAAGAAAATGGTGCTGGGGGAATGAATGGGGTTAAAGGCTAACAAATCCCCAGGGCCTGATAATCCCAGAGTATTAAAGGAAGTGGTGCTGGAAATATTGGATGTGTTGGTGATCACCTCCCAAAATATCTATAGACTCTGGAGCAGTTCCTACAGATTGGAGGGTGGCAAATGTAACCCCACTATTTAAAATAATCTTTGAACTTGTGTGTAATTTATCACAGAACACAGGCAGCATGGGTTTATCTAGAATGACGGGATAGTGTCGGTGTGGAGAAGTTATTCCTTCAAGTGGGAATCAGTGTAGTTTTGAAATGTGTTGAGGGTTTCTGCCTCTCCCCATTCAATCCTCCCCAACCTCTCTATCGAGGCTCCTTCTCACTTTCTACCAGACAATGGTTTGTGTTGGAGAGCCGGGTGCAGAGGAGATTGAAATGAAACAGACAGACAGTTCACTCCGACACTGAGAAATGGGAAGCGATGCATTTTGGACAATAAGTTGAGGAGAGAAACCATAAACCAACTGGGAACAAGTGAAATTGTGTGTAGGTAAAGGGAGACCTTTTATACCTCTCTCAACCTGTGTCTCTCTCTGTTTCTCACTCTCTGTGTCTGGGTCTTCTGTCCATCTCTCCCCCTCTGGGAATCTGTGAAAAATACCCACAAATATCAGTCAGTCATTTGCTGTTTCTTCCCAGTGTCCATTTGATGTGAACACAGCACTGAGATATTTCGGACACAGTTGTCTCCTCACTAAGGGAACATTCGGATTAGACAGAGTGGATTCAGAAAGAACCTTCCCGAAGGTGGGAGAGTCCAGAACTCGGGGTCATAGTTTGACAGTCAAGGATAAACCTTTTAGTGATGCATCTTGAACAATAATACTCTCTCTCTCTTTATGTGACTTTCTCTTTCTCTCTCTCTCTCTGTCTTTCTCTGTCTCTGTCTCTCTCTGTATCTCTCTCCCTCTCTCTCTGTCTCTGTCTCTCTCTCTGTCCCTGTCTGTCTGTCTCGTTCTGTCACCTCTGTATGTATGTGTCTCTCTCTGTGTCTCTCTCTCTCTCTGTCTCTCTATTTCTCTCTGCCTCTCTGTATTTCTCTCTGTCTCTCCCTCTCCCTGTCTCTCTCTCTCTCTCTCCGTCTCTCTCTTTGTCCCTCCCTCTCTCTATCGCTCTCTCTCTATCTGTCTTTGTGTGTGTGTATGTGTCTCTCGCTCTCTCACACACTCTGTCTGTCTGTATGTCTCTCTCTCTCTCTGTGTCTTTTGTCTCTGTCTTTCTCTCTCTCTCTGTCTCTCCCTGTGTTTTTCTCTCTCCCTGTGTGTGTCTCTCCCTGTCTCTCTCTCTCTCTCCCTGTGTGTGTGTCTCTCTCTCTGTGTCTCTCTTCGTGCCTCTCTCTCTCTCTCTATCTCCCTCCCTGTGTCTCTGTCTCCCTGCATGTCTCTCTCCCTCTGTCTCTCTTTTGTTCTCTATGTCTCTCTCACTCTCTCTGTCTCTCTGTGTGTCTCTCTTTGTGTCTTTCTCTCTTTGTCTCTCTCTCTCTTTGTGTGTGTGTCTCTCTCGCTTTGTGTGTGTGTGTCTCTCTCTCTGTCTCTCTCTCTCTTTCTGTGTCTCTCTCTCTCTGTACCTGTATTTCTCTCTATATTTCTCTCTCCTTGTCTCTCTCTCTCTCTATATCTGTGTGTGTGTCTCTGTCTCTCAACCTGTGTCTCTCTCTGTTTCTCACTCTCTGTGTCTGGGTCTTCTGTCCATCTCTCCCCCTCTGGGAATCTGTGAAAAATACCCACAAATATCAGTCAGTCATTTGCTGTTTCTTCCCAGTGTCCATTTGATGTGAACACAGCACTGAGATATTTCGGACACAGTTGTCTCCTCACTAAGGGAACATTCGGATTAGACAGAGTGGATTCAGAAAGAACCTTCCCGATGGTGGGGGAGCCCAGAACTCCCATAGTTTGAGGGGAAAGGGGAAACCTTTTCGGGCTGAGGTGGGGAGAAATCCCTTCACCCAGAGAGTGGGGAGTGTGTGGGATTCAGCCCCACAGAAAGGAGCTGAGGATAAAACATTGTCTGATTCCCACTGGGAATGAGATGGAGCTCTTGGGGCTAATGTGGGATCAGGATATTGAATTTGATGATCAGAATGAATGTAGGAGGAGACTGGAAGGGCTGAGTGGCCTCCTGATTTTAGTTTCTGTGTTTATAAATGATGAAAAGACAGAAGCAGTGGGAGTTCGATATGTGTGGATATCTCACAGCTGGATTCACACAATCCACACAGCAATTTCTGGGATAGATCGGGAATGCTGTAAATGATGTGAGATGCAGTGTGCAGGGTACATTCATGTTGTAATGTTACTCCCAAACTGTCACCCCCACAGGATCCACATTTCTGTGTAATGTCAGTGAAACATCAGCTCAGTGAGTTCAGGTTCAATGTTTAAAATAACCCGTCCCTTTTCTGTGGCTGCTTTGGGGAATGTCAGTGGGATGTAGTTTCCAGGCAAGTGTGAACAATTGTATCGGGGAATCATTGGAAGCAGTTTCCATTGAGAGCTTTCTGCATTCTGGAAATGTGTGGGATCTATTCAGAGATAGGAAATGGATGGGGGAATAAAGATGCAGTTTGGTGTTAATTACATGAGACTGTCGGCTTTGAAGATTCCCCAGTTCCATGTGCTTAGAGTCAGGAGGGATTAAAGCAACGTTCATCGTTCAAATTCTTCAGATAAGTTTCAAAGTGAGTGAGAGACAGAATACACAAATTCTGAGACAGAGAGAGACACATCTGTATTCACAGCTTCAACTCCATGTTGCAATCTGAGGAGCTGAGATCCTGGTTGAATTAAACACGAGTTCACACTGGGATGCTGAATAATTTGAGTTCTGTTTGTTCTCTCAAAAGAAATCTAAAAATCTGCAATGAAAAATTCCCTGGACGGAGCAGAGGGAATTTTACTCTGTGTCCTGTATTTGGGTTGGAAGTGTTTGATGAGCATGCGTTGGCACAGTGGTTGGCACTGCTGCCTCCCAGCGCCAGGGACCGGGGTTCAATCCCAGCCCTGGGTCACTGTCTGTACGGAGATTCTCCCCGTGTCTGGGTGGGTTTCCTCCGGGTGCTCCGGTTTCCTCCCTCAGTCCCCAGATGTGCAGGTTCGGTGAATTGGCCGTGCTAAATTGTCCCTGAGTGTCAGGGGATGTGTAGGTTAGGGGGGATTAGCCAGGAAAGTGAACCTTGCCCCTTATCCTTTTATCCCCTTTGCCCCAAGTGCTGTATCTAACAGCCCCTCGGAAACATTCAATGTTTTGGTCTCAACTACTTTCTGTGTTGGTGAATTCCACAGGCTGACCCCTCTCTGGGTGAAGAGATTTCTCCTCATCTCTGTCCTAAACCGTCTCCCCTGTATCCTCAGGCTGTGAGCCCTGGTTCTGGACACCCCCACCACCGGGATCATCCTTCTGGCACCTACCCCTGTCTGGTCCTGTTAGAATTTTATTGATTTTGATGAGTTCGCCCCCTCACTCTTCTGATCTCCAGTGAATACAATCCCAACACACTCAATCTCTCCTCATTCGTCAGTCCCTCCATCCCAGGGATCCGTCTGGGAAACCTTCTCCGGGCTCCCTCTGGAGCAAGAACATCCTTCCTCAGATACAGAGAGCCAAACGGTCCACAATATTCGGGCTGTGGTCTCACCAAGGCCCTGTCTAATTGCAGCAAGACCCTCTTCCTGTTCTCCAATCCTCTCGCTATGGGGGCCAACATCCCATTGGCCTTTTCTCCTGCCTCCTGCCCCTGCACGCTTGCCTCCAGCGATTGGTGTGTGAGGGACACCCAGGTCTCCTTGTACATTCCCCGCTCCTCATTTATGGCCATTCAGACAGTAATCCGCCTCCCCCTTTCTGCTCCCAAAGTGGAGAACCTCACATTTGCCGCTTAATACCTCCCTTTCCCCCATTAGGATCATTCCTAAAACCAATCACTTTTCACCAAATCTGTGGGGCGTCTGTCCCTAAACTCGCCTGTGACTCAGTGTCTAATTTTTCACTCCTGGTTCCTGTGAAGCATCTCAGGGACAATTCTGTTCAAGGTGCTACATAAATGCAAGTTGTTGTTGTGTGTGTGTGTCTGAGTGTCAGCGTCTGTCCATGTCCGGGACACTGCAGGTTACAGAGAACGGTTCACTCTGGTCTGTGACTGTCCATCTGGTGTGTGTCTCAGTGTCAGCTCTGTAACACGCACAGCACAATCCCATCCTGTTTCTGTCTCTCTCTGTCTCTGGATCTCTCTCCCTCTCTCTGAAGAATGCTTTCTCTGGGGCATCTATAAAAATGGGGAGAGTTGTAGCTGACATGTCAAATTTCCTCAGTCTTCGGAGAAAGTAGCGGCGTTGGTGAGGCTTTCTTAACGATAGTGTTGGTGTGGAGGGACTAGGACAGGTAGTTGGTGATCTGGACACCTAAAAACTTGAAGCTCCCAATGTGCGGGTTAGGTGGAGTGACCGTGCTAAATTTCCCCTCAGTGTCGGGGGATTAAATATGTGGGGTTATGGGGATAGGAGCTGGGTGGGATTGGTGACAATACAGCCTCAATGGGCTGAATGGCCTCTCTCTGCACTGCTGGGATTCTGTGAACACTGCGTGACCCTCTCCATCTCAATCACTTCCTCGTTCTCTCTGTAACCCTCTCTCTCTCTGTTACTCTCTCTCTCTATCCTCTCTCTCTCTCTCTATCCTGACACTCTCTCTGTGTTACTCTCTCTGTGTTATGTCTCTCTCTCTCTCTCTGTTATTCTGTCTCTCTCTTTCTCTCTATCCTGTCTCTCACTCTCTGTCTCTCACTCTCTCTCTCTCTCTCTCTCTGTCTCTCTCTCTGTCCATCCTCTCTCTCTCTATCATGTCTCTCTGCCTCTGTTGCTCTCTCTCTCTATCCTGTCACTCACTCTCTAACCTGTCTCTTTTTCTGTTACTCTCTGTCTCTATCCTGTCTCTCTCTCTGTTATTCTCTCTCTCTCTCTATCCTCTCTCTCTGTTACTCGCTCTCTATATCCTGTCTCTCCCTCACTGTTACTCTCTATCTTCTCTCTCTCTATCCTTTCTATCTCTATCCTCTCTCTCTCTATCCTCTCTCTCTCTGTCCTCTCTCTCTCTCTATCCTCTCTCTCTCTATCCTTTCTCTCTTTATCCTGTCTCTCTCTCTCTCTGTTACTCTCACTCTCTATCCTGTCTCTCTCTCTATTTCTCTCTCTGTTACTCTCTCTCTCTGTTACTCTCTTTCTCTATCCTCTCTCTCTCTATCCTCTCTCTATCCTCTCTCTCTCTATACTCTCTCTCTCTATCCTGTCTCTCTCTCTCTGTCTCTCTCTCTCTCTGCCTCTCTCTCTCTCTATCCTCTTTGTCTCTGTTACTCTCTCTATATCCTGTCTCTCCCTCTCTCTGTTACTCGCTCTCTCTCTCTGTCATGTCTCCCTCCCTCTGTTGCTCTCTCTCTCTATCCTGTCACTCACTCTCTCTCTATCTTGTCTGTTTTTCAGTTACTCTCTCTATCCTGTCTCTCTCTCTCTGTCTCTCTCCCTCTCTATCCTCTCTCTCTCGCTCTGTTATTCTCTTTCTCTACATCCTCTCTCTCCCTCACTCTATTACTCTCTCTCTATCCTGTCTCTCTCTCTTTCTCTCTCTGTTACTCTCTCGCTATCCTGAATCTCTCTCTCTCTGTTACTCAAACTCTATCCTGTCTCTCTCTCTCTGCTACTCTCTCTCTCTATCCCGTATCTCTCTCTCTCTTTCTCTCTCTGTTACTCTCTCTTTATCCTCTCTCCCTCTCTCTTGTCTCTCTCTCTATCCTCTCTCTCTCTCTCTCTGTTACTCTCTCTCTATCCTCTCTCTCTCTGTTACGCGCTCTCTATATCCTGACTCTCTCTCACTGTTACTCTCTATCCTCTCTCTCTCTATCCTCTCTCTCTCTATCCTCTCTCTCTCTATCCTCTCTCTCTCTGTTACTCTCTCTCTATCCTGTCACTCTCTGTTACTCTCTCTCTTACTCACTCTCTCTATCCTATCTCTCTCTCTCTTTCTTTCTCTGTTACTCTCTCTCTCTGTTACTCTCTCTATCCTGTCTCTCTCTCTCTGTACTCTCCCTCTATATCTGTCTCTCTCTCTATCCTGTCTCTCTCTCTCTGTACTCTCCCTCTTTCTCCTGTCTCTCTCTCTATCCTGTCTCTTTTTCTGTTACTCTCTCTCTATCCTCTCTCTCTCTTTGTTACTCTCTCTCTGTATCCTGTCTCTCTCTCTCTCTGTTATTGTCTCTGTCTATATCCTCTCTCTCTCCCTCTCTCTGTTACTCTCTCTCTATTCTGTCTCAGTCTTTCTCTCTCTGTTACTCTCTCTCTCTATCCTGAATCTCTCTCTCTCTGTTACTCAAACTCTATCCTGTCTCTCTCTCTCTCTATCTTGTCTCTCTCTCTCTCTCCCGTCTCTCTCTCTCTGTTACTCTCTCTCTCTCTCACATGTCTCTCTCTCCGTTACTCTCTCTCTCTCTCTCTGTGTTACTCTCTCTCTCTGTCCTGTATCTCTCTCTCTCTCTCTATGTTACTCACTCTCTATCCTGTCTCTCTCTCTTTCTCGCTCTGTTACTCTCTCTCTCTCTCTATCCTGAATCTCTCTCTCTCTGTTACTCAAACTCTATCCTGTCTCTCTCTCTGTTACTCTCTCTCTATACCGTATCTCTCTCTCTCTGTTACTCTCTTTCTATCCTCTCTCTCTTCCTCTCATGTCTCTCTCTCCGTTACTCTCTCTCTCTCTATCCTGTCTCTCTCTCTCTATCTCTCTCTCTCTGTTACTCTCTCTCTATCCTGTCTCTCTCTCTCTCTGTTACTCTCTCTCTCTCTGTTACTCTCTCTCTATCCTCTCTCTCTCCCTCTCATGTCTCTCTCTCCGTTACTCTCTCTCTCTATCTTCTCTCTCTCTCTCTGTTACTCGCTCTCTATATCCTGTCTCTCTCTATCTTCTCTCTCTCCGTTATTCTCTCTCTATCCTGTCTCACTCTCTCTCTCTATCCTGTCTCTCTCTCTGTTACTCGCTCTCTCTATCCTGTCTCTCTCTATCTTCTCTCTCTGTTATTCTCTCTCTCTATCCTGTCTCACTCTCTCTCTCTATCCTGTCTCTCTCTCTGTAACTCTCTCGCTCTATCCTCTCTCTCTCACTCTCTCTCTATCCTCTCTCTCTCTCTCTCTGTTACTCTCTCTTTATCCTCTCTCCCTCTCTCTGTCGCTCTCTCTCTATCCTCTCTCTGTTACTCTCTCTATCCTCTCTCTCTCTCTCTCTGTTACTTGCTCTCTATATCCTGTCTCTCTCTCACTGTTACTCTCTATCCTCTCTCTCTTTATCCTCTCTCTTTTTGTTACTCTCTCTCCATCCTGTCTCTCTCTCTCTTTTATTCTCTCTCTTTGTTAATCTCTCTGTTACCCTCTCTTTCTGTTACTCTCTCTCTCTATCCTCTCTCTCTCTATCCTCTCTCTATCCTCTCTCTTTCTGTTACTCTCTCTCTCTATCCTGTCTCTCTCTCTCTCTCTGTTACTCACTCTCTCTGTTACTCTCTCTCTCTATCCTGTCTCTCTCACTTTGTTACTCTCTCTCTCTCCCTGTTACTCTCTCTCTATCTATCCTGTCTCTCTGTTACTCTCTCTCTCTATCCTGCCTCTCTCTCTTTCTGTTACTCTCTCTCTCTATCCTGTTTCTCTCTCTCTGTTACTCTCTCTCTCTCTTTCTCTCTCTGTTACTCTCTCTCTCTATCCTCTCTCTCTCACTGTTATTCTCTCTCTATATATCCTGTCTCTCTCTCTCTCTCTCTCTCTCCCTGTTACTCTCTATCTCTCTATCCTGTCCCTCTATGACTCTCTCTCTCTATCCTGTTTCTCTCTCTCTGTTACTCTCTCTCTCTCTATCCTCTCTCTCACTGTTATTCTCTCTCTCTGTATCCTGTCTCTCTCTCTCTCTTTATCCTGTCTCTCTCTGTCTCTCTGTTACTCTCTCTCTCTTTCCTGTCTCTTTCTCTCTCTGTTACTCTCTCTCTGTTACTCTCCCCCTTCATCCTGTCTCTCTCTCTGTTACTCTCTCTCTCTATCCTCTCTCTGTCTTTCTGTTACTCTCTCTCCCAATCCTGTCTCTCTTTCTCTGTTACTCTCCCTCTATATCCTGTCCCTCTCTCTATCCTGTCTCTTTTTCTGTTACTCTCTGTTACTCTCTCTCTATCCTGTCTCTCTCTCTCTGTCTCTCTCTCTCTCTCTATCCTGTCTCTGTTACTCTCCCTCTCTATCCTGTCTCTCTCTCCATAACTCTCTCTTTCTCTATCCTGTCTCTCTCTGTCTCTGTCTCTCTCTCTCTATCCTCTCTCTCTCTCTGTTACTCTCTCTCTCTGTCCTCTCTCTCTCTATCCTCTCTCTTTCTGTTACCCTCTCTCTCTATCCTGTCTCTCTCTCTCTGTCTCTCTCTCTCTCTATCCTGTCTCTGTTACTCTCCCTCTCTATCCTGTCTCTCTCTCCATAACTCTCTCTCTCTCTCTATCCTGTCTCTCTCTGTCTCTGTCTCTCTCTCTCTATCCTCTCTCTCTCTCTGTTACTCTCTCTCTCTATCCTCTCTCTCTCTATCCTCTCTCTCTCTATCCTCTCTCTTTCTGTTACTCTCTCTCTCTATCCTGTCTCTATCTCTCTGTTACTCACTCTCTCTATCCTGTCTCTCTTTCTCTTTCTCTCTCTGTTACTCTCTCCCTCTCTGTTACTCTCTCTCTCTATCCTGTCTCTCTCTCTTTCTGTTACTCTCTCTCTCTCTATCCTGTCTCTCTATTACTCTCTCTCTCTATCCTGCCTCTCTCTCTTTCTGTTACTCTCTCTCTCTACCCTGTTTCTCTCTCTGTTACTCTCTCTCTCTCTTTCTCTCTCTCTTACTCTCTCTATCCTGTCTCTCTCTCTCTCTATCCTGTCTCTTATTCTGTTACTCCCTGTCTGTATCCCTGTTGCACTCTCTCTCTCTCTCTCTCTCGTTCTTACTCTCCCTCTCTATCCTCTCTCTCTCTGTTACTCTCTCTATCTAACCTGTCTCTCTCTCTCTGTCTCTCTCTCTCTCTATCCTGTCTCTGTTACTCTCCCTCTCTCTGTTACTCTCCCTCTCTATCCTGTCTCTCTCTCTGTTACTCTGTCTCTCGATCATTTCTCTCTCTGTCTCTATCCTCTCTCTCTCTGTCTCTCGATCCTCTCTCTCTCTATCCTGTCTCTCTCTCTCTGTTACACTCTCTCCCTATATCCTGTCTCTCTGTCTCTCTCTGTTACTTTCTCTCTCTCTATCCTGTCTCTCTCTCTCTCTCTCTCTGTTTCTCTCTCTATCCTGTGTGTCTCTCTCTCTGTTACACTCTCTCTCTCTATCCTGTCTCTCTCTCTCTGTCCTGTCTCTCTCTCTCTCTGTTACTCTCTCTCTCTGTTACTCTCTCTCTCTATCCTGTCTCTCTCTGTTACTCTCTCTGTCTGTTACGCTCTCTCTCTGTTACTCCCTCTCTCTATCCTCTCTCTCTCTCTGTCTGTTACTCTCTCTCTCTATCCTGTCTCTCTCTCTCTCTGTTACTCTCTCTCTCTGTTACTCTCTCTGTCTGTTACTCTCTCTGTCTGTTACTCTCTCTCTCTCTCTATCCTGTCTCTCTCTCTCTGTTACTCTCTCTCTCTCTATCCTGTCTCTCTCTCTCTGTTACTCTCTCTCTCTCTATCCTGTCTCTCTCTGTTACTCTCTCTGTCTGTTACTCTCTCTCTCTGTTACTCCCTCTCTATGCTGTCTCTCTCTCTCTGTCTGTTACTCCCTCTCTCTATCCTGTCTCTCTCTCTCTGTTACTCTCTCTCTCTCTCTATTCTGTCTCTCTCTGTTACTTTCTCTGTCTGTTACTCTCTCTGTCTGTTACTCCCTCTCTCTATCCTGTCTCTCTCTCTTTGTCTGTTACTATCTCTCTCTGTTACTCTCTCTCTCTGTTACTCTCTCTCTGTTACTCCCTCTGTCTGTTACTCTCTCTCTTCTATCCTGTCTCTCTCTCTCTGTCTGTTACTCCCTCTCTCTATCCTGTCTCTCTCTCTCTGTCTGTTACTCCCTCTCTCTATCCTGTCTCTCTCTCTCTGTCTGTTACTCTCTCTCTCTATCCTGTCTCTCTCTCTCTCTCTGTTACTCCCTCTCTCTATCCTGTCTCTCTCTCTCTCTCTGTTACTCCCTCTCTCTATCCTGTCTCTCTCTCTCTGTCTGTTACTCCCTCTCTCTATCCTGTCTCTCTCTCTCTGTCTGTTACTCTCTCTCTCTATCCTGTCTCTCTCTCTCTCTCTGTTACTCCCTCTCTCTATCCTGTCTCTCTCTCTCTCTCTGTTACTCCCTCTCTCTATCCTGTCTCTCTCTCTCTGTCTGTTACTCCCTCTCTCTATCCTGTCTCTCTCTCTCTGTCTGTTACTCCCTCTCTCTATCCTGTCTCTCTCTTTCTGTCTGTTACTCTCTCTCTCTATCCTGTCTCTCTCTCTCTCTCTCTCTGTCTGTTACTCCCTCTCTCTATCCTGTCTCTCTCTCTCTCTCTGTTACTCCCTCTCTCTATCCTGTCTCTCTCTCTCTGTCTGTTACTCTCTCTGTCTGTTATTCCCTCTCTCTATCCTGTCTCTCTCTCTCTGTCTGTTACTCTCTCTCTCTATCCTGTCTCTCCCTCTCTCTCTGTTACTCCCTCTCTCTATCCTGTCTCTCCCTCTCTCTCTGTTACTCCCTCTCTCTATCCTGTCTCTCTCTCTCTCTCTCTCTCTCTGTTACTCCCTCTCTCTATCCTGTCTCTCTCTCTCTGTCTGTTACTCTCTCTCTATCCTGTCTCTCTCTCTCTGTCTGTTACTCTCTCTCTCTCTATCCTGTCTCTCTCTCTCTGTCTGTTACTCTCTCTCTCTCTATCCTGTCTCTCTCTCTCTCTCTGTCTGTCACTCTCTCTCTCTCTATCCTGTCTCTCTCTCTCTGTCTGTTACTCTCTCTCTATCCTGTCTCTCTCTCTCTGTCTGTTACTCCCTCTCTCTCTATCCTGTCTCTCTCTCTCTGTCTGTTACTCTCTCTCTCTCTATCCTGTCTCTCTCTCTCTCTCTGTCTGTCACTCTCTCTCTCTCTATCCTGTCTCTCTCTCTCTGTCTGTTACTCTCTCTCTATCCTGTCTCTCTCTCTCTGTCTGTTACTCCCTCTCTCTCTATCCTGTCTCTCTCTCTCTGTCTGTTACTCTCTCTCTCTCTATCCTGTCTCTCTCTCTCTCTCTGTCTGTCACTCTCTCTCTCTCTATCCTGTCTCTCTCTCTCAGTCTGTTACTCCCTCTCTCTATCCTGTCTCTCTCTCTCTGTCTGTTACTCCCTCTCTCTATCCTATCTCTCTCTCTCTGTCTGTTACTCCCTCTCTCTATCCTGTCTCTCTCTCTCTGTCTGTTACTCCCTCTCTCTATCCTATCTCTCTCTCTCTGTCTGTTACTCTCTCTCTCTCTATCCTGTCTCTCTCTCTCTCTCTGTCTGTTACTCTCTCTCTCTCTATCCTGTCTCTCTCTCTCTCTGTCTGTTACTCCCTCTCTCTATCCTGTCTCTCTCTCTCTCTGTCTGTTACTCTCTCTCTCTCTATCCTGTCTCTCTCTCTCTCTCTCTCTGTTACTCCCTCTCTCTATCCTGTCTCTCTCTCTCTGTCTGTTACTCCCTCTCTCTATCCTGTCTCTCTCTCTCTCTGTCTGTTACTCCCTCTCTCTATCCTGTCACTCTCTCTGTCTGTTACTCTCTCTCTCTCTATCCTGTCTCTCTCTCTCTGTCTGTTACTCCCTCTCTCTATCCTGTCTCTCTCTCTCTCTGTCTGTTACTCCCTCTCTCTATCCTATCTCTCTCTCTCTCTCTGTTACTCCCTCTCTCTATCCTGTCTCTCTCTCTCTGTCTGTTACTCCCTCTCTCTATCCTGTCTCTCTCTCTCTCTGTCTGTTACTCCCTCTCTCTATCCTATCTCTCTCTCTCTGTCTGTTACTCTCTCTCTCTGTATCCTATCTCTCTCTCTCTCTCTGTCTGTTACTCCCTCTCTCTATCCTGTCTCTCTCTCTCTCTCTGTCTGTTACTCCCTCTCTCTATCCTATCTCTCTCTCTCTCTCTGTTACTCCCTCTCTCTATCCTATCTCTCTCTCTCTGTCTGTTACTCTCTCTCTCTCTATCCTGTCTCTCTCTCTCTCTGTCTGTTACTCTCTCTCTCTCTATCCTGTCTCTCTCTCTCTGTCTGTTACTCCCTCTCTCTATCCTGTCTCTCTCTCTCTCTGTCTGTTACTCTCTCTCTCTCTATCCTGTCTCTCTGTGTAACCCTCTCCAGTTGGATGGGGGAGAGGTGAAAAAGGCAGTGTAAGCCCAGGTTTGGAGTATTTCCCCCCCAGAGTTTGATAGATTGATGATGAACAAGGCCGGGGGGGGGGGGGGGGCAGGAATGTAGAGTGGAGGTTACAGTCCAATCAGATGTGATCTTATTGAATGGTGGAGCAGGTTGGGGAGGGACCGAATGGCCTCCTCCTCTTCCTAATCCGGATGTTCGTATCCAGGGAGGGAACTTGAATCTGGAGCGAACTCCCACTGACCCTGGGAATATTTGCTGAAACACTGACAAAGGGGATTGGGATTGGGATTTGATTTATTCTTGTCCCACGGATTCACATCGAGTGAAAGGGATTGTTTCCCACACTCCGAATCCTGGAAACTGGGAGAAACCCAGAATCCCGGAGCAGGAGGAGGCCATTCAGGGCAGAGATTCCTCATACTATCCCAGATTGTAATCACTGAGAGAGGTTTAGGGCAGAGATTACTGATACTATCCCAGATTGTAATAACTGAGAGAGGTTTAGGGCAGAGATTACTGATACAAGGCCCAGATTGTAATAAGTGAGAGTGGTTTAGGGCAGAGATTACTGCTACAAGGCCCAGATTGTAATAACTGTGAGAGGTTTAGGGCAGAGATTACTGATACAAGGCCCAGATTGTAATAACTGAGAGAGATTTAGGGCAGAGATTACTGCTACAAGGCCCAGATTGTAATAACCGAGAGAGGTTTAGGCCAGAGATTACTGATACAAGGCCCAGATTGTAATAACTGTGAGAGGTTTAGGGCAGAGATTACTGATACAAGGCCCAGATTGTAATAACTGAGAGAGATTTAGGGCAGAGATTACTGCTACAAGGCCCAGATTGTAATAACCGAGAGAGGTTTAGGCCAGAGATTACTGATACAAGGCCCAGATTGTAATAACTGTGAGAGGTTTAGGGCAGAGATTACTGATACTATCCCAGACTGTAATAACTGAGAGAGGATTAGGACAGAGATTACTGATACAAGGCCCAGACTGTAATAACTGAGAGAGGTTTAGGGCGGAGATTATTGATAAAAGGCCAAGATTGTAATATTTCAGAGAGGTTTAGGGCAGAGATTACTGATACAAGGCCCAGATTGTAATAACTGAGAGAGGTTTAGGGCAAAGATTACTGATACAAGGCCCAGATTGTAATAACCGTGAGAGAGGTTTAGGGCAGAGATTACTGACACAAGGCCCAGATTGTAATAACTGAGAGAGGTTTAAGACAGACATTACTGATACAAAGTCCAGATTGTAATAACTGAGAGAGGTTTAGGGCAAAGATTGTGTGTGTGTGAGAGAGAGAGAGAGGTTGTGTGCCTTTCAGTGTCTGTGAGCTTGTGTGTTTCTGTACGTGTGTGTCTGTCTTTCAACATGTGTTTCTGTGTGCCTGTGAGTGTGTGTGCGTGTGTGTGTGTGTGTGTCTGTCTGTCTCTCTGTGTCTGGGTGTGTGAGTGTGTATCTGTGTCTGTGCGTCTCTCTGAATATATCTCTATGTGAGTGCCTCTGTGTTTGTGTGTGTGTGCATCTGTCTCTGTGTCAATGAGTGTGTGTGTCTGTCTGTCCGTGTCTGGGTATGTGTGTGTTTCTGTGAATGTGTGTGTCTCTCTCTGGCACTATGTGAGTGCTTCTGTGTGTGTGTGTGTGTGTGTGTGTCTGTGTGTGTGTGAGTGTGTGTGTGTGTGTGTGTGTGTGTGTGTGTGAGTGTGTGTGTGTGAGTGTGTGTGTGTGTGTGTGTGTGTGTGTGTTTGTGTGTGTGTGCATCTGTCTCTGTGTCAATGAGTGTGTGTGTCTGTCTGTCCGTGTCTGGGTATGTGTGTGTTTCTGTGAATGTGTGTGTCTCTCTCTGGCACTATGTGAGTGCTTCTGTGTGTGTGTGTGTGTCTGTGTGTGTGTGTGTGTGTGTGTGTGTGTGTGTGTGTCTGTGTGTGTGTGTGTGTGTGTGTGTGTGTGTGTCAGCATGTATGAATGTTTAAATCTCAATTATGTTCAGTTTCAGGCCATTTGCCCCATTGATCCTGCTCCCCCACTCAAACAGATCATGGTAAACACACACAGAGAAATATACAGGTAGTTTGGATGTATTTATTGACCTGTTAATGTGACTGAATGCTACACATCCTGGTTTGCCATAGATACAAAAAATGAGTCAGCATTGTAAGCAGTGTCGCTGGAAATATCAAATTGCAAAGAGTTTTTCATGTTTAGTAAATGGACAAAACTGGTGGAGAGGTTTCAGAGCAGGGAAATGTAAATTGACACAACTTAGATTGAAAAGGGATAGAACAACGTACTTTAATAAATGATGAAAAGACAGAAACAGTGGAAGCTCCAAATGTTTGGATATTTCACAGCTGGATTCACACAATACACACAGCAATGTCTCTGATATTGTGGAATTGTTATAAATGTGGGTCATCTCAGTCCGGAGGCTGCATTCATGTTCCAGAGTTAATCTGATCACTCTCATCAAAACAGGATCAGCATTTCTGTACAATGTGAGTGAATTGTAAACTCAGTGAGTTCAGGTTCAATGTTTAAAATAACCCGACCCTTTTCTGTGGCTGCTTTGGGGAATGTCAGTGGGATGCAGTTTCCAGGCAAGTGTGAACAATTGTATCGGGGAACCATTGGAAGCAGTTTCCATTGAGAGCTTCCTGCATTCTGGAAATGTGTGGGATCTATTCAGAGATAGGAAATGGATGGGGGAATAAAGATGCAGTTTGGTGTTAATTACATGAGACTGTCGGCTTTGAAGATTCCCCAGTTCCATGTGCTGAGAGTCAGGAGGGATTAAACAATGTCTACAATTCAAATCCTTCAGACAGGTGAAAAAGCAGGAGAACAACTGAATCCACAAACGCTGCCACAGACAGTATTCCAAGCTTCAACTCCATGTTTGAATGTGAAATAAACCCCAGGCCACACTGAGATGCTGAACTATTTCATTCCTGTTTTATTCCCCCAAACTTCAAAATAAAAATCTGTGCTGAAATATTCCTTGGACAGAGCAGAGGGAATTTGACTCTGGATTGAGCCCATTCCAGGATTAGTGTTGGGAATATTTGAGGAAGGGTGCGGATGAAACATTATTCTTACCCGCTGGGATTGAAGTTGGGGGCTGATTGGATCAAACATTGAAAATAATGAGGGAAAGGGAGAGGCTGATAAAGAACAAGTTTTTTCCTGCTGGTTGGGGATTCCAGGATTTGGGAATATTTGGGTGTTAGCCTCAGTTTCGGAATTGAGAATTGTAGGAATGAAAACATTGCCAGATGTGGTGTGGGGTTAGTTTGAAACAATCTTCTGCAAATGGCTATTGATGCTCAGACACTTGTTATTATTTTCAATCTGGGGTTTGATCGATTTCCCTTAGTCCAAAGGGGTAAAGAGACAGAGAGTTCCATTACAGATCAGCCAGGATCTTATTGAATATTGGGATGGGCTTTCAGGAAGATTGTTCCAGATTCCAAACACCCTCTTGGTGAAGTGACTTTCCACATTTCACTTCTGATCCATTTCCCCATCATTTCCAATCTGGGCCCTCTAGTTCCTCACCATCTCTTGAGAGGGAAGAGTTTCTCACTCTTTAACCTGTCCATAACCCTGAGGATCTTCAATCTCTCTCTCAAGCCTCACCTGGGCCTTCTTTTCCCCAAGGAAAACACTCCCGACTCTCCAATCTACCCTCGTAGCTACGGATCTTAATCCCTGGAATCATTCTTGTGAACCTGCTCTGTACTCTCTCCAATCTCTCCACATCCCCTCCAGAACTGGCCACAGGCCAGTTTCTCTGTGTCTCTGTCCCTCTCTGTTTTTCTCTCTGTGTCTCTGTCTCTCTGTGTTTCTCTCTCTCTGTGTCTGTGTGTTTCTCTGTGTCTCTGTCTCTCTGTGTTTCTCTCTCTGTGTGTCCCTTGTCTCTGTGTTTCTCTGTGTCTCTGTCTCTCTGTGTTTCTCTCTCTGTGTGTCCCTTGTCTCTGTGTTTCTCTGTGTCTCTGTCTCTCTGTGTGTCTCTGTCGCTCTGTGTGTCTCTGTCTCTCTGTGTTTCTCTGTGTGTCTCTATGTTTCTCTGTGTCTCTGTGTGTCTCTGTTTCTCTGTGTCTCTGTGTTTCTCTGTGTCTCTGTCTCTCTGTGTTTTTCTCTCTGTCTCTCTGTGTTTCTCTGTGTCTCTCTCTCTGTGTCTCTGTGTTTCTCTGTGTCTCTGTGTTTCTCTCTCTCTGTGTCTCTGTCTCTGTGTGTTTCTCTCTGTGTGTCTCTGTGTTTCTCTGTGTCTCTGTCTCTCTGTGTGTCTCTGTGTCTCTATCTCTCTGTGTTTCTCTCTGTGTGTCTCTGTGTCTCTGTGTTTCTCTCTCTCTATGTCTCTGTCTCTCTGTGTTTCTCTCTCTCTGTGTCTCTGTCTCTCTGTGTTTCTCTCTGTGTGTCTCTGTGTTTCTCTATGTCTCTGTCTCTCTCTGTGTCTCTCTGTGTCTCTGTCTCTGTGTTTCTCTCTGTGTGTCTGTGTGTCTCGATGCTAAGGGCCTAGTATTTCCAGCTCTGATCTGTACCCACAATCTCTGGAGGGAAGATCGCTGTATTGAAGGCAGGAGGCCCAATCACTCTCTGTCTGGTTTAGTTTTGTAATGTTTAAGCTTTTAAACATCTTTTACCCTTGTTGGGAATCTCACTGCGGTTTGGGAAAAGCAAACACTGATCCCACACTAAACCCCCCCCCAACACAGGACTGAGCAGAGAGTGTGAAATGGAACTGCTGTCAGAGTGGGTTATTAAACTGACAGAAGGGGTTTGAAAAATCTCTAAACATTTCACTGATTAAAAACTCTAATGTCCCACATCATAAATATCTGATCATTGGTGTATCTCTCTTTTACAGATCAAGTGATGGGTTGAATTTTGGACGCTGTAGATTTCCCTCAGCTGATTATGAAGATCTCTGAGTGACACAAACACAATATCTGCTCTCGGTGACTGTAACAGTCAAATTGTCTCTGTTTATCATTCTGAATCTGTAACTGAGACAATCGTGGACAGGATTCCAGTTTTCAGTGTGAAATGTATAAGGGGATTTTTGTTGTAATGTAATTGTAGTTAATAGTTTTCTTGTAGTTTAAATTTCATGTATAAATAAAGAACTTTTCTTGTTCCTTATTCACAATTGTTCATTTCCCGTGATGTTGAGCTCTGTTTTTTACTCTTTCTGCTCTCTGTTACAGTTGTACAGATACCGGGCAGCTCAGATCACATGGGTTCTGATCTCAGTGTGAAGCTCAAAGGATATATGTACTTTTGTTAACTTTAAAATCAATTTTCCTGTAAAATACTCTCTGAATTTTTAAATAAACATTGAATGCTAAACTAGATCTGACGTTGCCTAATACTGTCTCTCTTTTTGTATTTCTTGATTAGTGTATTTATGTGTGTGTCTCTCTATCTCTATCATTCTGTGTATTTGTACATCTCTCTGTCTCTTTTTATCTGTATCTCTCTCTCTCTCCCCCTCTGTCTCTCTGTTTTTCTGTGTGTCTCTCTCTGTCTCTGTATTTCTCTATATTTGTCTCTCTCTCTGTCTCTCTGTGTATATCTCTCTGTGTGTCTGTATATGTCACTCTTTATTTGTGTCTTTCTAAACAAAGAACAACCCAGCACGGGAAACAGGCCCTTCGGCCCAACGAGCCCGCGCCTCTGCATCACCCTACACCTATTCTACCCTGCGTGTCTACGAATAAAACCCCCCACTTAGCCAGATTCAGGGGAGAATAGTGTCAATTTGGTAAAACCAATCAGCCTAAGAGCACATTTTTGGGGTGTGGGAGGAAACCGGAGCGCCCGGAGGAAACCCACGCATCCACAGGGAGAATGCACAAACTCCCACAGACACAGGCCCAAATCCATATGCCTGCATAGCCAGCAGTGATAGTCACTGAGCTGTTGCGGCGCCCGTCTACCGGTCCAGGATCAAGCACACACACCGACACGAAGTACTAGGCCACTCCTGGAACCTCCAAGAGTAGCCCACGCACGACCCACCGTGTGAATGTCCCTCGTTTGACAACGAGGTGGACCTCCACCTGCGGAATAAAAGACAAAAACGTTAATCACAAGCCTGCCTTTCCGGTGTCTCCCGAGGTTCTAACCCTTATTTAATATCCCCTACCATAACCCTCCATCCTCGTTTCACTCATGTGCCTATCTAACTGAGCCTTAAACGAGTCCAATGTTCCCTCCTCCACCACCCTACTCGGTAGCGCGTTCCAGACCCCTACAACTCTCTGCGTAAAGAACCTTCCTCTCATATCCAAATTATATCTCTCCCCCCTCACCCTTAAATCATGTCCTCTTGTATTTGTAACCAATCTAGGGAGCAGTCTCTCACTATTGACTCTGTCTATTCCCTTCAGTATCTTATATACCTCTATCATGTCCCCCCTCAATCTCCGTCTTTCCAAGGAGAACAGTCCCAGTTTCTCCAACCTTTCCTCGTACCCCAGCCCCTCCATGCCAGGCAACATCCTGGTAAACCTCCTCTGCACCCTTTCCAGAGCCTCCACGTCCTTCCGGTAGTAAGGTGACCAGAACTGGATGCAGTACTCCAAATGCGGTCTAACCAACGTTCTATACAACTGAAGCATTAGACAGCAGCTTTTAAACTCTATACCCCTTCCTATAAAGGCTAACCTTTTCTACCAGCCTACCGTGAGGGACTTTGTCAAACGCCTTACTGAAATCCATATAGATGACATCAACGGCTCTCCCATCATCAACTGTTTTTGTCACCTCCTCAAAGAATTCCACCAGATTCGTAAGGCAAGACCTCCCTCTAACAAAGCCATGATGCATATCCCCAATCAGACCGCAACACTCCAAATGCTCATACATCCTACCCCTAAGTACTTTTTCCATTAATTTCCCTACCACCGACGTCAAACTCACCGGCCTATAATTTCCAGGGTTATCCCTGCTACCTTTTTTGAACAGTGGTACCACATTTGCTACCCTCCAGTCTTCTGGGACCTCACCTGTGTCCAAAGAAGAGACAAAGATTTACGCCAGAGGCCCAGCAATTTCATCTTTCACCTCCCTAAGCAGCCTGGGATAAATACCATCAGGCCCCGGAGCTTTATCCGTCCTTACGCTACCTAAAAGCCCGAGCACTTCCTTTCTCGTAATAGATATTTCCTGCAGCTGATCCTCAGCTCCCTCTAACAGACCGCACGATTCCGAACCCCTCTCCTTCGTGAATACAGACGCAAAGTATTCATTCAGGAGCTCCCCCATTCCCTCCGACTCAATACATATCTCTGTCTCTTTGTTTCTCTCTATCTTTATTTCTCTGTGTATCTGTGTGTCTCTCTGCCTCTATATTTCTCTCTGTCTCCATCTCTCTTTAATAGAACATAGAACATTCCAGCGCAGTCCAGGCCATTCGGCCCTCGATGTTGCGCTGACCAGTGGAACCAATCTAATGACCCTCGAACCTAAACTATTCCAATGTTATCCATATGTGTATCCACTGACCATTTGAACGCCCTTAAAGTTGGCGAGTCCACAACTGCTGTGGGCAGGGCATTCCACACCCTTCCTACCCTCTGAGTAAAGAACTTTGTCTCTGTGTTTCTCTGGATCTGTGTTTCTCTCTCTGTCTCTGTGTGAATACCTCTCTGTGTATCTGTGTGTGTTTCTGTCTTTGCATTTCTCTATATCTGTCTCTCTGTCTGTGTCTCGATGCTAAGGGCCTAGTATTTTAGGCTCTGTGCTGAACCCACAATCTCTCTGATTCTGAGGGAAGATCAACATTGAAGGTGTGAGGTCTCATCACTCTCTATCTGCTTTGTGTTTGTAATCTTTACATTTTTAAACACTGAAACCTCTTGCCCTTGTTGGGAATCTCACTGCGGTTTGGGAAAAGCAAACACTGATCCCACACTAAACCCCCCCCCCCAACACAGGACTGAGCAGAGAGTGTGAAATGGGACTGCTGTGAGTGTGGATTGTCTTTTAAAAGTTTGTTAGAAGCCCTCCATTTTCAAATCCTTACCCTGCTTCTGTCGTGTCTCAGACTCCACCTGGTCTGCACATCTTTGGACTGTGGAAGGAAACCAGGAAGAAACCCACGCAGACATGGGGAGAATGTGCAAACTCCATTCCCAAGCTGAGAATTGAACCCGGGTCCCTGGTGCTGTGAGGCAGCAGTGCTAACCATCGTGTCCCCGTGCTGTCCTATCCCATGGATTGGGATGCAGTGAAAGGTTTTGTTTCTTGCACGCTGCACAAACAAAACATACCAGACATAGAGTCCATTCGGGAGAAGGAGAGGGTACAGAATACAGTGTGACAGTTACCAATAGATAGATCAGCTTAATATATGGTGGGTCCATTCACAATCTAACATTCTGATCAAACACTCAATCTTTCCACAAAGCAATTCTCACACAGTCAACCCCACTTTGCTTTGTCCCTTCTCCCATCCTGCTGTGCTCGGAGTCTCTCTGATCGATGCTAAGGGCCTAGTATTTGAGGCTCTGAGCTGAAGCCACAATCTGTCTGATTGGGAGGGAAGATTACCTCCCACTCAGACACGGGGGGGGGGGCTGCGATATCCCCCCGAAATCTATCTGTTGTGTTCAGAGCCACATGTTCCATCCCTGTGTCTGCTGTCCTTAAAGAACTATTGAATAATCTTTAAACATCCCCATTCATTATCACAGAACAAGGCCCACACGGGGGGGGAATCTAGTATCAGCTTTCAAAGTTTATTTATTAGTCTCACAAGTAGGATGACATTAACACTGCAATGAAGTTAGTGTGGGGAAACTCATAGTGGCCACAGTGTGGTGCCTGTTTGGACACACATAGGGAGGATTGAACATGGCTGGGACACCTACCCAGAGCGTCTTTTTAACTGTGGGAGGAAACCCACGGGGACACGGGGAGAAGGTGTAGACTCCACACAGACAGTGACCCAAGGCAGGGAATTGAACCTGGGTCCCTGGCACTGTGAGGCAGCAGTGTTACCCACTGTGCCACCGTGCTGCCAGGATGGGGGTGGGCCGGGGGGGGGGGGGGGCACAGTTTAAAATTCCTGACGTTCCCATTGAAGATAGAGATCCGGAGGAATAATTCCTTCTCTCAGGGGGTGGTTAGTGTTTGGAATTCTCTTCCCCGGAGAGCAGTGGGCGTTGGGACATTGAACATATACAAGGGGGGGGTGAGGGTTATGGGGGAGACAGGCTGCGAAGGGGGGTTCAGGCCACAGTCAGATCAGCCATGGTCTTATCAACTGGAGGGACAGGCTCGAGGGGCGGAATGGCCTCATCCTGCTCCTATTTCTTATGTTCTGTCTGATACCTGTGTGATCACTGCTCTCAGCGTTACAGGAACACTGTTTGGCAATCTCCATCTCAATCACTTCCTCTATCTCTCTGTGACTCTCACCTCATTGCTATCCTCCCCTCTCTCTGTTACTCTCTCTCTCTATCTCTCTGTGACTCTCACCCCATTGCTATCCTCCCCTCTCTCTGTTACTCTCTCTCTCTATCTCTCTGAGACTCTCACCCCATTGCTATCCTCCCCTCTCTCTGTTACTCTCTCTCTCTATCTCTCTGTGAATCTCACCCCATTGCTATCCTCCCCTCTCTCTGTTACTCTCTCTCTCTATCTCTCTGTGACTCTCATCCCATTCGCTATCCTCCCCTCTCTCTGTTACTCTCTCTCTCTATCTCTCTGTGAATCTCACCCCATTGCTATCCTCCCCTCTCTCTGTTACTCTCTCTCTCTATCTCTCTGAGACTCTCACCCTATTGCTATCCTCCCCTCTCTCTGTTACTCTCTCTATCTCTCTGTGAATCTCACCCCATTGCTATCCTCCCCTCTCTCTGTTACACTCTCTCTCTCTCTCTCTGAGACTCTCACCCCATTGCTATCCTCCCCTCTCTCTGTTACTCTCTCTATCTCTCTGTGAATCTCACCCCATTGCTATCCTCCCCTCTCTCTGTTACTCTCTCTCTCTCTATCTATCTGAGACTCTCACCCCATTGCTATCCTCCCCTCTCTCTGTTACTCTCTCTTTCTCTATCTCTCTGTGAATCTCACCCCATTGCTATCCTCCCCTCTCTCTGTTACTCTCTCTCTCTCTATCTATCTGAGACTCTCACCCCATTGCTATCCTCCCCTCTCTCTGTTACTCTCTCTCTCTATCTCTCTGTGAATCTCACCCCATTGCTATCCTCCCCTCTCTCTGTTACTCTCTCTTTCTCTATCTCTCTGTGACTCTCACCCCATTGCTATCCTCCCCTCTCTCTGTTACTCTCTCTCTCTCTATCTGAGACTCTCACCCCATTGCTATCCTCCCCTCTATCTGTTACTCTCTCTTTCTCTATCTCTCTGTGACTCTCATCCCATTCGCTATCCTCCCCTCTCTCTGTTACTCTCTCTCTCTATCTCTCTGTGAATCTCACCCCATTGCTATCCTCCCCTCTCTCTGTTACTCTCTCTCTCTATCTCTCTGAGACTCTCACCCTATTGCTATCCTCCCCTCTCTCTGTTACTCTCTCTATCTCTCTGTGAATCTCACCCCATTGCTATCCTCCCCTCTCTCTGTTACACTCTCTCTCTCTCTCTCTGAGACTCTCACCCCATTGCTATCCTCCCCTCTCTCTGTTACTCTCTCTATCTCTCTGTGAATCTCACCCCATTGCTATCCTCCCCTCTCTCTGTTACTCTCTCTCTCTCTATCTATCTGAGACTCTCACCCCATTGCTATCCTCCCCTCTCTCTGTTACTCTCTCTTTCTCTATCTCTCTGTGAATCTCACCCCATTGCTATCCTCCCCTCTCTCTGTTACTCTCTCTCTCTCTATCTATCTGAGACTCTCACCCCATTGCTATCCTCCCCTCTCTCTGTTACTCTCTCTCTCTATCTCTCTGTGAATCTCACCCCATTGCTATCCTCCCCTCTCTCTGTTACTCTCTCTTTCTCTATCTCTCTGTGACTCTCACCCCATTGCTATCCTCCCCTCTCTCTGTTACTCTCTCTCTCTCTATCTGAGACTCTCACCCCATTGCTATCCTCCCCTCTATCTGTTACTCTCTCTTTCTCTATCTCTCTGTGACTCTCACCCCATTGCTATCCTCCCCTCTCTCTGTTACTCTCTCTCTCTCTATCTGAGACTCTCACCCCATTGCTATCCTCCCCTCTCTCTGTTACTCTCTCTTTCTCTATCTCTCTGTGAATCTCACCCCATTGCTATCCTCCCCTCTCTCTGTTACCCTCTCTCTCTATCTCTCTGTGAATCTCACCCCATTGCTATCCTCCCCTCTCTCTGTTACTCTCTCTTTCTCTATCTCTCTGTGACTCTCACCCCATTGCTATCCTCCCCTCTCTCTGTTACTCTCTCTCTCTCTATCTGAGACTCTCACCCCATTGCTATCCTCCCCTCTATCTGTTACTCTCTCTTTCTCTATCTCTCTGTGACTCTCACCCCATTGCTATCCTCCCCTCTCTCTGTTACTCTCTCTCTCTCTATCTGAGACTCTCACCCCATTGCTATCCTCCCCTCTCTCTGTTACTCTCTCTTTCTCTATCTCTCTGTGAATCTCACCCCATTGCTATCCTCCCCTCTCTCTGTTACCCTCTCTCTCTATCTCTCTGTGAATCTCACCCCATTGCTATCCTCCCCTCTCTCTGTTACTCTCTTTCTCTATCTCTCTGTGAATCTCACCACATTGCTATCCTCCCCTCTCTCTGTTACTCTTTCTCTCTATCTCTCTGTGAATCTCACCACATTGCTATCCCTCCCCTCTCTCTGTTACTCTCTCTCTCTATCTCTCTGTGACTCTCACCCCATTGCTATCCTCCCCTCTCTCTGTTACTCTCTCTCTCTCTATCTCTCTGTGAATCTCACCCCATTGCTATCCTCCCCTCTCTCTGTTACTCTATCTCTCTGTGAATCTCACCCCATTGCTATCCTCCCCTCTCTCTGTTACTCTCTCTCTCTATCTCTCTGTGAATCTCACCCCATTGCTATCCTCCCCTCTCTCTGTTACTCTTTCTCTCTCAATCTCTCTGAGACTCTCACCCCATTGCTATCCTCCCCTCTCTCTGTTACTCTCTCTCTCTCTCTATCTCTCTGTGAATCTCACCCCCATTGCTATCCTCCCCTCTCTCTGTTACTCTCTCTCTCTCTATCTATCTGAGACTCTCACCCCATTGCTATCCTCCCCTCTCTCTGTTACTCTCTCTCTCTCTATCTCTCTGTGACTCTCACCCCATTGCTATCCTCCCCTCTCTCTGTTACTCTCTCTCTCTCTATCTCTCTGTGAATCTCACCCATTGCTATCCTCCCCTCTCTCTGTTACTCTCTCTCTCTCTATCTCTCTGTGAATCTCACCCCATTGCTATCCTCCCCTCTCTCTGTTACTCTCTCTCTCTCTATCTATCTGAGACTCTCACCCCAAAGGGATTGGGATGATTAATAAGGGGCAATGTTGTCACAAAACTGTGTGTGGCAGTGTGAAAGTAGCAGTCAGGCTTTGCTGTGTGAGAAATATCCGTCCCTGTCTCTCTCTCCGAGGGGGACACAGATTTAAAGGGATTGGTGAAAGAACCAAAAGTGACCCGAGGAAATTCTCTCTGTCCCAGCTTTTGGTCTCCTCTCCCTGATATCTCCCTGTCAGTCTGGCTGGGAGAATTTGTTTTCGGATGCCCCCCCCCCACCCTGTGAAGTGTCTTTCAGACATTGCATTCTGTTCCTGGTGCTACATTAATGCAAGTTGTTGTTGCTTTCCAAGTCCCGTTCCCACATTCGGCCCTCTAACCCGGGGCCTTGTGAACATCCCCCAGTCGCAGTCACTCCAACATCAGTGGTTGTGTCTTCAGCTGGCGAGGCCCCTAACTGTGTAATTTCCCCCCCCCCACCCCCCACCCTAAAGGGGGGGGGCGATGGCCCCTAACTGTGTAATTCCCCCCCCCTCCACCCCCCACCCTAAAGGGGGGGCGAGGCCCCTAACTGTGTAATTCCCACCCCCCACCCCCCACCCTAAAGGGGGGGCAAGGCCCCTAACTGTGTAATTCCCCCCCCCCACCCCCACCCTAAAGGGGGGGCGATGGCCCCTAACTGTGTAATTCCCCCCCCCACCCCCCACCCTAAAGGGGGGGCGATGGCCCCTAACTGTGTAATTCCCCCCCCCACCCCCCACCCTAAAGGGGGGGGCGATGGCCCCTAACTGTGTAATTCCCCCTCCACCCCCCCACCCTAAAGGGGGGGGCGATGGCCCCTAACTGTGTAATTCCCCCCACCCCACCCCCCACCCTAAAGGGGGGGGCGATGGCCCCCTAACTGTGTAATTCCCCCACCCCACCCCCCACCCTAAAGGGGGGGGCGATGGCCCCTAACTGTGTAATTCCCCCACCCCCCCCCCCTAAAGGGGGGGCGATGGCCCCTAACTGTGTAATTCCCCCCACCCCCCACCCTAAAGGGGGGGGGGCGATGGCCCCTAACTGTGTAATTCCCCCCCCCCACCCCCCACCCTAAAGGGGGGGGCGATGGGCCCCTAACTGTGTAATTCCCCCCCCCCCCACCCCCCCACCCTAAAGGGGGGGCGATGGCCCCTAACTGTGTAATTCCCCCTCCCCCACCCCCCACCCTAAAGGGGGGGGCGATGGCCCCTAACTGTGTAATTCCCCCCCCCCACCCCCCACCCTAAAGGGGGGGGCGATGGCCCCTAACTGTGTAATTCCCCCCCCCCCCCACCCCCCACCCTAAAGGGGGGGCGATGGCCCCTAACTGTGTAATTCCCCCCCCCCACCCCCACCCTAACTGTGTAATTCTGTTCCTGGCGCTACATTAATCCAAGTTGTTGTTGCTTTTCCAAGTCCCGTTCCCCAAAAACAGACGGAATAAAAAACGGAACCGATTTTCCCGAATGGAGAAGGAACCGAAAGTCTGACGGGTGAGGATGTGAATAATAATCATCAGAGTTTAAAATATTAAAAGATTAACATGGAACTGCCTGGGCGCATGTGCGGGAGGGGATGTCAACCAGAGAGCAGCGCGGGGGACGCCGTCTCCCCTGGCAACGCAAGATGGCGGCTGGCCGTCTCCCTTGGCAACGCAAGATGGACGCGGGCCGCCTCCCTTGGCAACGCAAGATGGCGGCTGACCGCCTCCCTTGGCAACGCAAGATGGCGGCTGACCGTCTCCCCTGGCAACGCAAGATGGACGCGGGCCGTCTCCGCTGGCAACGCAAGATGGCGGCTGGCCGCCTCCGCTGGCAACGCAGGATGGACGCGGCCTTCTCCGCTGGCAACGCAAGATGGACGCGGGCCGTCTCTGCTGCCAACGCAAGATAGCGGCTGGCCGTCTCCCCTGGCAACGCAGGATGGACGCGGCCTTCTCCGCTGGCAACGCAAGATGGACGCGGGCCGTCTCCGCTGGCAACGCAAGATGGACGCGGGCCGTCTCCCCTGGCAACGCAAGATGGACGCTGGCCGTCTCCGCTGGCAACGCAAGATGGCGGCTGGCCGTCTCCGCTGGCAACGCAAGATGGCCGCGGGCCGCCTCCGCTGGCAACGCAAGATGGACGCTGGCCGTCTCCGCTGGCAACGCAAGATGGACGCTGGCCGTCTCCGCTGGCAACGCAAGATGGACGCTGGCCGTCTCCGCTGGCAACGCAAGATGGACGCTGGCCGTCTCCGCTGGCAACGCAAGATGGCGGCTGGCCGTCTCCCCTGGCAACGCAAGATGGACGCTGGCCGTCTCCCTTGGCAACGCAAGATGGCCGCGGCCGGCGGTGGTGTGATTGTGGCGCAGGCGCAGTGAGGTCTGCCTGCAGCCCATTGTCCAGACTGCCCCCCAGTGGATGTGGTGGGGAGGTGCAGCAGATGGAGCAACAATCCCAGTTTCAATGGGGGGAGAGAAGCTGCAATTCTGCTCCCTGTTGTTCACTCCTCTCCCCAGTCTCAGCATTGCAGAGTGTTTAAACAAGAGGGTGCATTGTCACAGCAGCACCCAGACCTGCAGTTTAAGGTTATTTATTAGTGTCACTAATAAGTAGGCTGACATTAACACTGCAGTGAAGTTACTGTGAGAATTGCCCGAGTCTCCACATTCCTGTTGGGGTAACACTGAGGGGGAATTGAAGCCCGGCCCAATGCCCCCTAACCCAGCACGTCTTTCAGACTGGGGAAGGAAACCCACACAGACACGGGGACAAGGTGCAAATGACCCACAGGTCCCTGGCACAGTGAGGCTGCGGTGTTACCCACTGTCCCACCGTGCTGACACTGGGGATAATGTATTTGGGGGGAACACGGGGCAGGTGGGGGTATCACCAACTCAATTTGATGGGGGGGGGGTGGAAACATCAGGAAAAATCATCTTTGTCTCAAAACATTCTTCCATTTTTCCTCTTGTTTCTTATTGAAAACCAGCTCACTCCTCCATCCCTCCCATCAATAGGGCTAACGGAACGCAGAGAAAAGGTTACAGCGCAGGAGAGGCCATTCAGCCCATCACATCTGCACCAGCTCGGGAAATACAGACTAGCTGTCCATTCGAATCCCACCTTCCAGCAACCCAGCCCCTGAGCCTCCTTTTTACAGGGCACAGAGTTTCAGCTACAGATCCGAGTGCCGAGGGGTTTCTATCTGAACCACCAGTTTAGGCAGCGCTTTGCAGGCATCCTCCACCCTCTGAGTGAGAAGCACCTTCCTTATGGCCCTTGTAATCCTCCTACCGATCACCTTCAATCTGTGTGAACCCCACTTCCTGTCTCTGTTTGGGGGGGGAAACAGGCCTTTCCTGTCCATCCTGTCTTGCCCCCCTCAGAATGTCAGACACCTCAGTTCGGTCACCTCTCAGGAAAACAACCCTCGCCAATCCAATCCTTTCCTCACCGCTGCAATTTCCCCAGTCCTGGCAAAACATTTGTAAATCCAAATGGTTATCGAATCTGAGTCAACTTTAACATTGCCCCTTCGCCAACAGGGAACAATCAACAGATGCACAAACAAGAGGCAGAGACTGAGCAAATGTTGGGATACTTATTCAGAAAACAATGAAATATTTATTGACATGTTCAGATAAATCTCAATGATGGCCGTTGACCAGGTCTACATTAAACAATGGTTCAGTCCCAGGTTAAAAATCATTGTAACAAAGTAGAAGTTTACCCTGAAATTGGACATTGCCGGTGACTCCCAATATAACGGAGAGATCCAAACTCATACCACACCCTGATGTGGTAAAGGGGACACCAGGCTGAGCTCCAGACTGGGGATTAAAGAACACCGAGGATTAAAGAACACCGAGGTATGTTTGATTCTGGTGATACACCCTCTCCGAGCCGGGATTGAGGAATTCTTAGGCAGAGAGACAGAAAATGTCCTTCGGGTGCTCTGGTTTCCTCCCACACTCCAAAGATGTGCAGGTTGGGTGCACTGTCCATGCGAAATTGCCCTTAGACTCCCAAGATGTATAGGTTAGGGGGGATTAGTGAGCAAATACATGGGGTTACGGGGTAAGCCTGGGTAAGGGTCGGTACAGATTTGAAAGGCGGAATGTCCTCCTTCTGCTTTGTAAGAATTCTATGAGTCAATGAAGTGAAACTCTCCAGACCAGGTAACATCATGGTAAATCTCCTCTGCCCCATTCCCAGTGTCACCCCATCCCTCCTATCCCGGGGATCCCAGAACTGCACCATTTTTTCCAAGAAGTGACCAGACGTGTAGATGAGGGAGATGCTTTTGACGTAGTCTTCTCAGACTTCAACAGGGCTTTTGACAAGGTCCCACACGGGAGACTAATAGGGAAGTTAAGATCCCATGGGATCCAAGGAAATGTGTCAAATTGGATCCAGAATTGGTTGAGTGGCAGGAAGCAGAGGGTGATGGTGATTTTCAGACTGGAAACTTGTATCCACAGGGTTCGATGTTGGGGCCCTTGTTGTTTGTGGTTTATTGAAATAACTTAGTCGTAAAATGCAGGAGGTTTATCAGTAAGTTTGCGGATGATAGGGGAATTGTTCGGATGGTAATTGGGAGGATAGCCTTAGATTACAGGGGGATAGAGACAGGCTGATCCATGGCAAAAGGAATCCAATGGGGATCAGTGTGAGGTGATGCACTCGGGCAGGGCTAACAAGACAAGGGACTAGATGATGAACAGTAGGATCCCAGGAAGCTCCGAGGATCAGAGGGAGATCGGTGAGCATGTACACCGGTCCCTTACGGTAACAGGACAGGTGGATAAAGTGGTTAAGAAGACACACGGTTCACTTCTTTATTAGCCGAGTGTTTAAGAGTGGGGAGGTGATGCTGGAATGATATAAAATGTTGGGTAGGCATTAGGAAGGAGGAATGGGAGTGAGATGGAGAGGTTGGATTTTTATTCATCCATGGGACTGGGCATCGCTGGCTGGCCCACCATTTATTGCCCATCTCTGGGTTCCCGAGGGCAGTTCAGAGTAAACCACATTGCTGTGGGTCTGGGAGTCACACGTAGGCCAAACCAGGTAAGGACGGCAGATTTCCTTCCCTAAACGGCATCAGTGACCCAGACGGGTGTTTCTGATCATCGATCATCAGGAGATTCTTAATCCCAGATATTTTTTATTGAATTCCAATTCCCCCACCTGCTGTGGCGGGATTCGAACCCGGGTCCCCAGAACATTAGCTGAGTTTCTGGAATGAATAGTCTAGCAATGATCCCACTGGGCCATCGCCCCCCCCTTTAGGGTGGGGGGTGGAGGGGGGGGAATTACACAGTTAGGGGCCATCGCCCCCCCCTTTAGGGTGGGGGGTGGGGGGGGGGGAATTACACAGTTAGGGGCCATCGCCCCCCCCCTTTAGGGTGGGGGGGGGGGGAATTACACAGTTAGGGGCCTCGCCCCCCCTTTAGGGTGGGGGGTGGAGGGGGGGAATTACACAGTTAGGGGCCTTGCCAGCTGAAGACACAACCACTGATGTTGGAGTGACTGCGACTGGGGGATGTTCACAAGGCCCCGGGTTAGAGGGCCGAATGTGGGAACGGGACTTGGAAAGCAACAACAACTTGCATTAATGTAGCACCAGGAACAGAATGCAATGTCTGAAAGACACTTCACGTGGGGGGGGGGGGGGGCATCCGAAAACAAATTCTCCCAGCCAGACTGACAGGGAGATATCAGGGAGAGGAGACCAAAAGCTGGGACACAGAGAATTTCCTGGGGTCACTTTTGGTTCTTTCACCAATCCCTTTAAATCTGTGTCCCCCTCGGACAGAGAGACAGGGACGGATATTTCTCACACAGCAAAGCCTGACTGCTACTTTCACACTGCCACACACAGTTTTGTGACAACATTGCCCCTTATTAATCATCCCAATCCCTTTGGGGTGAGAGTCTGAGATAGACAGAGAGAGAGAGAGTAACAGAGAGAGGGGAGGATAGCAATGGGGTGAGATTCACAGAGAGATAGAGAGAGAGAGTAACAGAGAGAGGGGAGGATAGCAATGGGGTGAGATTCACAGAGAGAGGGGAGGATAGCAATGGGGTGAGATTCACAGAGAGATAGAGAGAGAGAGTAACAGAGAGAGGGGAGGATAGCAATGGGGTGAGAGTCACAGAGAGATAGAGAGAGAGAGTATCAGAGAGAGGGGAGGATAGCAATGGGGTGAGATTCACAGAGAGATAGAGAGAGAGAGTAACAGAGAGAGGGGAGGATAGCAATGGGGTGAGAGTCACAGAGAGATAGAGAGAGAGAGTAACAGAGAGAGGGGAACATAGAACATAGAACATTACAGCGCAGAACAGGCCCTTCGGCCCACGATGTTGCACCGACCAGTTACAAAAACAATGACCCACTAGCCTATACCAATCCCTTTTTGTCCATAAACCTATCCACAGATCTTTTAAACGCCCCAAACTAGGTGCATTTACAACTGCAGCTGGCAGGGCATTCCAGTCCCTCACCACCCTCTGGGTAAAGAACCTACCCCTGACATCCGTCCTATAACTACCCCCCCTTAATTTAAAGCCATGCCCCCTCGTGCTAGCTTTCTCCATCTGAGGAAAAAGACTATCACTATCCACCCTATCTAAACCTCTAATCATCTTATATGTTTCAATAAGGTCCCCTCTTAGCCGCCTTCTTTCCAACGAAAACAACCCCAAATCTCTCAGTCTCTCCTCATAGGACCTCCCCTCCATACCAGGCAACATCCTGGTAAACCTCCTCTGCACCCTCTCCAAAGCCTCCACATCCTTCCTGTAGTGTGGGGACCAGAACTGCACACAGTACTCCAAGTGCGGCCGCACCAGAGTTGTGTACAGTTGCATCATGACGCTGCGACTCTTAAATTCAATCCCCCTACCAATAAACGCCAAGACACCGTATGCCTTCTTAACAACCTTATCTACTTGACTCCCAACTTTCAGGGATCTATGTACACATACACCTAGATCCCTCTGTTCATCCACACTATTCAAAGTCCTCCCATTAGCCCTATACTCGACACATCTGTTGCCACCTCTCGGCCCAGCTCTGCAACCTGTCTAAGTCTTCCTGCAAACTATGACACCCTTCATCACTATCTACCACACCTCCGACTTTGGTGTCATCAGCAAATTTACTAATCCACCCAACTATACCCTCATCCAGATCATTAATAAAAATTACAAACAGCAGTGGCCCCAAAACAGATCCCTGAGGCACACCACTTGTAACCGAACTCCATGATGAATATTTACCATCAACCACCACCCTCTGTCTCCTATCTGATAGCCAATTTCTGATCCAGGGGAGGATAGCAATGGGATGAGAGTCACAGAGAGATAGAGAGAGAGAGTAACAGAGAGAGGGGAGGATAGCAATGGGGTGAGATTCACAGAGAGTTGAAGAGAGAGAGTAACAGAGAGAGGGGAGGATCGCAATGTGGTGAGATTCACAGAGAGATAGAGAGAGAGAGTAACAGAGAGAGGGGAGGATAGCAATGGGTGAGAGTCACAGAGAGATAGAGAGAGTAACAGAGAGAGGGGAGGATAGTAATGGGGTGAGAGTCTCAGAGAGATAGAGAGAGAGAGGGGAGGATAGCAATGTGGTGAGATTCACAGAGAGAGAGAGTAACAGAGAGAGGGGAGGATAGCAATGGGGTGAGATTCACAGAGAGATAGAGAGAGAGTAACAGAGAGAGGGGAGGATAGCAATGGGGTGAGATTCACAGAGAGATAGAGAGAGAGTAACGGAGAGAGGGGAGGATAGCAATGGGGTGAGAGTCACAGAGAGATAGAGAGAGAGAGTAACAGAGAGAGGGGAGGATAGCAATGGGGTGAGATTCACAGAGAGATAGAGAGAGAGAGAGTAACAGAGAGAGGGGAGGATAGCAATGGAGTGAGAGTCTCAGAGAGAGAGAGTAACAGAGAGAGGGGAGGATAGCAATGGGGTGAGATTCACAGAGAGATAGAGAGAGAGAGTAACAGAGAGAGGGGAGGATAGCAATGGGGTGAGAGTCTCAGAGAGATAGAGAGAGAGAGTAACAGAGAGAGGGGAGGATAGCAATGGGGTGAGAGTCTCAGAGAGAGAGAGTAACAGAGAGAGGGGAGGATAGCAATGGGGTGAGATTCACAGAGAGATAGAGAGAGAGAGTAACAGAGAGAGGGGAGGATAGCAATGGGGTGAGAGTCTCAGAGAGATAGAGAGAGAGAGTAACAGAGAGAGGGGAGGATAGCAATGGGGTGAGAGTCTCAGAGAGATAGAGAGAGAGAGTAACAGAGAGAGGGGAGGATGGCAATGGGGTGAGAGTCTCAGAGAGATAGAGGAAGTGATTGAGATGGAGATTGCCAAACAGTGTTCCTGTAACGCTGAGAGCAGTGATCACACAGGTATCAGACAGAACATAAGAAATAGGAGCAGGATGAGGCCATTCCCCCCCTCGAGCCTGTCCCTCCAGTTGATAAGACCATGGCTGATCTGACTGTGGCCTGAACCCCCCTTCGCAGCCTGTCTCCCCCATAACCCCCACCCCCCCCCTTGTATATGTTCAATGTCCCAACGCCCACTGCTCTCCGGGGAAGGTAATTCCAAACACTAATCACCCCCTGAGAGAAGGAATTATTCCTCCGGATCTCTATCTTCAATGGGAACGTCAGGAATTTTAAACTGTGCCCCCCCCCCGCCCCCCCCCCCCCCCCCCCCCGGCCCACCCCCATCCTGGCAGCACGGTGGCACAGTGGGTAACACTGCTGCCTCACAGTGCCAGGGACCCAGGTTCAATTCCCTGCCTTGGGTCACTGTCTGTGTGGAGTCTACACCTTCTCCCCGTGTCCCCGTGGGTTTCCTCCCACAGTTAAAAAGACGCTCTGGGTAGGTGTCCCAGCCATGTTCAATTCTCCCTATGTGTGTCCAAACAGGCACCACACTGTGGCCACTATGAGTTTCCCCACACTAACTTCATTGCAGTGTTAATGTCATCCTACTTGTGAGACTAATAAATAAACTTTGAAAGCTGATACTAGATTCCCCCCCGTGTGGGCCTTGTTCTGTGATAATGAATGGGGATGTTTAAAGATTATTCAATAGTTCTTTAAGGACAGCAGACACAGGGATGGAACATGTGGCTCTGAACACAACAGATAGATTTCGGGGGGGATATCGCAGCCCCCCCCCGTGTCTGAGTGGGAGGTAATCTTTCCTCCCAATCAGACAGATAGTGGCTTCAGCTCAGAGCCTCAAATACTAGGCCCTTAGCATCGATCAGAGAGACTCCGAGCACAGCAGGATGGGAGAAGGGACAAAGCAAAGTGGGGTTGACTGCGTGAGAATTGCTTTGTGGAAAGATTGAGTGTTTGATCAGAATGTTAGATTGTGAATGGACCCACCATATATTAAGCTGATCTATCTATTGGTAACTGTCACACTGTATTCTGTACCCTCTCCTTCTCCCGAATGGACTCTATGTCTGGTATGTTTTGTTTGTGCAGCGTGCAAGAAACAAAACCTTTCACTGCATCCCAATCCATGGGATAGGACAGCACGGGGACACGATGGTTAGCACTGCTGCCTCACAGCACCAGGGACCCGGGTTCAATTCTCAGCTTGGGAATGGAGTTTGCACATTCTCCCCATGTCTGCGTGGGTTCCTTCCTGGTTTCCTTCCACAGTCCAAAGATGTGCAGACCAGGTGGAGTCTGAGACACGACAGAAGCAGGGTAAGGATTTGAAAATGGAGGGCTTCTAACAAACTTTTAAAAGACAATCCACACTCACAGCAGTCCCATTTCACACTCTCTGCTCAGTCCTGTGTTGGGGGGGGGGTTTAGTGTGGGATCAGTGTTTGCTTTTCTCAAACCGCAGTGAGATTCCCAACAAGGACAAGAGGTTTCAGTGTTTAAAAATGTAAAGATTACAAACCCAAAGCAGACAGAGAGTGATGAGACCTCACACCTTCAATGTTGATCTTCCCTCAGAATCAGAGAGATTGTGGGTTCAGCACAGAGCCTAAAATACTAGGCCCTTAGCATCGAGACACAGACAGAGAGACAGATATAGAGAAATGCAAAGACAGAAACACACACAGATACACAGAGAGGTATTCACACAGAGACAGAGAGAGAAACACAGATCCAGAGAAACACAGAGACAAAGTTCTTTACTCAGAGGGTAGTAAGGGTGTGGAATGCCCTGCCTGCAGCAGTTGTGGACTCGCCAACTTTAAGGGCGTTCAAATGGTCAGTGGATACAGATATGGATAATATTGGAATAGTTTAGGTTCGAGGGTCATTAGATTGGTTCCACTGGTCGGCGCAACATCGAGGGCCGAATGGCCTGGACTGCGCTGGAATGTTCTATGTTGTATTAAAGAGAGATGGAGACAGAGAGAAATATAGAGGCAGAGAGACACACAGATACACAGAGAAATAAAGATAGAGAGAAACAAAGAGACAGAGATATGTATTGAGTCGGAGGGGATGGGGGAGCTCCTGAATGAATACTTTGCGTCGGTATTCACGAAGGAGAGGGGTTCGGAATCGTGCGCTCTGTTAGAGGGAGCTGAGGATCAGCTGCAGGAAATATCTATTACAAGAGAGGAAGTGCTCGGGCTTTTAGGTAGCGTAAGGACGGATAAAGCTCCGGGGCCTGATGGTATTTATCCCAGGCTGCTTCGGGAGGTGAAAGATGAAATTGCTGGGCCTCTGGCGCAAATCTTTGTCTCTTCTTTGGACACAGGTGAGGTCCCAGAAGACTGGAGGGTAGCAAATGTGGTACCGCTGTTCAAAAAAGGTAGCAGGGATACCCTGGAAATTATAGACCGGTGAGTTTGACATCGGTGGTAGGGAAATTAATGGAAAAAGTACTTAGGGGTAGGATGTATGAGCATTTGGAGTGTTGCGGTCTGATTGGGGATACGCAACATGGCTTTGTTAGAGGGAGGTCTTGCCTTACGAATCTGGTGGAATTCTTTGAGGAGGTGACAAAAACGGTTGATGATGGGAGAGCCGTTGATGTCATCTATATGGATTTCAGTAAGGCGTTTGACAAAGTCCCTCATGGTAGGCTGGTAGAAAAGGTTAAGGCGCATGGGATACAAGGTCAGGTAGCTAGGTGGATTGAGAACTGGCTGGATAGGAGGAGACAGAGGGTAGTAGTGGAGGGGACTTTGTCCGGCTGGAGGCCAGTGACCAGTGGTGTGCCGCAGGGCTCAGTACTGGGACCTCTCCTCTTTGTAGTCTACATAAATGACTTGGAAGAGAGCGTAGGTGGTGTGATCAGCAAGTTTGCTGATGACACCAAGATGGCAGGGTTGGCGGGTACCGAAATGGATTGTCAGGTGATACAACAGGATATAGATAGGTTGGTGCATTAGGCAGATAGGTGGCAGATGGAATTTAATCCTGACAAATGCGAGGTGATGCATTTTGGAAGGAATAATGTAGAGAGGAGCTATGTGATTAAAGGTAGACAGATTAGGAGTATAGAAACACAGAGGGACCTGGGAGTGCAGGTTCACAAATCCATGAAGGTTGTGACACAAGTGGAGAATGTTGTCAGGAAGGCTTATGGAATGCTAGCCTTTATAGGAAGGGATATAGAGTATAAAAGCTGCCGTCTAATGCTTCAGTTGTTTAGAACGTTGGTTAGACCGCATTTGGAGTACTGCGTCCAGTTCTGGTCACCTTACTACCAGAAGGACGTGGAGTCTCTGGAAAGGGTGCAGAGGAGGTTTACAGGATGTTGCCTGGCATGGGGGGGACTGGGTTACGAGGAAAGGTTGGAGAAACTGGGACTGTTCTCCTTGGAAAGACGAAGATTGAGGGGGGACATGATAGAGGTATATAAGATACTGAAGGGAATAGACAGAGTCAATAGTGAGAGACTGCTCCCTAGATTGGTTACAAATACAAGAGGACATGATTTAAGGGTGAGGGGGGAGAGATATAATTTGGATATGAGAGGAAGGTTCTTTACGCAGAGAGTTGTAGGGGTATGGAACGCGCTACCGAGTAGGGTGCTGGAGGCGGGAACATTGGACTCGTTTAAGGTTCAGTTAGATAGGCACATGAGTGAAACGAGGATGGAGGGTTATGGTAGGGGATATTAAATAAGGGTTCGAACCTCGGGAGACACCGGGAAGGCAGGCTTGTGATTAACGTTTTTGTCTTTTATTCCGCAGGTGGAGGTCCACCTCGTTGTCAAACGAGGGACATTCACACGGTGGGTCGTGCGTGGGCTACTCTTGGAGGTTCCAGGAGTGGCCTAGTACTTCGTGTCGGTGTGTGTGCTTGATCCTGGACCGGTAGATGGGCGCCGTAACAGCTCAGTGACTAGCACTGCTGGCTGTGCAGATACATGGATTTGGGCCAGTGTCTGTGGGAGTTTGTGCATTCTCCCTGTGGATGCGTGGGTTTCCTCCGGGCGCTCCGGTTTCCTCCCACACCCCAAAAATGTGCTCTTAGGCTGATTGGTTTTACCAAATTGACACTATTCTCCCCTGAATCTGGCTAAGTGGGGGGTTTTATTCGTAGACACGCAGGGTAGAATAGGTGTAGGGTGATGCAGAGGCGCGGGCTCGTTGGGCCGAAGGGCCTGTTTCCCGTGCTGGGTTGTTCTTTGTTTAGAAAGACACAAATAAAGAGTGACATAAACAGACACACAGAGAGATATACACAGAGAGACAGAGAGAGAGACAAATATAGAGAAATACAGAGACAGAGAGAGACACACAGAAAAACAGAGAGACAGAGGGGGAGAGAGAGAGAGATACAGATAAAAAGAGACAGAGAGATGTACAAATACACAGAATGATAGAGATAGAGAGACACACACATAAATACACTAATCAAGAAATACAAAAAGAGAGACAGTATTAGGCAACGTCAGATCTAGTTTTGCATTCAATGTTTATTTAAAAATTCAGAGAGTATTTTACAGGAAAATTGATTTTAAAGTTAACAAAAGTACATATATCCTTTGAGCTTCACACTGAGATCAGAACCCATGCGATCTGAGCTGCCCGGTATCTGTACAACTGTAACAGAGAGCAGAAAGAGTAAAAAACAGAGCTCAACATCACGGGAAATGAACAATTGTGAATAAGGAACAAGAAAAGTTCTTTATTTATACATGAAATTTAAACTACAAGAAAACTATTAACTACAATTACATTACAACAAAAATCCCCTTATACATTTCACACTGAAAACTGGAATCCTGTCCACGATTGTCTCAGTTACAGATTCAGAATGATAAACAGAGACAATTTGACTGTTACAGTCACCGAGAGCAGATATTGTGTTTGTGTCACTCAGAGATCTTCATAATCAGCTGAGGGAAATCTACAGCGTCCAAAATTCAACCCATCACTTGATCTGTAAAAGAGAGATACACCAATGGTCAGATATTTATGATGTGGGACATTAGAGTTTTTAATCAGTGAAATGTTTAGAGATTTTTCAAACCCCTTCTGTCAGTTTAATAACCCACTCTGACAGCAGTTCCATTTCACACTCTCTGCTCAGTCCTGTGTTGGGGGGGGGTTTAGTGTGGGATCAGTGTTTGCTTTTCTCAAACCGCAGTGAGATTCCCAACAAGGGTAAAAGATGTTTAAAAACTTAAACATTACAAAACTAAACCAGACAGAGAGTGATTGGGCCTCCTGCCTTCAATACAGCGATCTTCACTCCAGAGATTGTGGGTTCAGATCAGAGCTGGAAATACTAGGCCCTTAGCATCGAGACACACAGACACACAGAGAGAGACACAGAGACAGAGACACAGAGAGAGAGAAACACAGAGAGAGAGAGAAACACAGAGAAACACAGAGAGAAACACACAGAGACAGAGACACAGAGAGAGAGAAACACAGAGACACACAGAGAGAAACACAGAGAGACAGAGACACAGAGAAAAAACACAGAGACAGAGACAAGAGAAACGAAACACACAGAGAAAAAAACACAGAGACAGAGACAAGAGAAACGAAACACACAGAGAAAAAAACACAGAGACAGAGACACCGAGAAACACAGTGACAAGAGAGACACAGAGAGAAAAACACAGAGAGACAGAGACACAGAAACACACAGAGACAAGAGACACACAAAGAAAAAACACAGGGAGACAGGGACACAGAGAGACACAGACAAGAGATACACAGAGAGATAGAAACCAAGAGAGACATGGATACACAGACAGGATAGAGACAGGGAAAGGTATGGATACAGAGAAATACAGAGACAGAGAGAAAGAGCAACAGAGAAACACAGATATACAGAGATAGAGAGTCAAAGATACAGATAAATACAGAGACACAGAGAGACACACAGGCACAGACAAAGAGAAACAAAGAGACACAGATACAGAGAAATACACAGACAGAGACAGATACACAGATACAGACAAGGAAACAGAAAGAGACACAAATATAGAGAAATACAGAGACACAGAGAGATACACAGATACAGACAAAAAGACAGAAAGAGACACAGATACAGAGAAATACAGAGACATGGAGAGATACACAGATACAGACAAGGAAACAGAAAGAGACACAGATATAGAGAAATACAGAGACACAGGGAGATACACAGATACAGACAAGGAAACTGACAGGGACACAGATACAGAGCAATACAGAGACACAGAGAGATACACAGATACAGACAAAGAGACAGAAAGAGACACAGATACAGAGAAATACACAGACAGAGCCACACAGATATGTAGAGAGATATATAGAGAAACACACAAACACAAAATCATACTAACAGAGATATAGAGAAAGAGAGATGGAGTTAGACAAAGTCAGAATTAGTTAATTTTGAATTCAGTGTTTTTTAAAAAAATTCAGAGAATATTTTACAGGAAAATTGATTTTAAAGTTAACAAAAGTACATATATCCTTTGAGCTTCACACTGAGATCAGAACCCATGTGATCTGAGCTGCCCGGTATCTGTACAACTGTAACAGAGAGCAGAAAGAGTAAAAAACAGAGCTCAACATCACGGGAAATGAACAATTGTGAATAAGGAACGAGAAAAGTTATTTATTTATACATGAAATTTAAACTACAAGAAAACTATTAACTACAATTAATAGACTCTCTGTTATTACAGTCTGGGTCTTGTGTCAGTAATCTCTGCCCTTAACCTCTCTTATAACAATCTGCCTTATGTCATTTATCTCCGCCCTAAACATCCCTCAGTTATTACAATCTGGGCCTTGTATCAGTAATCTCTGCCCGAAACATCCCTCAATTATTACAATCTGATCCTTGTATCAGTAATCTCTGCCCTAAACATCCCTCAGTTATTACAATCTGATCCTTGTATCAGTAATCTCTGCCCTAAACATCCCTCAGTTATTACAATCTGGGCCTTGTAGCAGTAATCTCTGCCCTAAACCTCTCTCAGTTATTACAATCTGGGCCTGTAGCAGTAAATCTCTGCCTTTAACCTCTCTTATTACAATCTGCCTAATGTCATTTATCTCCGCCCTAAACATCCCTCAGTTATTACAGTCTGGACCTTGTATCAGTAATCTCTGCCCTAAACATCCCTCAGTTATTACAGTCTGGACCTTGTATCAGTAATCTCTGCGCTAAACATCCCTCAGTTATTACAATCTGGGCCTTGTAGCAGTAATCTCTGCCCTAAACATCCCTCAGTTATTACAATCTGGGCCTTGTAGCAGTAATCTCTGCCCTAAACATCCCTCAATTATTACAATCTGATCCTTGTATCAGTAATCTCTGCCCTAAACATCCCTCAGTTATTACAATTTGGGCCTTGTAGCAGTAATCTCTGCCCTAAACCTCTCTCAGTTATTACAATCTGGGCCTGTAGCAGTAAATCTCTGCCTTTAACCTCTCTTATTACAATCTGCCTAATGTCATTTATCTCCGCCCTAAACATCCCTCAGTTATTACAGTCTGGACCTTGTATCAGTAATCTCTGCCCTAAACATCCCTCAGTTATTACAGTCTGGACCTTGTATCAGTAATCTCTGCGCTAAACATCCCTCAGTTATTACAATCTGGGCCTTGTAGCAGTAATCTCTGCCCTAAACATCCCTCAGTTATTACAATCTGGGCCTTGTAGCAGTAATCTCTGCCCTAAACATCCCTCAATTATTACAATCTGATCCTTGTATCAGTAATCTCTGCCCTAAACATCCCTCAGTTATTACAATTTGGGCCTTGTAGCAGTAATCTCTGCCCTAAACCTCTCTCAGTTATTACAATCTGGGCCTGTAGCAGTAAATCTCTGCCTTTAACCTCTCTTATTACAATCTGCCTAATGTCATTTATCTCCGCCCTAAACATCCCTCAGTTATTACAGTCTGGACCTTGTATCAGTAATCTCTGCCCTAAACATCCCTCAGTTATTACAGTCTGGACCTTGTGTCAGTAATCTCTGCGCTAAACATCCCTCAGTTATTACAATCTGGGCCTTGTAGCAGTAATCTCTGCCCTAAACATCCCTCAGTTATTACAATCTGATCCTTGTATCAGTAATCTCTGCCCTAAACATCCCTCAGTTATTACAATCTGGGCCTTGTAGCAGTAATCTCTGCCCTAAACCTCTCTCAGTTATTACAATCTGGGCCTGTAGCAGTAAATCTCTGCCTTTAACCTCTCTTATTACAATCTGCCTAATGTCATTTATCTCCGCCCTAAACATCCCTCAGTTATTACAGTCTGGACCTTGTATCAGTAATCTCTGCCCTAAACATCCCTCAGTTATTACAGTCTGGACCTTGTATCAGTAATCTCTGCGCTAAACATCCCTCAGTTATTACAATCTGGGCCTTGTAGCAGTAATCTCTGCCCTAAACATCCCTCAGTTATTACAATCTGGGCCTTGTAGCAGTAATCTCTGCCCTAAACCTCCCTCAGTTATTACAATCTGGGCGTGTAGCAGTAATCTCTGCCCTAAACCTCTCTCAGTTATTACAATCTGGGCCTTGTAGCAGTAATCTCTGCCCTAAACATCCCTCAGTTATTACAATCTGGACCTTGTAGCAGTAATCTCTGCCCTAAACCTCTCTCAGTTATTACAATCTGGGCCTTGTATCAGTAATCTCTGCCCTAAACCACTCTCAGTTATTACAATCTGGGCCTTGTATCAGTAATCTCTGCCCTAAACATCCCTCAGTTATTACAATCTGGGCCTTGTATCAGTAATCTCTGCCCTAAACATCTCTCAGTTATTACAATCTGGGCCTTGTATCAGTAATCTCTGCCCTAAACATCCCTCAGTTATTACAATCTGGGCCTTGTAGCAGTAATCTCTGCCCTAAAGCTCTCTCCTAAACCTTCCAATCTTTCAAAAACATTTGGATGAGCGCTCACAACATCACAACATTCACAGATATGGGACAAGAGATGGAAAACTGGGTTAGCACAACTTTAGTGGGAGTTACTGTTGGTGCAGACTCGGTGATCAAGCATTGGGTAATCAATTTGATGTTTCCAGCTATGCTGCTTACAATGCTGTCTCATTTTTTGTGTCTATGGCAAACTGTGATGTGAAGAATTCAGTTACATTAACAGGTCAATAAATACATCCAAACTACCTGTATATTTCTGTGTGTGTGTGTTTACCATGATCTGTTTGAGTGGTGGAGCAGGCTCGATGGGTCAAATGGACTAAAACTGCACAGAATTGAGATTTAAACACTCATGCATGCTGACACACACACAGAGACACACACACAGACACACACACACTCATTGACACAGACAGATGCACACACACACACACACACAGACACACACACTCATTGACACAGAGACAGATGCACACACACACACACACACTCATTGACACAGAGACAGATGCGCACACACACACAAACACAGAGGCACTCACATAGAGACAGAGAGAGACACACATATATTCAGAGAGAGATACAGACACAGAGAGACAGACAGACAGACACAACACACACATTCACTCACAGACACAGAGACACACACACAGACACAAACACCCAGGCACTCATACAGAGAGAGACACACACATATTCAGAGAGACACAGAGAGACAGACACACACACACATTCACTCACAGACACACACACACCAACAGACACACAGAAACACATGTTGAAATCCACACACATACAAAAACACACATACACTCACAGACACACAAGCTCACACACAGAAAGACACACAATCTGTCTCTCACACACACACACACACAGAAATACGTGCACACACTTAGAATCTCTCCCTCACACACACAGAAACACAGAAACATAACCACACCGACACTCACACACACTCATTCCTATTTCTGTTTTACTCCTCACTGCCCCCAGCTAGAAAGTACTGGGATCTGAGCTTGAAATGCTGGAACTGATCCTGGGGGAATGAGTGGGGTCTGATAGACACCCAGAGGGTCACTTGTGTGTGAATCATAGAATGGGGACAGCACAGGAGGCCATTCAGCCCATCAATCCAGGATGGAGAGCCTGCAAGAGCAGTTTGACTATTCCCGCTCCCCCCACCCTCTCCCCGTAACCCTGTCAATATTTTCCCCTCAGCCTCCCATTCAATCTCCTCCTGATGGAATCTCCTTCCCCCTCTGGCTCAGACAGAACATTCCAGATCCCAGTGCGTTCAAAACATTTCCCCATCACACAATCCCAGATTCACACAGTGCAGGAGAGACCCCTCGGCCCATCGAGTCTGTACTGACCCATCAGAACCACCTAACATCCCCACCCAACCCCATTTCCCAGCACTTGGCCCACAGCCCTGAATGTGATGATGGGCCGAGTGCTCATCCAGGGACTTTTTAAAGGGTGTGAGACAACTTGCCTCTACCCCCCCCCTCCCAGGGAGCACATTCCAGACCCTCCCCACCCTCTGGGTAAAAAAATTATTCCTCACATCCCCCCTCAACCTCCTGTCCCTCACCTGGAACCTGTGTCCCCCTCGCGACTGACCCTTCAACTAAGGAGAGCAGCTGTTCCCGATCCACACTGTTCATGCCTGTCCCAGTTATTACAATCTGGGCCTTGTATCAGTAATCTCTGCCCTAAACCTCTCTCAGTTATTACAATCTGGGCCTTGTATCAGTAATCTCTGCCCTAAACCTCTCTCAGTTATTACAATCTGGGCCTTGTATCTGTAATCTCTGCCCTAAACCTCTCTCAGTTATTACAATCTGGGCCTTGTATCAGTAATCTCTGCCCTAAACCTCTCTCAGTTATTACAATCTGGGCCTTGTATCAGTAAACTCTGCCCTAAACCTTTCTCAGTTATTACAGTGTGGGATTGTATCAGTAATCTCTGTCCCGAATCTGTCTCAGTTTTTACAATCTGAGACTTGTATCAGTAATCTCTGCCCTGAACCACTCTCAGTTTTTACAATCTGGGACTTGTATCAATAATCATGCCCTAAATCTCTCTCAGTTATTACAATCTGGGCCTTGTATCAGTAATCTCTGCCCTAAACCCCTCTTAGTTATTACAAAATGGGCCTTGTATCAGTAATCTCTGCCCTAAACCTCTCTCAGTTATTACAATCTGGGCCTTGTAGCAATAATCATGCCCTAAACCTCTCTCAGTTATTACAATCTGGGCCTTGTATCAATAAACTCTGCCCTAAACCACTCTCAGTTATTACAATCTGGGTCTTGTATCAGTAAACTCTGCCCTAAACCTCTCTCAGTTATTACAATCTGGGTCTTGTATCCATAATCCCTGCCCTAAACCACTCTCCGTTATTACAATCTGGGCCTTGTATCAGTAATCCCTGCCCTAAACCTCTCTCAGTTATTACAATCTGGGTCTTGTATCAGTAATCTCTGCCCTAAACCTCTCTCAGTTATTACAATCTGGGTCTTGTATCAGTAATCTCTGCCCTAAACCTCTCTCAGTTATTACAATCTGGGCCTTGTATCAGTAATCCGGGTCCCTGGTGCTGTGAGGCAGCAGTGCTAACCCCTGTGCCACCGTGCTGTACAGAGGAAGAGGAGGATTCACCCCAGTTCCCACATTCAATGATATCACGGCCGCTCTGTGATCGAATTCTGTATCGCTTTGCACCTTTGGCTAAGAAAAATCCCTCAACCCCAGATTTAAACAGCAACTGAGCATCGATTGCCGTTTGCAGAAGATTGTTCCAAACTAATATCACCCCCGGTGTGGCAAAGTGTTTCTTCATTTCACTCCTGAATGTCTAAAATACTAAACATTGTCTCAAATCCAATGTCCCCCCAAGTCCTGGACTCCCCCCCCCCCCCCAATCTGGTCTTATTGGAGTCGGATGCCGTGTTTGGGAGCGACACGGGATTGGGAAGGACTGTTCATGCGGAGGATACACACCAGGAATCTGTCCCAGAATCAGAACAGAGCCGGGAGAATCAAACACGGAAAGCGGGGTTGGATTTGTGAGCCTCGGAAAGCTTTAGTGTTTGGTCAGAATGTTAACAGGGTGAAGTTTGGAGCCTCTGGGGTGACAGTTGTCCCAATACAGATTCTATCTTATTGGAACATTAAGGTACTGAGTGTCCTGAGCTCAGCAGCATTTACAACCCATCATTTGCAGAAAGCTTGCTGTTTAAATTGGATCAATCCAGCTCTTTGGAAATGTGTCTTATTTAAGAAAGTGACAAACTAATTTCAGAGAGGGAGAGAGATCCAGAGACAGAGACAGAGAGAGACAGAAACAGGATGGGATTGTGCTGTGCGTGTTACAGAGCTGACACTGAGACACACACCAGATGGACAGTCACAGACCAGAGTGAACCGTTCTCTGTAACCTGCAGTGTCCCGGACATGGACAGACGCTGACACTCAGACACACACACAACAACAACAACTTGCATTTATGTAGCACCTTGAGCAGAATAGTCCCTGAGATGCTTCACAGGAACCAGGAGTGAAAAATTGAGTCACGGGCGAGTTTAGGGACTGACGCCCCACAGATTTGGTGAAAAGTGATTGGTTTTAGGAATGATCCTAATGGGGGAAAGGGAGGTATTAAGCGGCAAATGTGAGGTTCTCCACTTTGGGAGCAGAAAGGGGGAGGCGGATTACTGTCTGAATGGCCATAAATGAGGAGCAGGGAATGTACAAGGAGACCTGGGTGTCCCTCACACACCAATCGCTGGAGGCAAGCGTGCAGGGGCAGGAGGCAGGAGAAAAGGCCAATGGGATGTTGGCCCCCATAGCGAGAGGATTGGAGAACAGGAAGAGGGTCTTGCTGCAATTAGACAGGGCCTTGGTGAGACCACAGCCCGAATATTGTGGACAGTTTGGCTCTCTGTATCTGAGGAAGGATGTTCTTGCTCCAGAGGGAGCCCGGAGAAGGTTTCCCAGACGGATCCCTGGGATGGAGGGACTGACGAATGAGGAGAGATTGAGTGGGTTGGGATTGTATTCACTGGAGATCAGAAGAGTGAGGGGGCGAACTCATCAAAATCAATCAAATTCTAACAGGACCAGACACGGGTAGGTGCCAGAAGGATGATCCCGGTGGTGGGGGTGTCCAGAACCAGGGCTCACAGTCTGAGGATACAGGGGAGACGGTTTAGGACAGAGATGAGGAGAAATCTCTTCACCTAGAGAGGGGTCAGCCTGTGGAATTCACCAACACAGAAAGTAGTTGAGGACAAAACATTGAATGTTTCCGAGGGGCTGTTAGATACAGCACTTGGGGCAAAGGGGATAAAAGGATAAGGGGCAAGGTTCACTTTCCTGGCTAATCCCCCCTAACCTACACATCCCCTGACACTCAGGGACAATTTAGCACGGCCAATTCACCTAACCTGCACATCTGGGGACTGAGGGAGGAAACCCACGCAGACACGGGGAGAATCTCCGTACAGACAGTGACCCAGGGCTGGGATTGAACCCCGGTCCCTGGCGCAGGGAGGCAGCAGTGCCAACCACTGTGCCAACGCATGCTCATCAAACACTTCCAACCCAAATACAGGACACAGAGTAAAATTCCCTCTGCTCTGTCCAGGGAATTTTTCATTGCAGATTTTTAGATTTATTTTAAGGAGAGAACAAACAGAACTCAAATTGTTCAGCATCCCAGTGTGAACTCGTGTTTAATTCAACCAGGATCTCAGCTCCTCAGATTGCAACATGGAGTTGAAGCTGTGAATACAGATGTGTCTCTCTCTGTCTCAGAGTTTGTGTATTCTGTCTCTCACTCACTTTGAAACTTATCTGAAGAATTTGAATGATGAACGTTGCTTTAATCCCTCCTGACTCTAAGCACATGGAACTGGGGAATCTTCAAAGCCGACAGTCTCATGTAATTAACACCAAACTGCATCTTTATTCCCCCATCCATTTCCTATCTCTGAATAGATCCCACACATTTCCAGAATGCAGGAAGCTCTCAATGGAAACTGCTTCCAATGATTCCCCGATACAATTGTTCACACTTGCCTGGAAACTACATCCCACTGACATTCCCCAAAGCAGCCACAGAAAAGGGACGGGTTATTTTAAACATTGAACCTGAACTCACTGAGCTGATGTTTCACTGACATTACACAGAAATGTGGATCCTGTGGGGGTGACAGTTTGGGAGTAACATTACAACATGAAGGTACCCTGCACACTGCATCTCACATCATTTACAGCATTCCCGAACTATCCCAGAAATTGCTGTGTGTATTGTGTGAATCCAGCTGTGAGATATCCACACATATCGAACTCCCACTGCTTCTGTCTTTTCATCATTTATAAACACAGAAACTAAAAGCAGGAGGCCATTCAGCCCTTCCAGTCTCCTCCTACATTCATTCTGATCATCAAATTCAATATCCTGATCCCACATTAGCCCCAAGAGCTCCATCTCATTCCCAGTGGGAATCAGACAATGTTTTATCCTCAGCTACTTTCTGTGGGGCTGAATCCCACACACTCCCCACTCTCTGGGTGAAGGGATTTCTCCCCACCTCAGCCCGAAAAGGTTTCCCCTTTCCCCTCAAACTATGGGAGTTCTGGATTCCCCCACCATCGGGAAGGTTCTTTCTGAATCGAGTCTGTCTAATCCGAATGTTCCCTTAGTGAGGAGACAACTGTGTCCGAAATATCTCAGTGCTGTGTTCACATCAAATGGACACTGGGAAGAAACAGCAAATGACTGACTGATATTTGTGGGTATTTTTCACAGATTCCCAGAGGGGGAGAGATGGACAGAAGACCCAGACACAGAGAGTGAGAAACAGAGAGAGACACAGGTTGAGAGACAGAGACACACACACAGATATAGAGAGAGAGAGACAAGGAGAGAGAAATATAGAGAGAAATACAGATACAGAGAGAGAGAGACACAGAAAGAGAGAGAGAGACAGAGAGAGAGAGACACAGAAAGAGAGAGAGAGACATAGAGAGAGAGACACACACACACAGATATAGAGAGAGAGAGACACGCACACACAAAGCGAGAGAGACACACACACAAAGAGAGAGAGAGACAAAGAGAGAAAGACACAAAGAGAGACACACAGAGAGACAGAGAGAGTGAGAGAAACATAGAGAACAAAAGAGAGACAGAGGGAGAGAGACATGCGGGGAGACAGAGACACAGGGAGGGAGATAGAGAGAGAGAGGCACGAAGAGAGACACAGAGAGAGAGACACACACAGGGAGAGAGAGACAGGGAGAGACACACACAGGGAGAGACACAGAGAGAGAGAAAGACAGAGACAAAAGACACAGAGAGAGAGAGAGACATACAGACAGACAGAGTGTGTGAGAGAGCGAGAGACACATACACACACACAAAGACAGATAGAGAGAGAGCGATAGAGAGAGGGAGGGACAAAGAGAGATGGAGAGAGAGAGAGAGAGAGAGAGACAGGGAGAGGGAGAGACAGAGAGAAATAGAGAGACAGAGAGAG
>CM075760.1:13474344-13495773 GCA_037974335.1 Prionace glauca
CACATATATATATATATATATACATATATATATATATAGAGAGAGAGAGAGACACACACACAGATATGTATATAAACACATATATATTTGGAGAGAGAGACACACACATAGATACAGAGGGGGAGAGAGAGACACACACAGATACAGAGAGAGAGAGACACACACACACACAGATACAGAGAGAGAGACAAACACACACATACACAAATAGAGAGAGAGAGACACACACACACACAGATACACAGAGAGAGAGAGAGACACACACAGATATGTATATATACACATATATATATATATATATAGAGAGAGAGACACACACACACAGATACAGAGAGAGAGAGAGACACACACACAGATATGTATATATACACATATAAGTAGATATATAGAGAGAGAGACACACACACAGATACAGAGAGGGAGAGAGAGAGACACACTCACAGATACAGAGAGAGAGAGAGACACACACACAGATATGTATATATACACATATATATAGATATATATAGAGACACACACACAGATATAGAGAGGGAGAGAGAGAGACACACATACAGATACAGAGAGAGAGAGACACACACACACAGATATGTATATATACACATATATATAGATATATATAGAGAGAGACACACACAGATATGTATATATACATATATATATAGATATATATAGAGAGAGACACACACACAGATACAGAGAGAGAGAGACACACACACACAGATACAGAGAGAGAGAGACACACACACAGATACAGAGAGAGAGACACACACACACACACACACAGATACAGAGAGAGAGAGACAGATATATATATATATATATCTGTACACATTTGGCCCATATCCCTCTGTACCCATCGCACCCATGGAACTGTTTCAATATTTTTTAGAAGACAAGATTGTATCCCTCTCTACTATTACCTCTGGCAGCTTGTTCCAGACACTCACCACCCTCTGGGTGGAAAAATTGTCCCTCTGGATACTTTTGTATCTCTCCCCTCTCACCTTAAACCTATCCTCTCTAGTTTTAGACTCCCCTACCTTTGGGAAAAGACATTAATGTGTGTGTGTGTTTCTGTGTGTGTGCTTCTCTCTTTGTGTGTGTGTGTGTTTCAGTGTGTGTGGATCTCTGTGTCTGTGTGTGTGAGTATTTTTCTCTTTGTGTGTGTGTGTGTTTCTCTGTGCGTGTGTGTTTCTCTCTTTGTGTATGTGTGTGTGTTTCTATGTGTGTTTCTCTCTTTGTGTGTGTGTGTTTCTCTCCTTGTGTCTGTGTGTTTCTCTCTTTGTGTGTGTGTGGCTCTGTGTGTGTGTGTGTTTCTCTCTTTGTGTGTCTGTGTTTACATGTGTGTGTGTTTCTAGATTTGTGTGTGTGTGTTTCTGTGTGCGTGTGTGTTTCTGTGTGCCTGTGTTTCTCTCTTTGCGTGTGTGTTTCTCTTTGTATGAGTGTGTTTCAGTCTGTGTGTGTTTTTCTCTCTTTGTGTGTTTCTCCCTATTTTCTCTATATGTGTGTGTGTGTTTTTCTGTGTCTGTGTTTGTGCTTCTCTGTGTGTGTATGTGTTTTCTCTTTGTGTATCTGTGTGTGTGTGTGTGTGTTTCAGAGTGTGTCTCTGTGTGTGTGTTTCTCTGTGTTTGTGTGTGTGTTTTTCTCTTTGTGTGTGTGTGCTTCAATGTCTGTGTGTTTCAGTGCGTGGGTGTTTCAGTGCGTGTATGTTTCTGTGTCTGTGTCTTTCTCGCTTTGTGTGTGCGTGTTTCTCGCTTTGTGTGTGTTTGATTTTCTCTTTGTGTGTGTGAGTGTTTCTGTGTGTGTGTGTGTGATTCTGTCTGTGTGTGTTTCACTCTTTGTGTGTGTGTATGTGTGTTTCTGTGTGTGTGTGTGTTTCTGTGTGTGTGTTTCTGTGTGTCTCTGTGTGTGTGTTTCTGTGTGTGTGTTTCACTCTTTGTGTGTGTTTCTGTGTGTGTGTGTGCTTCTGTGTGTGTGTGTGTTTCTCTGTCTGTGTGTGTGTTTCACTCTTTGTGTATGTGTGTGTGTGCGTGTTTCTGTGTGTGTGTGTGTGTGTGTGTGTTTCTCTATCTGTGTGTGTGTTTCACTCTTTGTGTATGTGTATGTGTGTTTCTGTGTGTGTGTGTGTGTGTGTTTCTCTCTTTGTGTGTGTGTGTGCGCGAAGGGCTAGATGGCCTACTCCTGCTCCTATTTCTTATGGTCTTATGTACACAGCTCCAGGGACCTGGGTTCGATTCCCAGCTTGGGTCACTGTCTGTGTGGAGTCTGTATGTTCTCCCCGTGTCTGGGTGGGTTTCCTCCGGGTGCTCCGGTTTCCTCCCACAATCTGAAAGATGTGCTGGTTAGGGTGTATTGACTGTGCTAAATTCTCCCTCAGTGTAACCCGAACAGGTGCCGGAGTGTGGGGACTAGGGGATTTTCACAGTAACTTTATTCCAGTGTTAATGTGAACCTACTTGTGACACTAATAAATAAACTTTATAGAAAAGAAACTTTCTATCTTTGATAGAGAGGTTCAGGTGATTCCATTCCATATCTTCCTGCTTTGGGGAAATGGGAATTATCTTTACATTTACAAGGATACGGGGAGGGAGATGTTTGAATGGAGATTCAGCTTTTTGGGTGATTAAAGTGTCAATTTGTTTCCAGAAGCTGTTTACAGGGATTGTCCCGAGAGATTGAATTATTTCACTCATGTCTACGTCTCCAATACTTCAGACAGAGGAAGGTATACAAAAGGAAAGATTGGGGGAATCACTACATTGAAGGTGTGAGGTCTCATCACTCTCTATCTGCTTTGATGTTGTAATCTTTACATTTTTAAACACTGAAACCTCTTGTCCTTGTTGGGAATCTCACTGCGGTTTGGGAAAAGCAAACATTGATCCCACACTAAACCCCCCCCCAACACAGGACTGAGCAGAGAGTGTGAAATGGAACTGCTGTCAGAGTGGGTTATTTTTATAGATGGATAAGAAACATTCCTCCATTTTCAAACCTTTCTCCTGTTTCTGTAGCGTTTCGGGTTCCCCTGTGTCCCTGTCTCTCCATCTCTGGGGCAATTTAGCATGGACAATCCCCCCAACCTTCACAACTTGGGAAATTCAGGGGCAATTTTGGAATACAGAGACACACAGATACAGAGAGGGAGAGACACACACTGATACAGAGAGAGACAGACAGACACACAGATACAGAGAGAGAGAGAGACACACTGATACAGAGAGAGACAGACAGACAAACAGATACAGAGCAACACACACATACAGATAGAAAGAGAGAAACACAGAGAGAAATCTATGAGAGACACAGACATGGAAACAGAGAGAAATACAGAGAGGGACACACAGATACACAGACACAGCGATACAGAGACAGAGACAAACAGGTACAGAGAGACAGAGAAAAATACAGAAAGGGACACATATATAAAGAAACACACAGATACAGAGAGACACAGATACAGAGTGTCAAAGAGAGAGACACACACACACAGACAGAGAGAGAGCCACACAACAGAGTGTGAGAGAGACACCTACACTGATACAGAGAGAGTCAGATACAGAGAGAGAAAGACAGATACAGAGAAAGACAGACAGAGAGAGGGAGAGAGGCACACACAAATACAGGGACACACACACATACAAACAGATACAGAGAGAGAGACACACACACAGATACAGAGATAGAGAGAGACAGACACAGAAAGAGACACACACAGACACACAGAGAGACAGAGATGCTGAGAGTGAGACAGATACAGAGAGAGAGAGAGACGCACAGATACAGAGTGAAAGGGGAAGACACAGATACAGACAGAGAGACACAGATAGATAGAGAGAGAGAGAGTCATACCCACAGACAGAGAGATACTCACCCAGAGAAAGAGAGAGAGACAGGGTGAGACACAGAGAGTGAAAGAGAGAGTCACACATAGAGAGACAGAGAGAGAGAGACAGGGAGAGAGAGAGAGGGAGATAGAGAGAGACACACACAGATACAGAGAGACAGAGACATACAGATAGAGCGAGAGACACACACAGATACAGAGACACACAGATACAAAAAAACTGAGACACACAGATACAAAGAGAGACATACCGAGATACAGAGAGAGACACACACACACACACAGATGCAGAAAGAGATAGACACAGCAGATAGAGAGAGACATACAGACAGAGTGAGAGAGACACACACAGATACAGAGAGAGAGACAGATATAAAGAGAGAGACGGACGCAGAGAGAGAGAGATAGAGGCAGAGAGAGAGAGAGATATGCCATAACCATAGATAAGGGTCATGGGTGGAGGGGGGACTGGTAATGTTAAAATGGCGGTTGGGGCTCGATGGGCCGAAGGGCCTGTTTCCCCGGGCAGTTTTTCTTCTTTGATACAGAGAGAGACAAAAACAGATACAGAGAGAAACACACACAGATATAGAGAGGGAAAGAGAGAGACAGATACAGAGATAGATTCAGGGAGAGAGAGAGGGAGAGACACAGAAATACAGAGACACAGATACAGAGAGAGAGAGAGAAAGATAGAGAGAGAGAGAGAGAGATACTGAGAGAGAGAGAGGGAGATACAGAGAGTGAGAGAGAGAGAGAGAGATACAGAGAGAGAGAGAGAGAAAGATAGAGAGAGAGAGAGAGAGATACAGAGAGAGAGAGAGGGAGATACAGAGAGTGAGAATCTGTCTCAGTTTTTACAATATGGGCCTTGTATCAGTAATCTCTGCCCTGAACCACTCTCAGTTTTTACAATCTGAGACTTGTATCAATAATCATGCCCTAAATCTCTCTCAGTTATTACAATCTGGGCCTTGTATCAGTAATCTCTGCCCTAAACCCTTCTTAGTTATTACAATCTGGGCCATGTATCAGTAATCTCTGCCCAAAACCTCTCTCAGTTATTACAATCTGGGCCTTGTATCAGTAATCTCTTCCCTAAACCTCTCTCAGTTATTACAGTGTGGGATTGTATCAGTAATCTCTGCCCTAAACCACTCTCAGTTATTACAATCTGGGCCTTGTAGCAATAATCATGCCCTAAATCTCTCTCAGTTATTACAATCTGGGCCTTGTATCAGTAATTTCTGCCCTAAACCTCTCTCAGTTATTACAATCTGGGCCTTGTATCAGTAATCTCTGCCCTAAACCACTCTCAGTTATTACAATCTGGGCCTTGTATCAGTAATCTCTGCCCTAAACCTCTCTCAGTTATTACAATCTGGGCCTTGTAGCAATAATCATGCTCTAAACCTCTCTTAGTTATTACAATCTGGGCCTTGTATCAGTAATCTCTGCCCTAAACCACTCTCAGTTTTTACAATCTGGACCTTGTATCAATAATCTCTGCCCTAAACCACTCTCAATTATTATAATCTGGGCCTTGTATCAGTAATCTCTGCCCTAAACCTCTCTCAGTGATTACATTCTGGGCCTTGTATCAGTAATCTCTGCCATAAACCTCTCTCAGTTATTACAATCTGGGCCTTGTATCAGTAATCTCTGCCCTAAACCACTCTCAGTTATTACAATCTGGGCCTTGTATCAGTAATCTCTGCCCTAAACCACTCTCCGTTATTACAATCTGGGCCTTGTATCAATAATCTCTGCCCTAAACCACTCTCAATTATTATAATCTGGGCCTTGTATCAGTAATCTCTGCCCTAAACCTCTCTCAGTGATTACATTCTGGGCCTTGTATCAGTAATGTCTGCCCTAAACCTCTCTCAGTTATTACAATCTGGGCCTTGTATCAGTAATCTCTGCCCTAAACATCCCTCAGTTATTACAATCTGGGCCTTGTATCAGTAATCTCTGCCCTAAACCACTCTCAGTTATTACAATCTGGGCCTTGTATCAGTAATCTCTGCCCTAAACCTCTCTCAGTTATTACAATCTGGGCCTTGTATCAGTAATCTCTGCCCTAAACCTCTCTCAGTTATTACAATCTGGGCCTTGTATCAGTAATCTCTGCCCTAAACCCCTCTTAGTTATTACAATCTGGGCCTTGTATCAGTAATCCGGGTCCCTGGTGCTGTGAGGCAGCAGTGCTAACCCCTGTGCCACCGTGCTGTACAGAGGAAGAGGAGGATTCACCCCAGTTCCCACATTCAATGATATCACGGCCGCTCTGTGATCGAATTCTGTATCGCTTTGCACCTTTGGCTAAGAAAAATCCCCCAACCTCAGATTTAAACAGCAACTGAGCATCGATTGCCGTTTGCAGAAGATTGTTCCAAACTAATATCACCCCCGGTGTGGCAAAGTGTTTCTTCATTTCACTCCTGAATGTCTAAAATACTAAACATTGTCTCAAATCCAATGTCCCCCCAAGTCCTGGGCTCCCCCCCCCCCGCCCAATCTGGTCTTATTGGAGTCGGATGCCGTGTTTGGGAGCGACACGGGATTGGGAAGGACTGTTCATGCGGAGGATACACACCAGGAATCTGTCCCAGAATCAGAACAGAGCCGGGAGAATCAAACACGGAAAGCGGGGTTGGATTTGTGAGCCTCGGAAAGCTTTAGTGTTTGGTCAGAATGTTAACAGGGTGAAGTTTGGAGCCTCTGGGGTGACAGTTGTCCCAATACAGATTCTATCTTATTGGAACATTAAGGTACCGAGTGTCCTGAGCTCAGCAGCATTTACAAACCATCATCTGCAGAAAGCTTGCTGTTTAAATTGGATCAATCCAGCTCTTTGGAAATGTGTCTTATTTAAGAAAGTGACAAACTAATTTCAGAGAGAGGGAGAGATCCTGAGACAGAGACAGAGAGAGACAGAAACAGGATGGGATTGTGCTGTGCGTGTTACAGAGCTGACACTGAGACACACACCAGATGGACAGTCACAGACCAGAGTGAATCATTCTCTGTAACCTGCAGTGTCCCGGACATGGACAGACGCTGACACTCAGACACACACACACACAACAACAACAACAACTTGCATTTATGTAGCACCTTGAACAGAATAGTCCCTGAGATGCTTCACAGGAACCAAGAGTGAAAAATTGAGTCACGGGCGAGTTTAGGGACAGACGCCCCACAGATTTGGTGAAAAGTGATTGGTTTTAGGAATGATCCTAATGGGGGAAAGGGAGTTATTCAGCGGCAAATGTGAGGTTCTCCACTTTGGGAGCAGAAAGGGGGAGGCGGATTACTGTCTGAATGGCCATAAATGAGGAGCGGGGAATGTACAAGGAGACCTGGGTGTCCATCACACACCAATCGCTGGAGGCAAGCGTGCAGGGGCAGGAGGCAGGAGAAAAGGCCAATGGGATGTTGGCCCCCATAGCGAGAGGATTGGAGAACAGGAAGAGGGTCTTGCTGCAATTAGACAGGGCCTTGGTGAGACCACAGCCCGAATATTGTGGACCGTTTGGCTCTCTGTATCTGAGGAAGGATGTTCTTGCTCCAGAGGGAGCCCGGAGAAGGTTTCCCAGACGGATCCCTGGAATGGAGGGACTGACGAATGAGGAGAGATTGAGTGGGTTGGGATTGTATTCACTGGAGATCAGAAGAGTGAGGGGGCGAACTCATCAAAATCAATAAAATTCTAACAGGACCAGACAGGGGTAGGTGCCAGAAGGATGATCCCGGTGGTGGGGGTGTCCAGAACCAGGGCTCACAGTCTGAGGATACAGGGGAGACGGTTTAGGACAGAGATGAGGAGAAATCTCTTCACCCAGAGAGGGGTCAGCCTGTGGAATTCACCAACACAGAAAGTAGTTGAGGACAAAACATTGAATGTTTCCGAGGGGCTGTTAGATACAGCACTTGGGGCAAAGGGGATAAAAGGATAAGGGGCAAGGTTCACTTTCCTGGCTAATCCCCCCTAACCTACACATCCCCTGACACTCAGGGACAATTTAGCACGGCCAATTCACCGAACCTGCACATCTGGGGACTGAGGGAGGAAACCGGAGCACCCGGAGGAAACCCACGCAGACACGGGGAGAATCTCCGTACAGACAGTGACCCAGGGCTGGGATTGAACCCCGGTCCCTGGCGCTGGGAGGCAGCAGTGCCAACCACTGTGCCAACGCATGCTCATCAAACACTTCCAACCCAAATACAGGACACAGAGTAAAATTCCCTCTGCTCCGTCCAGGGAATTTTTCATTGCAGATTTTTAGATTTATTTTAAGGAGAGAACAAACAGAACTCAAATTGTTCAGCATCCCAGTGTGAACTCGTGTTTAATTCAACCAGGATCTCAGCTCCTCAGATTGCAACATGGAGTTGAAGCTGTGAATACAGATGTGTCTCTCTCTGTCTCAGAGTTTGTGTATTCTGTCTCTCACTCACTTTGAAACTTATCTGAAGAATTTGAACGATGAACGTTGCTTTAATCCCTCCTGACTCTAAGCACATGGAACTGGGGAATCTTCAAAGCCGACAGTCTCATGTAATTAACACCAAACTGCATCTTTATTCCCCCATCCATTTCCTATCTCTGAATAGATCCCACACATTTCCAGAATGCAGGAAGCTCTCAATGGAAACTGCTTCCAATGATTCCCCGATACAATGGTTCACACTTGCCTGGAAACTACATCCCACTGACATTCCCCAAAGCAGCCACAGAAAAGGGACGGGTTATTTTAAACATTGAACCTGAACTTACTGAGCTGATGTTTCACTGACATTACACAGAAATGTGGATCCTGTGGGGGTGACAGTTTGGGAGTAACATTACAACATGAAGGTACCCTGCACACTGCATCTCACATCATTTACAGCATTCCCGAACTATCCCAGAAATTGCTGTGTGGATTGTGTGAATCCAGCTGTGAGATATCCACACATATCGAACTCCCACTGCTTCTGTCTTTTCATCATTTATAAAGACAGAAACTAAAATCAGGAGGCCACTCAGCCCTTCCAGTCTCCTCCTACATTCATTCTGATCATCAAATTCAATATCCTGATCCCACATTAGCCCCAAGAGCTCCATCTCATTCCCAGTGGGAATCAGACAATGTTTTATCCTCAGCTACTTTCTGTGGGGCTGAATCCCACACACTCCCCACTCTCTGGGTGAAGGGATTTCTCCCCACCTCAGCCCGAAAAGGTTTCCCCTTTCCCCTCAAACTATGGGAGTTCTGGACTCCCCCACCATCGGGAAGGTTCTTTCTGAATCCACTCTGTCTAATCCGAATGTTCCCTTAGTGAGGAGACAACTGTGTCCGAAATATCTCAGTGCTGTGTTCACATCAAATGGACACTGGGAAGAAACAGCAAATGACTGACTGATATTTGTGGGTATTTTTCACAGATTCCCAGAGGGGGAGAGATGGACAGAAGACCCAGACACAGAGAGAGACACAGAGAGAGACACAGATTGAGAGACAGAGACACACACACAGATATAGAGAGAGAGAGACAAGGAGAGAGAAATATAGAGAGAAATACAGAGAGAGAGAGAGACACAGAAAGAGAGAGAGAGACAGAGAGAGAGAGACACACACACACAAAGCGAGAGAGACACACACACAAAGAGAGAGAGAGACAAAGAGAGAAAGACACAAAGAGAGACACACAGAGAGACAGAGAGAGTGAGAGAAACATAGAGAACAAAAGAGAGACAGAGGGAGAGGGACATGCGGGGAGACAGAGACACAGGGAGGGAGATAGAGAGAGAGAGGCACGAAGAGAGACACACACACAGGGAGAGAGAGAGAGAGACAGGGAGAGACACACACAGGGAGAGAGAAAAACACAGGGAGAGACAGAGAGAGAGAGAAAGACAGAGACAAAAGACACAGAGAGAGAGAGACATACAGACAGACAGAGTGTGTGAGAGAGCGAGAGACACATACACACACACAAAGACAGATAGAGAGAGAGCGATAGAGAGAAGGAGGGATAAAGAGAGAGACAGAGAGAGAGAGACACACACACACACAAAGAGAGAGACACAAACACAAAGCGAGAGAGACACACACACAAAGAGAGAGAGAGACAAAGAGAGAAAGACACAAAGAGAGACACACAGAGAGACAGAGAGAGTGAGAGAGACATAGAGAACATAAGAGAGACAGAGGGAGAGAGACATGCGGGGAGACAGAGACACAGGGAGGGAGATAGAGAGAGAGAGGCACGAAGAGAGACACAGAGAGAGAGAGACACACACAGGGAGAGAGAGAGAGAGACAGGGAGTGACACACACAGGGAGAGACACAGAGAGAGAGAAAGACTGAGACAAAAGACACAGAGAGAGAGAGAGACATACAGACAGACAGAGTGTGTGAGAGAGCGAGAGACACACACACACACAAAGACAGATAGAGAGAGAGCGATAGAGAGAGGGAGGGACAAAGAGAGAGATGGAGAGAGAGAGAGAGAGAGACAGGGAGAGGGAGAGACAGAGAGAAATACAGAGAGGCAGAGAGAAATAGAGAGACAGAGAAAGAGAGAGACACAGAGAGAGACACATACATACAGAGGTGACAGAACGAGACAGACAGACAGGGACAGAGAGAGAGAGACAGAGAGAGACGGAGAGAGATACAGAGAGAGACAGAGACAGAGAGAGAGAAAGACAGAGAGAGAGAGAGAAAGAGAAAGTCACATAAAGAGAGAGAGAGTATTTTTGTTCAAGATGCATCACTAAAAGGTTTATCCTTGACTGTCAAACTATGACCCCGAGTTCTGGACTCCCCCACCATCGGGAAGGTTCTTTCTGAATCCACTCTGTCTAATCCGAATGTTCCCTTAGTGAGGAGACAACTGTGTCCGAAATATCTCAGTGCTGTGTTCACATCAAATGGACACTGGGAAGAAACAGCAAATGACTGACTGATATTTGTGGGTATTTTTCACAGATTCCCAGAGAGGGAGAGATGGACAGAAGACCCAGACACAGAGAGTGAGAAACAGAGAGAGACACAGGTTGAGAGAGGTATAAAAGGTCTCCCTTTACCTACACACAATTTCACTTGTTCCCAGTTGGTTTATGGTTTCTCTCCTCAACTTATTGTCCAAAATGCATCGCTTCCCATTTCTCAGTGTCGGAGTGAACTGTTTGTCTGTTTCATTTCAATCTCCTCTGCACCCGGCTCTCCAACACAAACCATTGTCTGGTAGAAAGTGAGAAGGAGCCTCGATAGAGAGGTTGGGGAGGATTGAGTGGGGAGAGGCAGAAACCCTCAACACATTTCAAAACTACACTGATTCCCACTTGAAGGAATAACTTCTCCACACCGACACTAACCCGTCATTCTAGATAAACCCATACTGCCTGTGTTCTGTGATAAATTACACACAAGTTCAAAGATTATTTTAAATAGTGGGGTTACATTTGCCACCCTCCAATCTGTAGGAACTGCTCCAGAGCCTATAGATATTTTGGGAGGTGATCACCAACACATCCAATATTTCCAGCACCACTTCCTTTAATACTCTGGGATTATCAGGCCCTGGGGATTTGTTAGCCTTTAACCCCATTCATTCCCCCAGCACCATTTTCTTACTAAACATTGGTTTAGTGAGATTGAATTGTTTCAGTAATGTCTACGTCTCAGGCTCCCCTGTGTCCCTAACTGTCCATCTCTGGGGCAGTTTAGCAATCCCCAAACCTTCACAACTTGGGAAATTAAGGGGCAGTTTCAGAATACAGACACACACAGATACAGAGAGAGAGAGAGACATTGATACAGAGTGACACACATATACAGACAGAAAGAGAGAAACACAGGGAGAAATACAGCGACAGACACACAGACGTGGAAATAGAGAGACACAGAGAGAAGTACAGAGAGGGACACACAGATACAGAGTCACAGCGATACAGAGACAGAGACAAACAGTTACAGAGAGGCAGAAAAAACACAGAGAGGGGCACATATATAAAGAAACACACAGATACAGAGAGACACAGATACAGACTGACAAAGAGAGAGACACACACACAGACAGAGAGAGAGACACACAACAGAGTGAGAGAGAGACACGGATTCAGAGGTAGACAGACAGACAGATACAGAGAGAGACAGAGACAGATACAGAGAAAGACAGACAGACAGAGAGGGAGAGAGACACACACAGATACAGAGAAAGAGAGACAGAGACAGACACAGAAAGAGACACACATAGACACACAGAGAGAGTTACAGAGATGCTGAGAATGAGACAGATACAGAGAGAGAGAGAGAGAGAGATGCACAGATACGGACAGAGAGACACAGATAGAGACTGAGAGAGAGACAGACAGAGAGAGAGATGCAGATACAGAGAGAGAAACAGCTAAACAGAGAGACAGAGAGAGAGACCCAGAGACAGAGAGATACCCACCCAGATAGAGAGAGAGAGAGGTACAGAGTGAGATAGAGAGTCAAAGAGAGAGAGACGCAGAGAGAGAGTGTCACACATAGAGAGACAGAGCGAGAGAGAGAGAGAGAAAGAGAGAGACAGGGAGAGAGAGAGAGACAGAGATTCAGGGGCAATTTCAGAATACAGACACACACAGATACAGAGAGAGAGACAGAGAGACAGAGTGACACAGATACAGAGAGAGATAGATACAGAGAGAGAGAGAGACAGATACAGAGAGAGAGACAGAGAGACAGAGTGACACAGATACAGAGAGAGATAAATACAGAGAGAGAGAGAGACAGATACAGAGAGAGAGGGGGGTGGAGAGAGAGACAGACAGACAGATACAGAGAGGCACACATACAGAGAGAAAGTTCCAGAGAGACACACAGATACAGAGAGAGAGACAGACAGACAGATACAGCGCGACACAAACATACAGACAGAAAGAGAGAAACACAGAGAGAAATCTATGAGAGACACACAGACATGGAAACAGAGAGACACAGAGAGAAATATAGAGAGAGACACACTGATACAGAGACACAGCGATACAGAGACAGAGACAAACAGGTACAGAGAGACAGAGAAAAATACAGAAAGGGGCACATATATAAAGAAACAGATACAGAGAGGCAAAGAGAGACACACATACACAGAGACAGAGGGAGAGCCACACAACAGAGTGAGAGAGGGACACAGACACTGATACTGACAGACAGATACAGAGAGAGACAGACAGATACGGAGAAAGACAGACAGGGAGACAGAGAGGGAGACAGACACACAAATACAGAGACACACGCATACACACAGATACAAAGAGAGAGAAAGACATACACAGATACAGATACAGAGAGAGAGAGACACAGAAAGAGATACACACAGACACAGAGAGACAGAGATGCTGAGAGTGAGACAGATACAGAAAGAGAGATGTACAGATACAGAGTGAAAGGGGAGACACAGATACAGATAGACAGACACAGATAGATAGAGAGAGAGAGAGAAAAACAGGGAGACAGAGAGAGAGAAAGGGAGACAGACAGAGAGAGACACACCCAGAGACAGAGAGATACTCATCCGGAAAGAGAGACAGACAGACAGTCAGAGTGAGACACAGAGAGAGAAAGAGAGAGAGTCACACATAGCATGGCAGAGAGAGAGACAGGGAGAGAGAGGGAGAGAGACAGAGACAGAGAGAGACACACACACAGATACAGAGAGACAGAGACATACAGGTAGAGCGAGAGACACACAGATACAGAGACAGAGACATACAGATAGAGCAAGAGAGAGACACACACAGATACAGAGGGATAGAGACATACAGATTGAGTGAGAGAGGCACACACACACACAGATACAGAGACACACAGATACAAAAAGACAGAGACACACAGATACAGAGAGAGAGGCACAGATACAGAGAGAGAGACGCACAGATTCAGAGGGACAGAGACATACAGATTGAGCGAGAGAGGCACACACACACACAGTTACAGAGAGAGAGAGACAGATACAGAGAGAGAGACACACACAGATACAGAGGGACAGAGACATACAGATTGAGCGAGAGAGGCACACACACACACACAGATACAGAGAGAGAGAGACAGATACAGAGAGAGAGACGCACAGATACAGAGGGACAGAGATATACAGATTGAGCGAGAGAGGCACACACACACACAGATACAGAGAGAGAGACACACACAGATACGGAGACACACAGATACAAAAAGACGGAGACACACAGATACAGAGAGAGAGACACAGATACAGAGAGAGAGACACACACAGATACAGAGGGACAGAGACATACAGATTGAGCGAGAGAGGCACACACACACAGATACAGAGAGAGAGACACACACAGATACAGAGGGACAGAGACATACAGATTGAGCGAGAGAGGCACACACACACAGATACAGAGAGAGAGACACACACAGATACAGAGGGACAGAGACATACAGATTGAGCGAGAGAGGCACACACACAGTTACAGAGACACACAGATACAGAGAGAGAGACACATAGATACAGTGAGAGACACACACACAGATGCAGAGAGAGAGGCACAGCAGATACAGAGAGACACACACAGAAATGCAGAGAGAGAGACACACACACATTCACAGAGATACAGAGAGAGACAAACACACAGATACAGAGAGAGACACACACACACAAATACAGAGAGAGAGAGATATAAGAGAGAGACGGATGCAGAGAGAGAGGCAGAGAGAGAGAGATACAGAGAGAGACAAAAATAGATACAGAGAGAAACACACACACAGATATATATATATATAGAGAGAGACAGATACAGTGAGAGAGGGAGACACAGGGGGAGAGAGAGAGGGAGAGTCAGACAAATAGAAATACAGAGAGACAGATACAGAGAGAGAGAGACAGATACAGAGAGAGAGACACACACATACACAAATAGAGAGACACATACAGATTTATATATATATATACATATATATATATATATAGAGAGAGAGACACACACACAAATAGAGAGAGACACACACACACATATATATATATACATATATATATAGAGAGAGAGAGACACACACACAGATACAGAGAGAGAGACACACACACACACACACACAGAGAGAGAGACACACACACACATATATATATATATATACATATATATATATAGAGAGAGACACACACACAGATACAGAGATGGACACACACACACATATATATATATACATATATATATATATAGAGAGAGAGAGACACACACAGATACAGAGAGAGAGAGAGAGAGAGAGACACACATATATATATATACATATATATATATATATATAGAGAGAGAGAGAGAGACACACACACAAATACAGAGACACACACACACAGATACAGAGAGAGAGACACACACACAAATAGAGACACACACACACATATATATATATATATATAGAGAGAGAGAGAGAGAGACACACACAGATACAGAGAGAGAGAGAGACACACACACACAAATACAGAGAGAGAGACACACACACACAGATACAGAGAGAGAGAGACTCACACACATACACAAATAGAGAGAGAGAGACACACACAGATATGTATATATACACATACATTTATAGAGAGAGAGACACACACACAGATACAGAGAGAGACACACACACAGATACACAGAGAGAGAGAGAGAGAGACACACACAGATACAGAGAGAGAGAGAGAGACATACACACAGATACACAGAGAGAGAGAGAGACACACAGATATGTATATATACACACATATATATAGATATATATAGAGAGAGACACACGCACAGATACAGAGAGAGACATACACACAGATACAGAGAGAGACACACACATATATATATATATATACATATATATATAGAGAGAGAGACACACACACAGATACAGAGAGCGAGAGAGAGAGACACACACACAGATATGTATATATACACATATATATTTGGAGAGAGAGACACACACATTGATACAGAGGGGGAGAGAGAGAGACACACACAGATATGTATATATACACATATATATATATATATAGAGAGAGAGAGACACACACACAGATACACACAGAGAGAGAGAGACACACAGATATGTATATATACACATACACATATATATATATATATATATAGAGAGAGAGAGACACACACACAGATACAGAGAGAGAGAGAGACACACACACAGATATGCTATATACACATATAAATATATATATATAGAGAGAGACACACACAGATACAGAGAGAGAGAGAGATACACACACAGATACAGAGAGAGAGAGACACACACACAGATATGTATATATACACATATAAATAGATATATATAGAGAGAGACACACACAGATACAGAGAGGGAGAGAGAGAGACACACACACAGATACAGAAAGAGAGAGAGACACACACACAGATATGTATATATACACATATATATAGATATAGAGAGAAACACACACACAGATACAGAGAGGGAGAGAGAGACACACATATATATAGATATAGAGAGAAACACACACACAGATGTGTATATATACACATATATATAGATATATATAGAGAGACACACACACACAGATACAGAGAGAGAGAGACACACACACAGATACAGAGAGAGAGAGAGAGACACACACACAGATATGTATATATACACATATATATAGATATATATAGAGAGAAACACACACACAGATGTGTATATATACACATATATATAGATATATATAGAGAGAGAGACACACACACAGATGTGTATATATACACATATATATAGATACATATAGAGAGAGACACACACACAGATACAGAGAGAGAGAGACACACACACACAGATACAGAGAGAGAGACACACACACACAGATACAGAGAGAGAGACACACACACAGATACAGAGAGAGAGAGAGAGAGAGAGACACATACAAATAGAGAGAGAGACACACACAAATACAGAGAGAGAGAGAGAGACAGATATATATATATATATTATATATATTATATTATATATATATATATATATATCTGTACACATTTGGCCCATATCCCTCTGTACCCATCGCACCCATGGAACTGTCTCAATAGTTTTTAGAAGACAAGATTGTATCCCTCTCTACTATTACCTCTGGCAGCTTGTTCCAGACACTCACCACCCTCTGGGTGGAAAAATTGTCCCTCTGGACACTTTTGTATCTCTCCCCTCTCACCTTAAACCTATCCCCTCTAGCTTTAGACTCCCCTACCTTTGGGAAAAGACATTAATGTGTGTGTGTGTTTCTCTGTGTGTGTGTGCTTCTCTTTGTGTGTGTGTGTGTTTTTCTCTCTTTGCGTGTGTTTCTCTTTGTGTGTGTGTATGTTTCAGTGTGTGTGGATCTCTGTGTCTGTGTGTGTGAGTATTTTTCTCTTTGTGTGTGTGTGTTTCTCTCTTTGTGTATGGGTGTGTTTCTATGTGTGTTTCTCTCTTTGTGTGTGTGTGTTTCTCTCCTTGTGTCTGTGTGTTTCTCTCTTTGTGTGTGTGTGACTCTGTGTGTGTGGCTCTGTGTGTGTGTGTGTTTCTGTGTGTGTGTGTTTCTGTGTGTGTGTGTGTTTCTGTGTGCCTGTGTTTCTCTCTTTGCGTGTGTGTTTCTCTTTGTATGAGTGTGTTTCAGTGTGTGTGTGTGTTTCTCTCTTTGTGTGTCTGTGTTTACATGTGTGTGTGTTTCTAGATTTGTGTGTGTGTGTTTCTGTGTGTGTGTGTTTTGTGTGCCTGTGTTTCTCTCTTTGCGTGTGTGTTTCTCTTTGTATGAGTGTGTTTCAGTGTGTGTGTGTGTTTCTCTCTTTGTGTGTCTGTGTTTACATGTGTGTGTGTTTCTAGATTTGTGTGTGTGTGTTTCTGTGTGTGTGTGTTTCTGTGTGTGTGTGTTTCTGTGTGTGTGTGTGTTTCTGTGTGCGTGTGTTTCTCTCTTTGCGTGTGTGTTTCTCTTTGTATGAGTGTGTTTCAGTGTGTGTGTGTTTTTCTCTCTTTGTGTGTTTCTCCCTATTTTCTCTATATGTGTGTGTTTTTCTGTGTCTGTGTTTGTGCTTCTCTGTGTGTGTATGTGTTTTCTCTTTGTGTATCTGTGTGTGTGTGTGTGTGTGTGTTTCAGAGTGTGTTTCTGTGTGTGTGTTTCTCTGTGTTTGTGTGTGTGTTTTTCTCTTTGTGTGTGTGTGCTTCAATGTCTGTGTGTTTCAGTGCGTGGGTGTTTCAGTGCGTGTATGTTTCTGTGTTTGTGTGTTTCTCGCTTTGTGTGTGCGTGTTTCTCGCTTTGTGTGTGTGTGATTTTCTCTTTGTATGTGTGAGTGTTTCTGTGTGTGTGTGTGTGTGATTCTGTCTGTGTGTGTGTTTCACTCTTTGTGTGTGTGTGTGTGTTTCTGTGTGTGTGTGTGTTTCTGTGTGTGTGTTTCACTCTTTGTGTGTGTGTGTTTCACTCTTTGTGTATGTGTGTGTGTGTTTCTGTGTGTGTTTCTGTGTGTGTGTGTGTTTCTGTGTGTGTGTGTGTGTTTCTCTGTCTGTGTGTGTGTTTCACTCTTTGTGTGTGTGTGTTTCTCTGTCTGTGTGTGTGTTTCACTCTTTGTGTATGTGTGTGTGTTTCTGTGTGCGTGTTTCTGTGTGTGTGTGTGTTTCTCTGTCTGTCTGTGTGTTTCACTCTTTGTGTATGTGTGTGTGTGTTTCTGTGTGTGTGTGTGTGTGTTTCTCTGTCTGTGTGTGTGTTTCACTCTTTGTGTATGTGTGTGTGTGTGTGTGTGTGTGTTTCTGTGTGTGTGTGTGTGTATTTCTCTCTTTGTGTGTGTGTGTGCGCGAAGGGCTAGATGGCCTAGTCCTGCTCCTATTTCTTATGTTCTTGTGTACACAGCTCCAGGGACCTGGGTTCGATTCCCAGCTTGGGTCACTGTCTGTGCGGAGTCTGTATGTTCTCCCCGTGTCTGGGTGGGTTTCCTCCGGGTGTTCCAGTTTCCTCCCACAATCTGAAAGATGTGCTGGTTAGGGTGTATTGACTGTGCTAAATTCTCCCTCAGTGTAACCCGAACAGGTGCCGGAGTGTGGGGACTAGGGGATTTTCACAGTAACTTTATTCCAGTGTTAATGTGAACCTAATTGTGACACTAATAAATAAACTTTATAGAAAAGAAACTTTCTATCTTTGATAGAGAGGTTCAGGTGATTCCATTCCATATCTTCCTGCTTTGGGGAAATGGGAATTATCTTTACATTTACAAGGATATGCGGAGGGAGATGTTTGAATGGAGATTCAGCTTTTTGGGTGATTAAAGTGTCAATTTGTTTCCAGAAGCTGTTTACAGGGATTGTCCCGAAAGATTGAATTATTTCAGTCATGTCTACGTCTCCAATACTTCAGACAGAGGAAGGAAGCAATATACAAAAGGAAAGATTGGGGGAATCACTACATTGAAGGTGTGAGGTCTCATCACTCTCTATCTGCTTTGATGTTGTAATCTTTACATTTTTAAACACTGAAACCTCTTGCCCTTGTTGGGAATCTCACTGCGGTTTGGGAAAAGCAAACACTGATCCCACACTAAACCCCCCCCCAACACAGGACTGAGCAGAGAGTGTGAAATGGAACTGCTGTCAGAGTGGGTTATTTTTATAGATGGATAAGAAACATTCCTCCATTTTCAAACCTTTCTCCTGTTTCTGTAGCGTTTCGGGTTCCCCTGTGTCCCTGTCTCTCCATCTCTGGGGCAATTTAGCATGGACAATCCCCCCAACCTTCACAACTTGGGAAATTCAGGGGCAATTTTGGAATACAGAGACACACAGATACAGAGAGAGAGAGACACACACTGATACAGAGAGAGACAGACAGACAAACAGATACAGAGCAACACACACATACAGACAGAAAGAGAGAAACACAGAGAGAAATCTATGAGAGACACAGACATGGAAACAGAGAGAAATACAGAGAGGGACACACAGATACACAGACACAGCGATACAGAGACAGAGACAAACAGGTACAGAGAGACAGAGAAAAATACAGAAAGGGACACATATATAAAGAAACACACAGATACAGAGAGACACAGATACAGAGTGTCAAAGAGAGAGACACACACACACAGACAGAGAGAGAGCCACACAACAGAGTGTGAGAGAGACACCGACACCGATACAGAGAGAGTCAGATACAGAGAGAGAAAGACAGATACAGAGAAAGACAGACAGAGAGAGGGAGAGAGGCACACACAAATACAGGGACACACACACATACAAACAGATACAGAGAGAGAGACACACACACAGATACAGAGATAGAGAGAGACAGACACAGAAAGAGACACACACAGACACACAGAGAGACAGAGATGCTGAGAGTGAGACAGATACAGAGAGAGAGAGACGCACAGATACAGAGTGAAAGGGGGAGACACAGATACAGACAGAGAGACACAGATAGATAGAGAGAGAGAGAGTCATACCCACAGACAGAGAGATACTCACACAGAGAAAGAGAGAGAGACAGGGTGAGACACAGAGAGTGAAAGAGAGAGTCACACATAGAGAGACAGAGAGAGAGAGAGAGAGAGAGGGAGATAGAGAGAGACACACACAGATACAGAGAGACAGAGACATACAGATAGAGCGAGAGAGACACACACAGATACAGAGACACACAGATACAAAAAAACTGAGACACACAGATACAAAGAGAGACACACAGAGATACAGAGAGTGAGATACACACACACACAGATGCAGAAAGAGATAGACACAGCAGATAGAGAGAGACATACAGACAGAGTGAGAGAGACACACACAGATACAGAGAGAGAGAGAGACGCACAGATACAGAGTGAAAGGGGGAGACACAGATACAGACAGAGAGACACTGATAGAGAGAGCGAGAGAGAGAGTCATACCCACAGACAGAGAGATACTCACCCAGAGAAAGAGAGAGAGACAGGGTGAGACACAGAGAGTGAAAGAGAGAGTCACACATAGAGAGACAGAGAGAGAGAGAGAGAGAGAGAGGGAGATAGAGAGAGAGGGAGATAGAGAGAGACACACACAGATTACAGAGACACATACAAAAAAACTGAGACACACAGATACAAAGAGAGACACACAGAGATACAGAGAGAGAGACACACACACACACACAGATGCAGAAAGAGATAGACACAGCAGATAGAGAGAGACATACAGACAGAGTGAGAGAGACACACACAGATACAGAGAGAGAGACAGATATAAAGAGAGAGACGGACGCAGAGAGAGAGATAGAGGCAGAGAGAGAGAGAGATATGCCATAACCATAGATAAGGGTCATGGGTGGAGGGGGGACTGGTAATGTTAAAATGGCGGTGGGGGCTCGATGGGCCGAAGGGCCTGTTTTCCCGGGCTGTTTTTGTTCATTGATACAGAGAGAGACAAAAACAGATACAGAGAGAAACACACACAGATATAGAGAGGGAGAGAGAGACAGATACAGAGAGAGATTCAGGGAGAGAGAGAGGGAGAGACACAAATACAGAGACAGAGAGAGATACACAGAGAGAGAGAGATACAGAGAGAGAGAGACAGATAGAGAGAGAGAGAGACAGA
>CM075760.1:13495873-13836785 GCA_037974335.1 Prionace glauca
TCACGTGCTCACTGTGTAGTTGTGGACTAGGCAGCTTTAATTTAATTAATTATCAGGGCCACACGGTGAAGCCTTTCACTGTTTGCTGGAGCAGAGAGAAAGCTAAGAATTTACCTGTTAAAAACCTGTTTAAAATAAGTTTAAAGCACTTTGTTCTTTGTAGAACTGTTTAAAGCATTTATTTTATTGTATTTACTGATTTAAGAATTCTGAGGGAGTGTTAAGAACAGAGTTGTGGACTAGGCAGCTTTAATTTAATTAATTATCAGGGCCACACGGTGAAGCCTTTCACTGTTTGCTGGAGCAGAGAGAAAGCTAAGAATTTACCTGTTAAAAAGCTGTTTAAAATAAGTTTAAAGCACTTTGTTCTTTGGAGAACTGTTTAAAGCATTTATTTTATTGTATTTACTGATTTAAGAATTCTGAGGGAGTGTTTAGAACAGAGTTGTGGACTAGGCAGCTTTAATTTAATTAATTATCAGGGCCACACGGTGAAGCCTTTCACTGTTTGCTGGAGCAGAGAGAAAGCTAAGAATTTACCTGTTAAAAAGCTGTTTAAAATAAGTTTAAAGCACTTTGTTCTTTGGAGAACTGTTTAAAGCATTTATTTTATTGTATTTACTGATTTAAGAATTCTGAGGGAGTGTTTAGAACAGAGTTGTGGACTAGGCAGCTTTAATTTAATTAATTATCAGGGCCACACGGTGAAGCCTTTCACTGTTTGCTGGAGCAGAGAGAAAGCTAAGAATTTACCAGTTAAAAAGCTGTTTAAAATAAGTTTAAAGCACTTTGTTCTTTGGAGAACTGTTTAAAGCATTTATTTTATTGTATTTACTGATTTAAGAATTCTGAGGGAGTGTTTAGAACAGAGTTGTGGACCAGCCTGCTTTAAAACAGCGCCAGGTTTAAAAGGAGGCCTGGTGTAGACAGCGGGCAGTGGAGTGAGTGGGAAGCAGAGTGAGCTAATAGGGCTTAATATCAAAAAGGGCTGGAGGGAAAAAAGGCCAGGTGAGTTTGTTTGAAAAAAACAAGGAAAAAATTTTTTTTCACAACTACTACAGCAAAAAAACAAGGAAAAATTTTTTTCCCCATAAAAAATTACAGTGAATAATGGAGGGATATGTGATGTGTGGTTTCTGTATGATGTGGGAACTGGTGGACCCCAGGGTCCTTTCCAGTGACCATGTCTGCAGTAAGTGCAGGTTGCTGGAGGAGCTCCAGCTCAAGGTGGATGAGCTGGCCTCTGAGCTACAGACACTGAGGCTCATCTGGGGGAGAGAGGGTGCCCCTAGACTGGCTAAATCTAAGGGTCAGGGACAAAAGGGGGCTGCTGGGAGGAGGAAGGGGGGTGAGGAGCGGAGGCCTCAGCCTCTTAACCTGCATAACAGGTTTGAGGTTCTTGCTTCCAGTCTGGAAGAGGACGAGGCAGGAGAGGTTGGTGAGCAAACTGCACACGGTACAGTGATGCAGCAGGACATAGGCAAAGAGAAAGAGAAAAGGAACGTAGTAGTGTCTGCGTGGGTTTTCTCCGGGTGCTCCGGTTTCCTCCCACAGTCCAAAGATGTGCAGGTTAGGTTCATTGGCTATGCTAAAATTGCCCTTAGTGTTCTGGGATGTGTGGGTTAGAGGGATTAGTAGGTAAAATGTGTAGGGATATGAGGATAGGGTCTGGGTGGGATTGTGTTCAGTGCAGACTCGATGGGCCGAAGGGCCTGTTTCTGCACTGTAGGATTCTATGCTGGTTCTAGTGATTGGGGATAGTGGGGTGAAGGGTATTGACACTGTCCTTTGTCACAATGACAAAGTGCACAGAAGGGTGTGCTGTCTGCCTGGTGCTCGGGTACAGGATGTCGCAGCTGGGCTGCAGAGGAATCTGGAGTGGGAGGGTGAGAACCCGGTCGTTGTAGTACATGTGGGTGCCGGCGACGTAGGCAAAGTGCGGACTGAGGATCTGGGGAGGGAGTATGAAAAGCTGGGAATGGAATTAAAAAGTAGAACCGACAAGGTAGTTATCTCTGGGCTACTGCCTGAACCGAGGGCAGGCAGGCGTAGGGTTGACAGGATAAAGGAAGTGAATGGGTGGCTCAGGGATTGGTGTGGGAGGAATGGGTTCGAATTTATGGGGCATTGGCACCAGTATTGGGGTAGGTGGGACCTGTTCGGGCGGGATGGGGTTGGTCTGAATCATGCTGGGACCAGAGTGCTGGCGAATCGAGTAAAGAGGACTGTAGACAGGGCTTTAAACTAATTAGGGGGGGGAGGGTGCGAGGGTAGGTGACGCTATGAGGTCTAAAGTTAAGGATAGGGTACAGGTAAGGGAAGAGGCCAAGGATGTCCCAATTGGTGGCGTTACGGCAAATAGGGTCCAGGTGAAGGCTGGGATGAAAGCGCTTTATCTGAATGCACGAAGCATTCGGAATAAAGTGGATGAGCTGGTGGCGCAGATCGACACAAATGGATACGATCTGGTGGCCATTACAGAGACGTGGCTGCAAGGTGACAGGGACTGGGAACTGAGTGTACAGGGCTATCAAGTGTTTAGGAAGGATAGGCAGGAGGAAAGAGGGGGTGGCGTAGCTCTGCTGATTAAGGATAGTATCAAGGTGGTAGCAAGGGATGATATCGGAGCCAAGGAGCAGAAAGTGGAATCGTTGTGGGTGGAGATTAGGAACAGAAAAGGGAGGAAGACGCTAGTGGGTGTCGTCTATAGGCCCCCGAATAATGATCTGGAGGTGGGGCGGGCTGTTAACGCGCAAATAAGTGCGGCGTGCAGGAATGGGACGACAGTAGTTATGGGAGATTTCAATCTGCATATTGATTGGTCGACCCATGTTGGACGAGGTGGGCTCGAGGAGGAGTTCTTGGAATGCTGCAGGGATAATTTCCTTGAACAGTGTGTGTTGGAGCCGACGAGGGAGCGAGCTATCTTGGATCTGGTGCTGTGTAATGAGGCGGGTAGAATTAGGGACCTTGCGGTGAAGGATCCTCTTGGAGAGAGTGATCATTGTATGGTGGAGTTTCTGGTGCAGATGGAGGAGGAGAAAGTGGGTTCCCGGACACGCGTCCTTTGTTTGAATAGAGGGGAGTATGGTAGGATGAGAGAAGAATTGGCGAATGTGGACTGGGGGAGTGCGTTGGAAGGTAGGTCTGCTGAGGAGCAGTGGAGGATCTTTAAGGAGATCTTTCTTGGTGCTCAGCAGAAATTTATTCCGATGGTTAAAAAGGACAGTAGGAGGAGAGGTAATAAGCCTTGGATAACGAAGGAGGTGAAGGAAAGTGTTAAAATAAAAGCGGAGGAGTTTAGAGTAGCTAAGAGCAGTGGGCAAGAAGAGGATTGGGAAAGGTTTAAATGTCAACAAAGATTGACAAAGAAATTGATAAAGGAGAGTAGGAGAAGCTATGAGGCTGGGCTAGCACTTAATATAAAAAAGGATAGCAAGAGTTTTTATAAATATATAAAAAGGAAGAGGCTGGCTAGGGTGAACATTGGTCCTTTAGAGGATGAGAAAGGGGAGCTAGTGGTAGGGGATGGGGATATGGCTAAGGTCTTGAATAACTTTTTTGTTTCTATCTTCACGGAGGAGGACGTGAATAATTTGCCGGGTGTTAGCGATGGAAAGGTGGTAGGAATGGAGGGTCTTAATGACATTACTGTTACTAGAGAGGTGGTGCTCGACAGACTGGAGGGGCTGATTGTGGACAAGTCCCCAAGACCGGATGGAATGCATCCGAGGGTTCTGAAAGAAATGGCGGAGGTGATAGTGGATGCCTTGGTGGTTATTTTCCAGACGTCGCTGGATTCCGGGGAAGTGCCGGAAGATTGGAAAACGGCTAATGTTATGCCGTTGTTTAAGAAGGGTGCCAGGCAAAAGGCGAGGAATTATAGGCCGGTTAGTTTAACGTCTGTGGTAGGTAAAATGTTAGAAACCGTCATTAAGGAGGAAATAGCGAGGCATCTTGAGGGGAATTGCTTGATAGGGCGGACGCAACAGTTTCATTAAAGGGAAGTCGTGTCTGACAAATTTACTGGAGTTCTATGAGGATGTGTCGAGGGCAGTGGATAGAGGAGAGCCGGTGGATGTGGTCTTTCTGGATTTTCAGAAGGCGTTTGACAAGGTACCTCACAAGAGGTTATTGCAGAAGGTCAGGGGACATGGAGTTGGGGGTAGGGTGTTAGCGTGGATAGAGGATTGGTTGTCAAACAGGAGGCAGAGAGTGGGGGTCAATGGGTGCTATTCGGATTGGCGGTTGGTGACTAGTGGGGTGCCCCAGGGGTCGGTGCTAGGACCTCAGCTATTTACCATTTATATAGATGATCTGGAGGAGGGAACCGAGTGCAGAAATTTGCTGATGACACCAAGATTGGGGGAAAGGCAAATTGTGAGGAGGGTGTGGAGAGTCTGCAGAAGGATCTAGATAGGCTGGGCGAATGGGCCAGGAAATGGCAAATGGAATTTAATGTTGGCAAGTGTGAGGTGGTTCACTTTGGTAGGAAGAATGGTAGGAAGGACTATTACTTACGTGGCGAAAAACTGCAGCAGGCGACGGTGCAGAGGGACCTCGGGGTCCTTGTGCATGAGTCGCAAAAACCCAGCTTGCAGGTGCAGCAGGTGGTCAGGAAGGCGAATGGGATGCTGGCCTTCATAGCGAAGGGGATTGAATATAAAAGTAGGGAGGTCTTGCTGCAGCTGTATAGGGCATTGGTGAGGCCGCAGCTGGAGTACTGTGTGCAGTTTTGGGCGCCGCACCTGCGCAAGGATATTTTGGCCCTGGAGGGAGTGCAGAGGAGGTTTACTAGGCTGATCCCGGAGTTGAGGGGATTGAGCTATGAGGAGAGGCTGAATAAACTAGGCTTGTACTCGTTAGAGTTTAGAAGAATAAGGGGGGATCTCATTGAGACATATAAGATGATGAATGGGATGGATAGGATAGAAGTGGAGAGACTCTTCCCACTCAAAAAAGACAGTAGGACTAGGGGGCACAGCCTCAAGATAAAGGGGAGGCGGTTTAGAACAGAGTTGAGGAGTAACTTCTTCACTCAAAGGGTGGTGAATCTCTGGAATTCTCTGCCCGTTGAAGTGGTGGAGGCTGCCTCGCTAAATATTTTTAAGAAACGGGTTGATGGGTTTTTGATAAGAGAAGGGATTAAGGGTTATGGGGAGAGGGCGGGAAGGTGGAGCTGAGCCACGATCAGCCATGATCTTATTGAATGGCGGGGCAGGCTCGAAGGGCCAGATGGACTACTCCTGCTCCTATTTCTTATGTTCTTATGTTCTTATGACTCTCACCAACTTTTACGGATGCCCCACAGAAAGCATTCTTTCTGGTTGTGTCACAGCTCGGTCTGGGCTCCTGCTCTGCCCAAGACCGCAAGGAACTACAAAAAAGGTGGTGAATGTAGCCCAATCCATCACACAAACCAGCCTCCCATCCATTGAACATTGAATACAGGAGTTGGGACGTCTTGTTGAAGTTGTACAAGACATTGGGAAGGCCACACGTGGAATACTGTGTGCAATTCTGGTCACCCTATTATCAAAAGGATATTATTAAACTAGAAAGAGCGCAGAAAAGATTTACTGGGATGCTACCGGGACTTGATGGATTGAGTTATAAGGAGAGGCTGGATAGATTGGGACTTTTTTCTCTGGAGTGTAGGAGGCTGAGGGGTGATCTTATAGAGGTCTATAAAATAATGAGGGGCACAGATCAGTGAGATAGTCAATATCTTTTCCCAAAGGTAGGGGAGTCTAAAACTAGAGGACACAGGTTTAAGGCATATAAGACATTGAGACATATAAGATGATGAATGGGATGGATGGGATAGAGGTGGAGAGGCTCTTCCCACTCAGAAAGGACTAGAGGGCACAGCCTCAAGATAAGGGGTGGGCGGTTTAGAACGGAGTTGAGGAGGAACTTCTTCACTCAAAGGGTGGTGAATCTCTGGAATTCTCTGCCCGTTGAAGTGGTGGAGGCTGCCTCGCTAAATATATTTAAGACGCGGGTTGATAGGTTTTTGATGATTAAGGGTTATGGGGAGAGGGCGGGAATGTGGAACTGAGACATGACAGATCAGCCATGATTTTATTGAATGGCGGGGCAGGCTCGAGGGGCTAGATAGCCTACTCCTGCTCCTATTTCTTATTTCTTATGTGAGAGGGGAGAGATACAAAAGTATCCAGAGCGGCAATTTTTTCACCCAGAGGATGGTGAGTGTCTGGAACAAGCTGCCAGAGGCAGTAGTAGAGGGGGCTCCAATTTTATCTTTTAAAAAATGATGGGTATAGAGGGATATGGGCTAAATGCGGGCAATTGGGACTACCTTAGTGTTTAAAAAAAGGGGGCAGCATGGATAAGTTAACATAGAACATAGAACATTACTGCGCAGAACAGGCCCTTCGGCCCACGATGTTGCGCCGACCAGTTACAAAACAATGACCCACTAGCTTAAACCAATCCCTTTTCGTCCATAAACCTATCCACAGATCTCTTAAACGCCCCCAAACTAGGCGCATTTACAACTGCAGCTGGCAGGGCATTCCAATCCCTCACCACCCTCTGGTAAAGAACCTACCCCTGACATCAGTCCTATAACTAACCCCCTTAATTTAAAGTCGTGCCCCCTCGTGCTAGCTTTCTCCATCCTAGGAAAAAGGCTATCACTATCTACCCTGTCTAAACCTCTAATCATCTTATATGTTTCAATAAGGTCCCCTCTTAGCCGCCTTCTTTCCAGCGAAAACAACCCCAAATCCCTCAGCCTCTCCTCAAAGGATCTCCCCTCCATACCAGGCAACATCCTGGTAAACCTCCTCTGCACCCTCTCCAAAGCCTCTACATCCTTCCTGTAATGTGGGCACCAGAACTGCACACAGTACTCCAAGTACGGCCGCACCAGAGTTGTGTACAGTTGCATCATGACGCTGCGACTCCTAAATTCAATCCCCCTACCAATAAACGCCAAGACACCGTATGCCTTCTTAACAACCTTATCTACTTGATTCCCAACTTTCAGGGATCTATGTACACATACACCTAGATCCCTCTGTTCATCCACACTATTCAAAGTCCTCCCGTTAGCCCTATACTCAACACATCTGTTATTCCTACCGAAATGAATTACCTCACACTTCTCCACATTAAACTCCATCCGCCACCTCACAGCCCAGCTCTGCAACCTTTCTAAGTCACCCTGCAAACTATGACACCCTTCCTCACAATCTACCACACCTCCGACTTTGGTGTCATCAGCAAACTTACTAATCCACCCAACTATACCCTCATCCAGATCATTAATAAAGATTACAAACAGCAGTGGCCCCAAAACAGATCCCTGAGGCACACCACTTGTAAGTTGGGCCGAAGGGCCTCTTTCCATGCTGTAAACCTCTGATTCTGAAACATTTAGTTTCACACTATTAGTACTCTATTATGTACATTTAAATATAACAGTGGAAATTCCAGTTCAGTCTTCCAGCATCAAACACACCTCTTTCCTATCGACAATCACATCCTCTGCTTCTGCTTTTTCGCCACATGCTGCGACAGTTGCAATTTCTACACAAAAGCCTCCTCCTGGCTTCGATCCCGTTTTAATTCCAAAATAAATCCATCATTATGAAGTACTTTGAAAGGTGAGTCTCAGCCTAAAACAAGCCGGGCCGCCAAGATTGCCTGGTTCCAGTACAGTGTCCAGAGGTGTGTAGGTTAGGGTGGATTGGCCGTGCTAAATTGTTCTATGGTGTCCAAAGATGTGCAGGTTAGGGTGGATTGGCCATGCTAAATTGTCCCTTAGTGTCCAAAGATGTGTAGGTTAGGGTGGATTGGCCGTGCTAAATTGTCTCTTAGTGTCCAAAGATGTGTAGGTTAGGGTGGATTGGCCATGCTAAATAGTCCCTTAGTGTCCAAAGATGTGTAGGTTAGGGTGGATTGGCGATGCAAAATTGTCCCTTAGTGTCCAAAGATGTGTAGGTTAGGGTGGATTGGCCATGCTAAATTGTCCCTTAGTGTCCAAAGATGTGTAGGTTAGGGTGGATTGGCCGTGCTAAATTGTCCCTTAGTGTCCAAAGATGTGCAGGTTAGGGTGGATTGGCCGTGCTAAATTGTCCCTTAGTGTTCAAAGATGTGTAGGTTGGGGTGGATTGGCCGTGCTAAATTGTCCCTTAGTGTCCAAAGATGTGTAGGTTAGGGTGGAATGGCCGTGCTAAATTGTCCCTTACTGTCCCAAAGATGTGCAGGTTAGGGTGGATTGGCCATGCTAAATTGTCCCTTAGTGTCCAAAGATGTGCAGCTTAGGGTGGATTGGCCATGTTAAATTGTCCCTTAGTGTCCAGAGGTGTGTAGGTTAGGGTGGATTGGCCATGCTAAATTGTCCCTTAGTGTCCAAAGATGTGTAGGATAGGGTGGATTGGCCGTGCTAAATTTTCCCTTAGTGTCCAAAGATGTGTAGGTTAGGGTGGATTGGCCATGCTAAATTGTCCCTTAGTGTCCAAAGATGTGTAGGTTAGGGTGGATTGGCCGTGCTAAATTGTCTCTTAGTGTCCAAAGATGTGTAGGTTAGGGTGGATTGGCCATGCTAAATTGTCCCTTAGTGTCCAAAGATGTGTAGGTTAGGGTGGATTGGCCATGCAAAATTGTCCCTTAGTGTCCAAAGATGTGTAGGTTAGGGTGGATTGGCCATGCTAAATTGTCCCTTAGTGTCCAAAGATGTGTAGGTTAGGGTGGATTGGCCGTGGTAAATTGTCCCTTAGTGTCCAAAGATGTGCAGGTTAGGGTGGATTGGCCTTGCTAAATTGTCCCTTAGTGTTCAAAGATGTGTAGGTTGGGGTGGATTGGCCGTGCTAAATTGTCCCTTAGTGTCCAAAGATGTGTAGGTTAGGGTGGAATGGCCGTGCTAAATTGTCCCTTACTGTCCCAAAGATGTGCAGGTTAGGGTGGATTGGCCATGCTAAATTGTCCCTTAGTGTCCAAAGATGTGCAGCTTAGGGTGGATTGGCCGTGTTAAATTGTCCCTTAGTGTCCAGAGGTGTGTAGGTTAGGGTGGATTGGCCGTGCTAAATTGTCCCTTCGTGTCCAAAGATGTGTAGGTTAGGGTGGATTGGCCGTGCTAAATTGTCCCTTAGTGTCCAGAGGTGTGTAGATTAGGGTGGATTGGCCGTGCTAAATTGTCCCTTAGTGTCCCAAAGATGTGCAGGTTAGGGTGGATTGGCCGTGCTAAATTGTCCCTTCATGTCCAAAGACGTGCAGGTTAGGGTGGATTGGTCGTGCTAAATTGTCCCTTAGAGTCCAAAGATGTGTAGGTTAGGGTGGATTGGCCCAGCTAAATTGTCCCTTAGTGTCCAAAGATGTGTAGGTTAGGGTGGATTGGCCGTGCTAAATTGTCCCTTAGTGTCCAAAGATGTGTAGGTTAGGGTGGATTGGCCGCGCTAAATTGTCCCTTAGTGTCCAAAGATGTGTAGGTTAGGGTGGATTGGCCGTGCTAAATTGTGCCTTAGTGTCCAAATATGTGCAGGTTAGGGTGGATTGGCCGTGCTAAATTGTCCCTCAGTGTCCAAAGATGTGTAGGTTAGGGTGGATTGGCCGTGCTAAATTGTCCCTTAGTGTCCAAAGATGTGTAGGTTAGGGTGGATTGGCCGTGTTAAATTGTCCCTTAGTGTCCAAAGATGTGTAGGTTAGGGTGGATTGGACGTGCTAAATTGTCCCTTAGTGTCCAAAGATGTGAAGGTTAGGGTGGATTGGCCGTGCTAAATTGTCCCTTAGTGTCCAAAGATGTGTAGGTTAGGGTGGATTGGCCGTGCTAAATTGTCCCTTAGTGTCCCAAAGATGTGCAGGTTAGGGTGGATTGGCCATGCTAAATTGTCCCTTAGAGTCCAAAGATGTGCAGCTTAGGGTGGAGTGGCCGTGTTAAATTGTCCCTTAGTGTCCAGAGGTGTGTAGGTTAGGGTGGATTGGCCATGCTAAATTGTCCCTTAGTGTCCAAAGATGTGTAGGATAGGGTGGATTGGCCGTGCTAAATTTTCCCTTAGTGTCCAAAGATGTGTAGGTTAGGGTGGATTGGCCGTGCTAAATTGTCCCTTAGTGTCCAGAGGTGTGTAGATTAGGGTGGATTGGCCGTGCTAAATTGTCCCTTAGTGTCCCAAAGATGTGCAGGTTAGGGTGGATTGGCCGTGCGAAATTGTCCCTTAGTGTCCAAAGATGTGTAGGTTAGGGTGGATTGGCCGTGCTAAATTGTCCCTTAGTGTCCAAAGATGTGCAGGTTAGGGTGGATTGGCCGTGCTAAATTGTCCCTTCATGTCCAAAGACGTGCAGGTTAGGGTGGATTGGTCGTGCTAAATTGTCCCTTAGAGTCCAAAGATGTGTAGGTTAGGGTGGATTGGCCCAGCTAAATTGTCCCTTAGTGTCCAAAGATGTGTAGGTTAGGGTGGATTGGCCGTGCTAAATTGTCCCTTAGTGTCCAAAGATATGTAGGTTAGGGTGGATTGGCCGCGCTAAATTGTCCCTTAGTGTCCAAAGATGTGTAGGTTAGGGTGGATTGGCCGTGCTAAATTGTGCCTTGGTGTCCAAATATGTGCAGGTTAGGGTGGATTGGCCGTGCTAAATTGTCCCTTAGTGTCCAAAGATGTGTAGGTTAGGGTGGATTGGCCGTGCTAAATTGTCCCTTAGTGTCCAAAGATGTGTAGGTTAGGGTGGATTGGCCGTGTTAAATTGTCCCTTAGTGTCCAAAGATGTGTAGGTTAGGGTGGATTGGACGTGCTAAATTGTCCCTTAGTGTCCAAAGATGTGAAGGTTAGGGTGGATTGGCCGTGCTAAATTGTCCCTTAGTGTCCAAAGATGTGTAGGCTAGGGTGGATTGGCCGTGCTAAATTGTCCCTTAGTGTCCAAAGATGTGTAGGTTAGGGTAGATTGGCCGTGCTAAATTGTCCCTTAGTGTCCAAAGATGTGTAGGTTAGGGTGGATTGGCCGTGCTAAATTATCCCTTAGTGTCCAAAGATGTGTAGGTTAGGGTGGATTGGCCGTGCTAAATTGTCCCTTAGTGTCCAAAGATGTGTAGGTTAGGGTGGATTGACCATGCTAAATTGTCCCTTAGTGTCCAAAGATGTATAGGATAGGGTGGATTGGCCGTGCTAAATTGTCCCTTAGTGTCCAAAGATGTGTAGGTTAGGGTGGATTGGCCGTGCTAAATTGTCCCTTAGTGTCCAAAGATGTGCAGGTTAGGGTGGATTGGCCGTGCTAAATTGTCCCTGAGTGTCCAAAGATGTGTAGGTTAGGGTGGATTGGCCATGCTAAATTGTCCCTTCGTGTTCAAAGATGTGCAGGTTAGGGTGGATTGGCCGTTCTAAATTGTCCCTTAGTGTCCAGAGGTGTGTAGATTAGGGTGGATTGGCCGTGCTAAATTGTCCCCTTAGTGTCCAAAGATGTGTAGGTTAGGGTGGATTGCCCGTGCTAAATTGTCCCTTAGTGTCCAAAGATGTGTAGGTTAGGGTGGATTGGCCGTGCTAAATTGTCCCTTAGTGTCCAAAGATGTGTAGGTTAGGGTGGATTGGCTGTGCTAAATTATCCCTGAGTGTCCAAAGATGTGTAGGTTAGGGTGGATTGGCCGTGCTAAATTGTCCCTTCGTGTCCAAAGATGTGTAGGTTAGGGTGGATTGGCCGTGCTAAATTGTCCCTTAATGTCCAAAGATGTGTAGGTTAGGGGGGATTGGCCGTGCTAAATTGTCCCTTAGTGTCCAGAGATGTGTAGGTTAGGGTGGATTGGCCGTGTTAAATTGTCTCTCAGTGTCCAAAGATGTGCAGGTTAGGGTGGATTGCCCGTGCTAAATTGTCCCTTAGTGTCCAAAGATGTGTAGGTTAGGGTGGATTGGCCGTTCTAAATTGTCCCTTAGTGTCCAATGATGTGTAGGTTAGGGTGGATTGGCTGTGCTAAATTGTCCCTTAGTGTGCAAAGATGTGTAGGTTTGGGTGGATTGGCCGTGTTAAATTGTCTCTTAGTGTCCAAAGATGTGCAGGTTAGGGTGGATTGGCCGTGCTAAATTGTCCCTTAGTGTCCAAAGATGTGTAGGTTAGGGTGGATTGGCTGTGCTAAATTGTCCCTTAGTGTCCAAAGATGTGTAGGTTAGGGTGGATTGGCCGTGCTAAATTGTCCCTTAGTGTCCAGAGATGTGTAGGTTAGGGTGGATTGGCCGTGTTAAATTGTCTCTTAGTGTCCAAAGATATGTAGGTTAAGGTGAATTGGCCATGCTAAATTGTCCCTTAGTGTCCAAAGATGTGTAGGTTAGAATGGATTGGCCGTGCTAAATTGTCCCTTAGTGTCCAAAGATGTGCAGTTTAGGGTGGATTGGCCGTGCTAAATTCTCCCTTAGTGTCCAAATATGTGTAGGTTAGGGTGGATTGGCCGTGCTAAATTGTCCCTTAGTGTCCAAAGATGTGTAGGTTAGGGTGGATTGGCTGTGCTAAATTGTCCCTTAGCGTCCAAAGATGTGTAGGTTAGGGTGGATTGGCCGTGCTAAATTGCCCCTTAGTGTCCAAAGATGTGTAGGTTAGGGTGGATTGGCCACAATAAATTGTCCCTTAGTGTCCAAAGATGTGTAGGTTAGGGTGGATTGGCCATAATATATTGTCCCTTAGTGTCCAAAGATGTGTAGGTTAGGGTGGATTGGCGATGCTAAATTGCCCCTTAGGAGACATAGACATAGACATAGAACATTACAGCGCAGAACAGGCCCTTCGGCCCACGATGTTGCGCCGACCAGTTACAAAACAATGACCCACTAGCCTAAACCAATCCCTTTTCGTCCATAAACGTATCCACAGATCTCTTAAACGCCCCCAAACTAGGCGCATTTACAACTGCAGCTGGCAGGGCATTCCAGTCCCTCACCACCCTCTGGGTAAACAACCTACCCCTGACATCAGTCCTATAACTACCCCCCCTTAATTTAAAGTCGTGCCCCCTTGTGCTAGCTTTCTCCATCCTCGGAAAAAGGCTATCACCATCCACCCTGTCTAAACCTCTAATCATCTTGTAAGTTTCAATAAGGTCCCCTCTTAGCCGCCTTCTTTCCAGCGAAAACAACCCCAAATCTCTCAGTCTCTCCTCATAGGATCTCCCCTCCATACCAGGCAACATCCTGGTAAACCTCCTCTGCACCCTCTCCAAAGCCTCTACATCCTTCCTTTAATGTGGGGACCAGAACTGCACACAGTACTCCAAGTGCGGCCGCACCAGAGTTGTGTACAGTTGCATCATGACGCTGCGACTCCTAAATTCAATCCCCCTACCAATAAACGCCAAGACACCGTCTGCCTTCTTAACAACCCTATCTACTTGATTCCCAACTTTCAGGGATCTCTGTACACATACACCTAGATCCCTCTGTTCATCCACACTATTCAAAGTCCTCCCGTTAGCCCTATACTCAACACATCTGTTATTCCTACCGAAATGAATTACCTCACACTTCTCCACATTAAACTCCATCCGCCACCTCGCAGCCCAGCTCTGCAATCTTTCTAAGTCACCCTGCAAACTATGACACCCTTCCTCACAATCTACCACACCTCCGACTTTGGTGTCATCAGCAAACTTACTAATCCACCCAACTATACCCTCATCCAGATCATTAATAAAAATTACAAACAGCAGTGGCCCCAAAACAGATCCCTGAGGCACACCACTCGTAACCGAACTCCATGACGAATATTTACCATCAACCACCACCATCTGTCTCCTAGTATCCAAAGATGTGTAGGTTAGGGTGGATTGGCCGTGCTAAATTGTCCATTAGTGTCCAAAGATGTGCAGGTTAGGGTGGATTGGCCGTGCTAAATTGTCCCTCAGTGTCCAAAGATGTGCAGGTTAGGGTGGATTGGCCATGCTAAATTGTCCCTTAGTCTCCAAAGATGTGTAGGTTAGGGTGGATTGGCCATAATAAATTGTCCCTTAGTCTCCAAAGATGTGTAGGGTAGGGTGGATTGGCCATAATAAATTGTCCCTTAGTCTCCAAAGATGTGTAGGTTAGGGTGGATTGGCCATGCTAAATTGTCCCTTAGTGTCCAAAGATGTGTAAGTTAGGGTGGATTGGCCGTGCTAAATTGTCCCTTAGTGTCCAAAGATGTGCAGGTTACGGTGGATTGGCCGTGCTAAATTGTCCCTTAGTGTCCAAAGATGTGCAGGTTAGGGTGGATTGGTCGTGCTAAATTGTCCCTTAGTGTCCAAAGATGTGGAGGTTAGGGTGGATTGGCCGTGTTAAATTGTCTCTTAGTGTCCAAAGATGTGTAGGTCAGGGTGGATTGGCCGTGCTAAATTGTCCCTTAGTGTCCAAAGATGTGTAGGTTAGGGTGGATTGGCTGTGCTAAATTGTCCCTTAGTGTCCAAAGATGTGTACGTTAGGGTGGATTGGCCGTGCTAAATTGTCCCTTAGTGTCCAAATATGTGCAGGTTAGGGTGGATTGGCCGTTCTAAATTGTCCCTTAGTGTCCAAAGATGTGTAGGTTAGGGGGGATTGGCCGTGTTAAATTGTCTCTTAGTGTCCAAAGATATGTAGGTTAGGGTGGATTGGCCGTGCTAAATTGTCCCTTAGTGTCCAAAGATGTGTAGGTTAGGGTGGATTGGCCGTGCTAAATTGTCCCTTAGTGTCCAAAGATGTGTAGGTTAGGGTGGATTGGCCGTGCTAAATTGTCCCTTAGTGTCCAAAGATGTGTAGGTTAAGGTGGATTGGCCAAGCTAAATTGTCCCTTAGTGTCCAAAGATGTGTAGGTTAGGGTGGATTGGCCGTGCTAAATTGTCCCTCACTGTCCAAAGATGTGCAGGTTAGGGTGGATTGGCCATGCTAAATTGTCCCTTAGTGTCCAAAGATGTGTAGGTTAGGGTGGATTGGCCGTGCTAAATTGTCCCTTAGTGTCCAAAGATGTGTAGGTTAGGGTGGATTGGCCGTGCTAAATTGTCCCTTAGTGTCCAAAGATGTGTAGGTTAAGGTGGATTGGCCATGCTAAATTGTCCGTCAGTGTCCAAAGATGTGTAGGTCAGGGTGGATTGGCCGTGCTAAATTGTCCCTTAGTGTCCAAAGATGTGCAGGTTAGGGTGGATTGGCTGTGCTAAATTGTCCCTTAGTGTCCAAAGATGTGCAGGTTAGGGTGGATTGGCCATAATAAATTGTCCCTTAGTGTCCAAAGATGTGTAGGTTCGGGTGGATTGGCCATAATATATTGTCCCTTAGTGTCCAAAGATGTGTAGGTTAGGGTGGATTGGCCATGCTAAATTGCCCCTTAGTAGACATAGACATAGACATAGAACATTACAGCGCAGAACAGGCCCTTCGGCCCACGATGTTGCGCCGACCAGTTACAAAACAATGACCCACTAGCCTCAACCAATCCCTTTTCGTCCATAAACCTATCCACAGATCTCTTAAACGCCCCCAAACTAGGCGCATTTACAACTGCAGCTGGCAGGGCATTCCAGTCCCTCACCACCCTCTGGGTAAAGAACCTACCCCTGACATCAGTCCTATAACTACCCCCCCTTAATTTAAAGTCGTGCCCCCTCGTGCTCGCTTTCTCCATCCTCGGAAAAAGGCTATCACCATCCACCCTGTCTAAACCTCTAATCATCTTATAAGTTTCAATAAGGTCCCCTCTTAGCCGCCTTCTTTCCAGCGAAAACAACCCCAAATCTCTCAGTCTCTCCTCATAGGATCTCCCCTCCAAACCAGGCAACATCCTGGTAAACCTCCTCTGCACCCTCTCCAAAGCCTCTACATCCTTCCTTTAATGTGGGGACCAGAACTGCACACAGTACTCCAAGTGCGGCCGCACCAGAGTTGTGTACAGTTGCATCATGACGCTGCGACTCCTAAATTCAATCCCCCTACCAATAAACGCCAAGACACCGTATGCCTTCTTAACAACCCTATCTACTTGATTCCCAACTTTCAGGGATCTATGTACACATACACCTAGATCCCTCTGTTCATCCACACTATTCAAAGTCCTCCCGTTAGCCCTATACTCAACACATCTGTTATTCCTACCGAAATGAATTACCTCACACTTCTCCACATTAAACTCCATCCGCCACCTTGCAGCCCAGCGCTGCAATCTTTCTAAGTCACCCTGCAAACTATGACACCCTTCCTCACAATCTACCACACCTCCGACTTTGGTGTCATCAGCAAACTTACTAATCCACCCAACTATACCCTCATCCAGATCATTAATAAAAATTACAAACAGCAGTGGCCCCAAAACAGATCCCTGAGGCACACCACTCGTAACCGAACTCCATGACGAATATTTACCATCAACCACCACCCTCTGTCTCCTAGTATCCAAAGATGTGTAGGTTAGGGTGGATTGGCCGTGCTAAATTGTCCATTAGTGTCCAAAGATGTGCAGGTTAGGGTAGATTGGCCGTGTTAAATTGTCCCTCAGTGTCCAAAGATGTGCAGGTTAGGGTGGATTGGCCATGCTAAATTGTCCCTTAGTCTCCAAAGATGTGTAGGTTAGGGTGGATTGGCCATAATAAATTGTCCCTTAGTCTCCAAAGATGTGGAGGTTAGGGTGGATTGGCCATAATAAATTGACCCTTAGTCTCCAAAGATGTGTAGGTTAGGGTGGATTGGCCATGCTAAATTGTCCCTTAGTGTCCAAAGATGTGTAGGTTAGGGTGGATTGGCCGTGCTAAATTGTCCCTTAGTGTCCAAAGATGTGCAGGTTACGGTGGATTGGCCGTGCTAAATTGTCCCTTAGTGTCCAAAGATGTGCAGGTTAGGGTGGATTGGTCGTGCTAAATTGTCCCTTAGTGTCCAAAGATGTGGAGGTTAGGGTGGATTGGCCGTGTTAAATTGTCTCTTAGTGTCCAAAGATGTGTAGGTCAGGGTGGATTGGCCGTGCTAAATTGTCCCTTAGTGTCCAAAGCTGTGTAGGTTAGGGTGGATTGGCTGTGCTAAATTGTAGCTTAGTGTCCAAAGATGTGTACGTTAGCGTGGATTGGCCGTGCTAAATTGTCCCTTAGTGTCCAAATATGTGCAGGTTAGGGTGGATTGGCCGTTCTAAATTGTCGCTTAGTGTCCAAAGATGTGTAGGTTAGGGGGGATTGGCCGTGTTAAATTGTCTCTTAGTGTCCAAAGATATGTAGGTTAGGGTGGATTGGCCGTGCTAAATTGTCCCTTAGTGTCCAAAGATGTGTAGGTTAGGGTGGATTGGCCGTGCTAAATTGTCCCTTAGTGTCCAAAGATGTGTAGGTTAGGGTGGATTGGCCGTGCTAAATTGTCCCTTAGTGTCCAAAGATGTGTAGGTTAAGGTGGATTGGCCAAGCTAAATTGTCCCTTAGTGTCCAAAGATGTGTAGGTTAGGGTGGATTGGCCGTGCTAAATTGTCCCTTAGTGTCCAAAGATGTGTAGGTTAAGGTGGATTGGCCATGCCAAATTGTCCCTTAGTGTCCAAATATGTGTAGGTTAGGGTGGATTGGCCGTGCTAAATTGTCCCTTCGTGTCCAAAGATGTGTAGGTTAGGGTGGATTGGCCGTGCAAAATTGCCCCTTAGTGTCCAAAGATGTGTAGGTTAGGGTGGATTGGCCATAATAAATTGTCCCTTAGTGTCCAAAGATGTGTAAGTTAGAGTGGATTGGCCATAATAAATTGTCCCTTAGTGTCCAAAGATGTGTAGGTTAGGGTGGATTGGCTGTGCTAAATTGTCCCTTAGTGTCCAAAGATGTGTAGGTTAGGGTGGATTGGCCGTGCTAAATTCTCCCTTTGTGTCCAAATATGTGTAGGTTAGGGTGGATTGGCCGTGCTAAATTGTCCCTTAGTGTCCAAAGATGTGTAGGTTAGGGTGGATTGGCTGTGCTAAATTGTCCCTTAGCGTCCAAAGATGTGTAGGTTAGGGTGGATTGGCCGTGCTAAATTGCCCCTTAGTGTCCAAAGATGTGTAGGTTAGGGTGGATTGGCCATAATAAATTGTCCCTTAGTGTCCAAAGATGTGTAGGTTAGGGTGGATTGGCCATAATATATTGTCCCTTAGTGTCCAAAGATGTGTAGGTTTGGGTGGATTGGCCATGCTAAATTGCCCCTTAGTAGACATAGACATAGACATAGAACATTACAGCGCAGAACAGGCCCTTCGGCCCACGATGTTGCGCCGACCAGTTACAAAACAATGACCCACTAGCCTAAACCAATCCCTTTTCGTCCATAAACCTATCCACAGATCTCTTAAACGCCCCCAAACTAGGCGCATTTACAACTGCAGCTGGCAGGGCATTCCAGTCCCTCACCACCCTCTGGGTAAACAACCTACCCCTGACATCAGTCCTATAACTACCCCCCCTTAATTTAAAGTCGTGCCCCCTCGTGCTAGCTTTCTCCATCCTCGGAAAAAGGCTATCACCATCCACCCTGTCTAAACCTCTAATCATCTTATAAGTTTCAATAAGGTCCCCTCTTAGCCGCCTTCTTTCCAGCGAAAACAACCCCAAATCTCTCAGTCTCTCCTCATAGGATCTCCCCTCCATACCAGGCAACATCCTGGTAAACCTCCTCTGCACCCTCTCCAAAGCCTCTACATCCTTCCTGTAATGTGGGGACCAGAACTGCACACAGTACTCCAAGTGCGGCCGCACCAGAGTTGTGTACAGTTGCATCATGACGCTGCGACTCCTAAATTCAATCCCCCTACCAATAAACGCCAAGACACCGTATGCCTTCTTAACAACCCTATCTACTTGATTCCCAACTTTCAGGGATCTATGTACACATACACCTAGATCCCTCTGTTCATCCACACTATTCAAAGTCCTCCTGTTAGCCCTATACTCAACACATCTGTTATTCCTACCGAAATGAATTACCTCACACTTCTCCACATTAAACTCCATCCGCCACCTCGCAGCCCAGCTCTGCAACCTTTCTAAGTCACCCTGCAAACTATGACACCCTTCCTCACAATCTACCACACCTCCGAATTTGGTGTCATCAGCAAACTTACTAATCCACCCAACTATACCCTCATCCAGATCATTAATAAAAATTACAAACAGCAGTGGCCCCAAAACAGATCCCTGAGGCACACCACCCGTAACCGAACTCCATGACGAATATTTACCATCAACCACCACCATCTGTCTCCTAGTATCCAAAGATGTGTAGGTTAGGGTGGATTGGCCGTGCTAAATTGTCCATTAGTGTCCAAAGATGTGCAGGTTAGGGTGGATTGGCCGTGCTAAATTGTCCCTCAGTGTCCAAAGATGTGCAGGTTAGGGTGGATTGGCCATGCTTAATTGTCCCTTAGTCTCCAAAGATGTGTAGGTTAGGGTGGATTGGCCATAATAAATTGTCCCTTAGTCTCCAAAGATGTGTAGGTTAGGGTGGATTGGCCATAATAAATTGTCCCTTAGTCTCCAAAGATGTGGAGGTTAGGGTGGATTGGCCGTGCTAAATTGTCCCTTAGTGTCCAAAGATGTGTAGGTTAAGGTGGATTGGCCATGCTAAATTGTCCCTTAGTGTCCAAAGATGTGTAGGTTAGGGTGGATTGGCCGTGCTAAATTGTCCCTTAGTGTCCAAAGATGTGCAGGTTACGGTGGATTGGCCGTGCTAAATTGTCCCTTAGTGTCCAAAGATGTGGAGGTTAGGGTGGATTGGCCGTGTTAAATTGTCTCTTAGTGTCCAAAGATGTGTAGGTCAGGGTGGATTGGCCGTGCTAAATTGTCCCTTAGTGTCCAAAGATGTGTAGGTTAGGGTGGATTGGCTGTGCTAAATTGTCCCTTAGTGTCCAAAGATGTGTAGGTTAGGGTGGATTGGCCGTGCTAAATTGTCCCTTAGTGTCCAAATATGTGCAGGTTAGGGTGGATTGGCCGTTCTAAATTGTCCCTTAGTGTCCAAAGATGTGTAGGTTAGGGGGGATTGGCCGTGTTAAATTGTCTCTTAGTGTCCAAAGATATGTAGGTTAGGGTGGATTGGCCGTGCTAAATTGTCCCTTAGTGTCCAAAGATGTGTAGGTTAGGGTGGATTGGCCGTGCTAAATAGTCCCTTAGTGTCCAAAGATGTGTAGGTTAGGGTGGATTGGCCGTGCTAAATTGTCCCTTAGTGTCCAAAGATGTGTAGGTTAAGGTGGATTGGCCAAGCTAAATTGTCCCTTAGTGTCCAAAGATGTGTAGGTTAGGGTGGATTGGCCCTGCTAAATTGTCCCTTACTGTCCAAAGATGTGCAGGCTAGGGTGGATTGGCCGTGCTAAATTGTCCCTTAGTGTCCAAAGATGTGTAGGTTAGGGTGGATTGGCCGTGCCAAATTGTCCCTTAGTGTCCAAAGATGTGCAGGTTAGGGTGGATTGGCCGTGCTAAATTGTCCCTTAGTGTCCAAAGATGTGCAGGTTAGGGTGGATTGGTCGTGCTAAATTGTCCCTTAGTGTCCAAAGATGTGTAGGTTAGGGTGGATTGGCCGTGTTAAATTGTCTCTTAGTGTCCAAAGATGTGTATGTCAGGGTGGATTGGCTCTGCTAAATTGTCCCTTACTGTCCAAAGATGTGCAGGCTAGGGTGGATTGGCCGTGCTAAATTGTCCCTTAGTGTCCAAAGATGTGTAGGTTAGGGTGGATTGGCCGTGCTAAATTGTCCCTTAGTGTCCAAAGATGTGCAGGTTAGGGTGGATTGGTCGTGCTAAATTGTCCCTTAGTGTCCAAAGATGTGTAGGTTAGGGTGGATTGGCCGTGTTAAATTGTCTCTTAGTGTCCAAAGATGTGTATGTCAGGGTGGATTGGCTGTGCTAAATTGTCCCTTAGTGTCCAAAGATTTGTAGGTTAGGGTGGATTGGCTGTGCTAAATTGTCCCTTAGTGTCCAAATATGTGCATGTTAGGGTGGATTGGCCGTTCTAAATTGTCCCTTAGTGTCCAAAGATGTGTAGGTTAGGGGGGATTGGCCGTGTTAAATTGTCTCTTAGTGTCGAAAGATATGTAGGTTAGGGTGGATTGGCCATGCTAAATTGTCCCTTAGTGTCCAAATATGTGTAGGTTTGGGTGGATTGGCCGTGCTAAATTGTCCCTTCGTGTCCAAAGATGTGTAGGTTAGGGTGGATTGGCCGTGCTAAATTGTTCCTTAGTGTCCAAAGATGTGTAGGTTAGGGTGGATTGGCCATAATAAATTGTCTCTTAGTGTCCAAAGATGTGTAGGTTAGGGTGGATTGGCCATGATAAATTGTCCCTTAGTGTCCAAAGATGTGTAGGTTAGGGTGGATTGGCTGTGCTAAATTGTCCCTTAGTGTCCAAAGATGTGTAGGTTAGGGTGGATTGGCCATAATAAATTGTCCCTTAGTGTCCAAAGATGTGTAGGTTAGGGTGGATTGGCCATAATAAATTGTCCCTTAGCGTCCAAAGATGTGTAGGTTAGGGTGGATTGGCCATGCTAAATTGCCCCTTAGTAGACATAGACATAGACATAGAACATTACAGCGCAGAACAGGCCCTTCGGCCCACGATGTTGCACCGACCAGTTACAAAACAATGACCCACTAGCCTAAACCAATCCCTTTTCGTCCATAAACCTATCCACAGATCTCTTAAACGCCCCCAAACTAGGCGCATTTACAACTGCAGCTGGCAGGGCATTCCAGTCCCTCACCACCCTCTGGGTAAACAACCTACCCCTGACATCAGTCCTATAACTACCACCCCTTAATTTAAAGTCGTGCCCCCTCGTGCTAGCTTTCTCCATCCTAGGAAAAAGGCTATCACTATCTACCCTGTCTAAACCTCTAATCATCTTATAAGTTTCAATAAGGTCCCCTCTTAGCCGCCTTCTTTCCAGCGAAAACAACCCCAAATCTCTCAGTCTCTCCTCATAGGATCTCCCCTCCATACCAGGCAACATCCTGGTAAACCTCCTCTGCACCCTCTCCAAAGCCTCTACATCCTTCCTGTAATGTGGGGACCAGAACTGCACACAGTACTCCAAGTGCGGCCGCACCAGAGTTGTGTACAGTTGCATCATGACGCTGCGACTCCTAAATTCAATCCCCCTACCAATAAACGCCAAGACACCGTATGCCTTCTTAACAACCCTATCTACTTGATTCCCAACTTTCAGGGATCTATGTACACATACACCTAGATCCCTCTGTTCATCCACACTATTCAAAGTCCTCCTGTTAGCCCTATACTCAACACATCTGTTATTCCTACCGAAATGAATTACCTCACACTTCTCCACATTAAACTCCATCCGCCACCTCGCAGCCCAGCTCTGCAACCTTTCTAAGTCACCCTGCAAACTATGACACCCTTCCTCACAATCTACCACACCTCCGACTTTGGTGTCATCAGCAAACTTACTAATCCACCCAACTATACCCTCATCCAGATCATTAATAAAAATTACAAACAGCAGTGGCCCCAAAACAGATCCCTGAGGCACACCACTCGTAACCGAACTCCATGACGAATATTTACCATCAACCACCACCCTCTGTCTCCTAGTATCCAAAGATGTGTAGGTTAGGGTGGATTGGCCATGCTAAATTGTCCATTAGTGTCCAAAGATGTGCAGGTTAGGGTGGATTGGCCGTGCTAAATTGTCCCTCAGTGTCCAAAGATGTGCAGGTTAGGGTGGATTGGCCATGCTAAATTGTCCCTTAGTCTCCAAAGATGTGTAGGTTAGGGTGGATTGGCCGTGCTAAATTGTCCCTTAGTGTCCAAAGATGTGTAGGTTAAGGTGGATGGGCCATGCTAAATTGTCCCTTAGTGTCCAAAGATGTGTAGGTTAGGGTGGATTGGCCGTGTTAAATTGTCTCTTAGTGTCCAAAGATAAGAACATAAGAACATAAGAACATAAGAAATAGGAGCAGGAGTAGGCCATCTGGCCCTTCGAGCCTGCCCCGCCATTCAATAAGATCATGGCTGATCTGTCGTGACTCAGCTCCACCTTCCCGCCCTCTCCCCATAACCCTTAATCCCTTCTCTTATCAAAAACCCATCAACCCGTTTCTTAAAAATATTTAGCGAGGCAGCCTCCACCACTTCAACGGGCAGAGAATTCCAGAGATTCACCACCCTTTGAGTGAAGAAGTTCCTCCTCAACTCTGTTCTAAACCGCCCCCCCCTTTATCTTGAGGCTGTGCCCCCTAGTCCTACTGTCTTTTTTGAGCGGGAACAGTCTCTCCACCTCTATCCTATCCATCCCATTCATCATCTTATACGTCTCAATGAGATCTCCCCTCATTCTTCTAAACTCTAACGAGTACAAGCCTAGTTTATTCAGCCTCTCCTCATAGCTCAATCCCCTCAACTCCGGTATCAGCCTAGTAAACCTCCTCTGCACTCCCTCCAGGGCCAAAACATCCTTGCGCAGGTGCGGCGCCCAAAACTGCACACAGTACTCCAGCTGCGGCCTCACCAATACCCTATACAGCTGCAGCAAGACCTCCCTACTTTTATATTCAATCCCCTTCGCTATGAAGGCCAGCATCCCATTCGCCTTCCTGACCACCTGCTGCACCTGCAAGCTGGGAAGATGTGTAGGTTAGGGTGGATTGGCCGTGCTAAATTGTCCCTTAGTGTCCAAAGATGTGTAGGTTAGGGTGGATTGGCCATAATAAACTGTCCCTTAGTCTCCAAAGATGTGTAGGTTAGGGTGGATTGGCCGTGCTAAATTGTCCCTTAGTGTCCAAATATGTGCAGGTTAGGGTGGATTCGCCGTTCTAAATTGTCCCTTAGTGTCCAAAGATGTGTAGGTTAGGGGGGATTGGCCGTGTTAAATTGTCTCTTAGTGTCCAAAGATATGTATGTTAGGGTGGATTGGCCATGCTAAATTGTCCCTTAGTGTCCAAAGATGTGTAGGTTAGGGTGGATTGGCCGTGCTAAATTGTCCATTAGTGTCCAAAGATGTGCAGGTTAGGGTGGATTGGCCGTACTAAATTGTCCCTCAGTGTCCAAAGATGTGCAGGTTAGGGTGGATTGGCCATAATAAATTGTCCCTTAGTCTCCAAAGATTTGTAGGTTAGGGTGGATTGGCCATAATAAATTGTCCCTTAGTCTCCAAAGATGTGTAGGTTAGGGTGGATTGGCCGTGCTAAATTGTCCCTTAGTGTCCAAAGATGTGTAGGTTAAGGTGGATTGGCCATGCTAAATTGTCCCTTAGTGTCCAAAGATGTGTAGGTTAGGGTGGATTGGCCGTGTTAAATTGTCTCTTAGTGTCCAAAGATGTGTAGTTTAGGGTGGATTGGCCGTGCTAAATTGTCCCTTAGTGTCCAAAGATGTGTAGGTTAGGGTGGATTGGCCATAATAAATTGTCCCTTAGTCTCCAAAGATGTGTAGGTTAGGGTGGATTGGCCGTGCTAAATTGTCCCTTAGTGTCCAAATATGTGCAGGTTAGGGTGGATTGGCCGTTCTAAATTGTCCCTTAGTGTCCAAAGATGTGTAGGTTAGGGGGGATTGGCCGTGTTAAATTGTCTCTTAGTGTCCAAAGGTATGTATGTTAGGGTGGATTGGCCATGCTAAATTGTCCCTTAGTGTCCAAAGATGTGAAGGTTAGGGTGGATTGGCTGTGCTAAATTGTCCCTTAGTGTCGAAAGATGTGCAGGTTAGGGTGGATTGGCCGGGCTAAATTGTCCCTTAGTGTCCAAATATGTGTAGGTTAGGGTGGATTGGCTGTGCTAAATTGTCCCTTAGCGTCCAAAGATGTGTAGGTTAGGGTGGATTGGCCGTGCTAAATTGCCCCTCAGTGTCCAAAGATGTGTAGGTTAGGGTGGATTGGCCATAATAAATTGTCCCTTAGTGTCCAAAGATGTGTAGGTTAGGGTGGATTGGCCATAATATATTGTCCCTTCGTGTCCAAAGATGTGTAGGTTAGGGTGGATAGGCCATGCTAAATTGCCCCTTAGTAGACATAGACATAGACATTGAACATTACAGCGCAGAACAGGCCCTTCGGCCCACGATGTTGCGCCGACCAGTTACAAAACAATGACCCACTAGCCTAAACCAATCCCTTTTCGTCCATAAACCTATCCACAGATCTCTTAAACGCCCCCAAACTAGGCGCATTTACAACTGCAGCTGGCAGGGCATTCCAGTCCCTCACCACCCTCTGGTAAACAACCTACCCCTGACATCAGTCCTATAACTACCCCCCCTTAATTTAAAGTCGTGCCCCCTCGTGCTAGCTTTCTCCATCCTCGGAAAAAGGCTATCACCATCAACCCTGTCTAAACCTCTAATCATCTTATAAGTTTCAATAAGGTCCCCTCTTAGCCGCGTTCTTTCCAGCGAAAACAACCCCAAATCTCTCAGTCTCTCCTCATAGGATCTCCCCTCCATACCAGGCAACATCCTGGTAAACCTCCTCTGCACCCTCTCCAAAGCCTCTACATCCTTCCTTTAATGTGGGGACCAGAACTGCACACAGTACTCCAAGTGCGGCCGCACCAGAGTTGTGTACAGTTGCATCATGACGCTGCGACTCCTAAATTCAATCCCCCTACCAATAAACGCCAAGACACCGTATGCCTTCTTAACAACCCGATCTACTTGATTCCCAACTATCAGGGATCTATGTACACATACACCTAGATCCCTCTGTTCATCCACACTATTCAAAGTCCTCCTGTTAGCCCTATACTCAACACATCTGTTATTCCTACCGAAATGAATTACCTCACACTTCTCCACATTAAACTCCATCCGCCACCTCGCAGCCCAGCTCTGCAATCTTTCTAAGTCACCCTGCAAACTATGACACCCTTCCGCACAATCTACCACACCTCTGACTTTGGTGTCAACAGCAAACTTACTAATCCACCCAACTATACCCTCATCCAGATCATTAATAAAAATTACAAACAGCAGTGGCCCCAAAACAGATCCCTGAGGCACACCACTCGTAACCGAACTCCATGACGAATATTTACCATCAACCACCACCATCTGTCTCCTAGTATCCAAAGATGTGTAGGTTAGGGTGGATTGGCCGTGCTAAATTGTCCATTAGTGTCCAAAGATGTGCAGGTTAGGGTGGATTGGCCGTGCTAAATTGTCCCTCAGTGTCCAAAGATGTGCAGGTTAGGGTGGATTGGCCATGCTTAATTGTCCCTTAGTCTCCAAAGATGTGTAGGTTAGGGTGGATTGGCCATGCTAAATTGTCCATTAGTGTCCAAAGATGTGCAGGTTAGTGTGGATTGGCCGTGCTAAATTGTCCCTCAGTGTCCAAAGATGTGGAGGTTAGGGTGGATTGGCCTTGTTAAATTGTCTCTTAGTGTCCAAAGATGTGTAGGTCAGGGTGGATTGGCCGTGCTAAATTGTCCCTTAGTGTCCAAAGATGTGTAGGTTAGGGTGGATTGGCTGTGCCAAATTGTCCCTTAGTGTCCAAAGATGTGTACGTTAGGGTGGATTGGCCGTGCTAAATTGTCCCTTAGTGTCCAAATATGTGCAGGTTGGGATGGATTGGCCGTTCTAAATTGTCCCTTAGTGTCCAAAGATGTCTAGGTGAGGGGGGATTGGCCATGTTAAATTGTCTCTTAGTGTCCAAAGATATGTAGGTTAGGGTGGATTGGCCGTGCTAAATTGTCCCTTAGTGTCCAAAGATGTGTAGGTTAGGGTGGATTGGCCGTGCTAAATTGTCCCTTAGTGTCCAAAGATGTGTAGGTTAGGGTGGATTGGCCGTGCTAAATTGTCCCTTAGTGTCCAAAGATGTGTAGGCTAAGGTGGATTGGCCAAGCTAAATTGTCCCTTAGTGTCCAAAGATGTGTAGGTTAGGGTGGATTGGCCGTGCTAAATTGTCCCTTACTGTCCAAAGATGTGCAGGTTAGGGTGGATTGGCCATGCTAAATTGTCCCTTAGTGTCCAAAGATGTGTAGGTTAGGGTGGATTGGCCGTGCTAAATTGTCCCTTAGTGTCCAAAGATGTGTAGGTTAGGGTGGATTGGCCGTGCTAAATTGTCCCTTAGTGTCCAAAGATGTGTAGGTTAAGGTGGATTGGCCATGCTAAATTGTCCCTCAGTGTCCAAAGATGTGTAGGTTAGGGTGGATTGGCCGTGCTAAATTGTCCCTTAGTGTCCAAAGATGTGCAGGGTAGGGTGGATTGGCCGTGCTAAATTGTCCCTCAGTGTCCAAAGATGTGCAGGTTAGGGTGGATTGGTCGTGCTAAATTGTCCCTTAGTGTCCAAAGATGTGTAGGTTAGGGTGGATTGGCCGTGTTAAATTGTCTCTTAGTGTCCAAAGATGTGTAGGTCAGGGTGGATTGGCTGTGCTAAATTGTCCCTAGTGTCCAAAGATGTGTAGGTTAGGGTGGATTGGCTGTGCTAAATTGTCCCTTAGTGTCCAAAGATGTGTAGGTTAGGGTGGATTGGCCGTGCTAAATTGTCCCTTAGTGTCCAAATATGTGCAGGTTAGGGTGGATTGGCCGTTCTAAATTGTCCCTTAGTGTCCGAAGATGTGTAGGTTAGGGGGGATTGGCCATGTTAAATTGTCTCTTAGTGTCCAAAGATATGTAGGTTAGGGTGGATTGGCCATGCTAAATTGTCCCTTAGTGTCCAAATATGTGTAGGTTACGGTGGATTGGCCGTGCTAAATTGTCCCTTCGTGTCCAAAGATGTGCAGGTTAGGGTGGATTGGTCGTGCTAAATTGTCCCTTAGTGTCCAAAGATGTGTAGGTTAGGGTGGATTGGCCGTGTTAAATTGTCTCTTAGTGTCCAAAGATGTGTAGATCAGGGTGGATTGGCTGTGCTAAATTGTCCCTTAGTATCCAAAGATGTGTAGGTTAGGGTGGATTGGCTGTGCTAAATTGTCCCTTAGTGTCGAAAGATGTGCAGGTTAGGGTGGATTGGCCGGGCTAAATTGTCCCTTAGTGTCCAAATATGTGTAGGTTAGGGTGGATTGGCTGTGCTAAATTGTCCCTTAGCGTCCAAAGATGTGTAGGTTAGGGTGGATTGGCCGTGCTAAATTGCCCCTCAGTGTCCAAAGATGTGTAGGTTAGGGTGGATTGGCCATAATAAATTGTCCCTTAGTGTCCAAAGATGTGTAGGTTAGGGTGGATTGGCCATAATATATTGTCCCTTCGTGTCCAAAGATGTGTAGGTTAGGGTGGATAGGCCATGCTAAATTGCCCCTTAGTAGACATAGACATAGACATTGAACATTACAGCGAAGAACAGGCCCTTCGGCCCACGATGTTGCGCCGACCAGTTACAAAACAATGACCCACTAGCCTAAACCAATCCCTTTTCGTCCATAAACCTATCCACAGATCTCTTAAACGCCCCCAAACTAGGCGCATTTACAACTGCAGCTGGCAGGGCATTCCAGTCCCTCACCACCCTCTGGTAAACAACCTACCCCTGACATCAGTCCTATAACTACCCCCCCTTAATTTAAAGTCGTGCCCCCTCGTGCTAGCTTTCTCCATCCTCGGAAAAAGGCTATCACCATCAACCCTGTCTAAACCTCTAATCATCTTATAAGTTTCAATAAGGTCCCCTCTTAGCCGCGTTCTTTCCAGCGAAAACAACCCCAAATCTCTCAGTCTCTCCTCATAGGATCTCCCCTCCATACCAGGCAACATCCTGGTAAACCTCCTCTGCACCCTCTCCAAAGCCTCTACATCCTTCCTTTAATGTGGGGACCAGAACTGCACACAGTACTCCAAGTGCGGCCGCACCAGAGTTGTGTACAGTTGCATCATGACGCTGCGACTCCTAAATTCAATCCCCCTACCAATAAACGCCAAGACACCGTATGCCTTCTTAACAACCCGATCTACTTGATTCCCAACTATCAGGGATCTATGTACACATACACCTAGATCCCTCTGTTCATCCACACTATTCAAAGTCCTCCTGTTAGCCCTATACTCAACACATCTGTTATTCCTACCGAAATGAATTACCTCACACTTCTCCACATTAAACTCCATCCGCCACCTCGCAGCCCAGCTCTGCAATCTTTCTAAGTCACCCTGCAAACTATGACACCCTTCCGCACAATCTACCACACCTCTGACTTTGGTGTCAACAGCAAACTTACTAATCCACCCAACTATACCCTCATCCAGATCATTAATAAAAATTACAAACAGCAGTGGCCCCAAAACAGATCCCTGAGGCACACCACTCGTAACCGAACTCCATGACGAATATTTACCATCAACCACCACCATCTGTCTCCTAGTATCCAAAGATGTGTAGGTTAGGGTGGATTGGCCGTGCTAAATTGTCCATTAGTGTCCAAAGATGTGCAGGTTAGGGTGGATTGGCCGTGCTAAATTGTCCCTCAGTGTCCAAAGATGTGCAGGTTAGGGTGGATTGGCCATGCTTAATTGTCCCTTAGTCTCCAAAGATGTGTAGGTTAGGGTGGATTGGCCATGCTAAATTGTCCATTAGTGTCCAAAGATGTGCAGGTTAGTGTGGATTGGCCGTGCTAAATTGTCCCTCAGTGTCCAAAGATGTGGAGGTTAGGGTGGATTGGCCTTGTTAAATTGTCTCTTAGTGTCCAAAGATGTGTAGGTCAGGGTGGATTGGCCGTGCTAAATTGTCCCTTAGTGTCCAAAGATGTGTAGGTTAGGGTGGATTGGCTGTGCCAAATTGTCCCTTAGTGTCCAAAGATGTGTACGTTAGGGTGGATTGGCCGTGCTAAATTGTCCCTTAGTGTCCAAATATGTGCAGGTTGGGATGGATTGGCCGTTCTAAATTGTCCCTTAGTGTCCAAAGATGTCTAGGTGAGGGGGGATTGGCCATGTTAAATTGTCTCTTAGTGTCCAAAGATATGTAGGTTAGGGTGGATTGGCCGTGCTAAATTGTCCCTTAGTGTCCAAAGATGTGTAGGTTAGGGTGGATTGGCCGTGCTAAATTGTCCCTTAGTGTCCAAAGATGTGTAGGTTAGGGTGGATTGGCCGTGCTAAATTGTCCCTTAGTGTCCAAAGATGTGTAGGCTAAGGTGGATTGGCCAAGCTAAATTGTCCCTTAGTGTCCAAAGATGTGTAGGTTAGGGTGGATTGGCCGTGCTAAATTGTCCCTTACTGTCCAAAGATGTGCAGGTTAGGGTGGATTGGCCATGCTAAATTGTCCCTTAGTGTCCAAAGATGTGTAGGTTAGGGTGGATTGGCCGTGCTAAATTGTCCCTTAGTGTCCAAAGATGTGTAGGTTAGGGTGGATTGGCCGTGCTAAATTGTCCCTTAGTGTCCAAAGATGTGTAGGTTAAGGTGGATTGGCCATGCTAAATTGTCCCTCAGTGTCCAAAGATGTGTAGGTTAGGGTGGATTGGCCGTGCTAAATTGTCCCTTAGTGTCCAAAGATGTGCAGGGTAGGGTGGATTGGCCGTGCTAAATTGTCCCTCAGTGTCCAAAGATGTGCAGGTTAGGGTGGATTGGTCGTGCTAAATTGACCCTTAGTGTCCAAAGATGTGTAGGTTAGGGTGGATTGGCCGTGTTAAATTGTCTCTTAGTGTCCAAAGATGTGTAGGTCAGGGTGGATTGGCTGTGCTAAATTGTCCCTAGTGTCCAAAGATGTGTAGGTTAGGGTGGATTGGCTGTGCTAAATTGTCCCTTAGTGTCCAAAGATGTGTAGGTTAGGGTGGATTGGCCGTGCTAAATTGTCCCTTAGTGTCCAAATATGTGCAGGTTAGGGTGGATTGGCCGTTCTAAATTGTCCCTTAGTGTCCGAAGATGTGTAGGTTAGGGGGGATTGGCCATGTTAAATTGTCTCTTAGTGTCCAAAGATATGTAGGTTAGGGTGGATTGGCCATGCTAAATTGTCCCTTAGTGTCCAAATATGTGTAGGTTACGGTGGATTGGCCGTGCTAAATTGTCCCTTCGTGTCCAAAGATGTGCAGGTTAGGGTGGATTGGTCGTGCTAAATTGTCCCTTAGTGTCCAAAGATGTGTAGGTTAGGGTGGATTGGCCGTGTTAAATTGTCTCTTAGTGTCCAAAGATGTGTAGATCAGGGTGGATTGGCTGTGCTAAATTGTCCCTTAGTATCCAAAGATGTGTAGGTTAGGGTGGATTGGCTGTGCTAAATTGTCCCTTAGTATCCAAAGATGTGTAGGTTAGGGGGGATTGGCCGTGTTAAATTGTCTCTTAGTGTCCAAAGATATGTAGGTTAGGGTGGATTGGCCATGCTAAATTGTCCCTTAGTGTCCAAATATGTGTAGGTTAGGGTGGATTGGCCGTGCTAAATTGTCCCTTCGTGTCCAAAGATGTGTAGGTTAGGGTGGATTGGCCGTGCTAAATTGCCCCTTAGTGTCCAAAGACGTGTAGGTTAGGGTGGATTGGCCATAATAAATTGTCTCTTAGTGTCCAAAGATGTGTAGGTTAGGGTGGATTGGACATGATAAATTATCCCTTAGTGTCCAAAGATGTGTAGGTTAGGGTGGATTGGCTGTGCTAAATTGTCCCTTCGTGTCCAAAGATGTGTAGGTTAGGGTGGATTGGCCGTGCTAAATTGCCCCTTAGTGTCCAAAGATGTGTAGGTTAGGGTGGATTGGCCATAATAAATTGTCCCTTAGTGTCCAAAGATGTGTAGGTTAGGGTGGATTGGCCATAATAAATTGTCCCTTAGTGTCCAAAGATGTGTAGGTTAGGGTGGATTGGCTGTGCTAAATTGTCCCTTAGTGTCCAAAGATGTGTAGGTTAGGGTGGATTGGCCGTGCTAAATTGTCCCTTAGTGTCCAGAGATGTGTAGGTTAGGGTGGATTGGCCGTTCTAAATTGTCCCTTAGTGTCCAAAGGTGTGTAGGTTAGGGTGGATTGGCCCTGTTAAATTGTCTCTTAGTGTCCAAAGATATGTAGGTTAGGGTGGATTGGCCATGCTAAATTGTCTCTTAGTGTCCAAAGATGTGTAGGTTAGGGTGGATTGGCCGTGCTAAATTGTCCCTTAGTGTCCAAAGATGTGCAGTTTAGGGTGGATTGGCCGTGCTAAATTCTCCCTTAGTGTCCAAATATGTGTAGGTTAGGGTGGATTGGCCGTGCTAAATTGTCCCTTAGTGTCCAAAGATGTGTAGGTTAGGGTGGATTGGCCGTGCTAAATTGTCCCTTAGTGTCGCAAAGATGTGTAGGTTAGGGTGGATTGGCCGTGCTAAATTGCCCCTTAGTGTCCAAAGATGTGTAGGTTAGGGTGGATTGGCCATAATAAATTGTCCCTTAGTGTCCAAAGATGTGTAGGTTAGGGTGGATTGGCCATAATATATTGTCCCTTAGTGTCCAAAGATGTGTAGGTTTGGGTGGATTGGCCATGCTAAATTGCCCCTTAGTAGACATAGACATAGACATAGAACATTACAGCGCAGAACAGGCCCTTCGGCCCACGATGTTGCGCCGACCAGTTACAAAACAATGACCCACTAGCCTAAACCAATCCCTTTTCGTCCATAAACCTATCCACAGATCTCTTAAACGCCCCCAAACTAGGCGCATTTACAACTGCAGCTGGCAGGGCATTCCAGTCCCTCACCACCCTCTGGGTAAACAACCTACCCCTGACATCAGTCCTATAACTACCCCCCCTTAATTTAAAGTCGTGCCCCCTCGTGCTAGCTTTCTCCATCCTCGGAAAAAGGCTATCACCATCCACCCTGTCTAAACCTCTAATCATCTTATAAGTTTCAATAAGGTCCCCTCTTAGCCGCCTTCTTTCCAGCGAAAACAACCCCAAATCTCTCAGTCTCTCCTCATAGGATCTCCCCTCCATACCAGGCAACATCCTGGTAAACCTCCTCTGCACCCTCTCCAAAGCCTCTACATCCTTCCTGTAATGTGGGGACCAGAACTGCACACAGTACTCCAAGTGCGGCCGCACCAGAGTTGTGTACAGTTGCATCATGACGCTGCGACTCCTAAATTCAATCCCCCTACCAATAAACGCCAAGACACCGTATGCCTTCTTAACAATCCTATCTACTTGATTCCCAACTTTCAGGGATCTATGTACACATACACCGAGATCCCTCTGTTCATCCACACTATTCAAAGTCCTCCTGTTAGCCCTATACTCAACACATCTGTTATTCCTACCGAAATGAATTACCTCACACTTCTCCACATTAAACTCCATCCGCCACCTCGCAGTCCAGCTCTGCAACCTTTCTAAGTCACCCTGCAAACTATGACACCCTTCCTCACAATCTACCACACCTCCGAATTTGGTGTCATCAGCAAACTTACTAATCCACCCAACTATACCCTCATCCAGATCATTAATAAAAATTACAAACAGCAGTGGCCCCAAAACAGATCCCTGAGGCACACCACTCGTAACCGAACTCCATGACGAATATTTACCATCAACCACCACCATCTGTCTCCTAGTATCCAAAGATGTGTAGGTTAGGGTGGATTGGCCGTGCTAAATTGTCCATTAGTGTCCAAAGATGTGCAGGTTAGGGTGGATTGGCCATGCTTAATTGTCCCTTAGTCTCCAAAGATGTGTAGGTTAGGGTGGATTGGCCATAATAAATTGTCCCTTAGTCTCCAAAGATGTGTAGGTTAGGGTGGATTGGCCATAATAAATTGTCCCTTAGTCTCCAAAGATGTGTAGGTTAGGGTGGATTGGCCGTGCTAAATTGTCCCTTAGTGTCCAAAGATGTGTAGGTTAGGGTGGATTGGCCATGCTAAATTGTCCCTTAGTGTCCAAAGATGTGTAGGTTAGGGTGGATTGGCCGTGCTAAATTGTCCCTTAGTGTCCAAAGATGTGCAGGTTACGGTGGATTGGCCGTGCTAAATTGTCCCTTAGTGTCCAAAGATGTGGAGGTTAGGGTGGATTGGCCGTGTTAAATTGTCTCTTAGTGTCCAAAGATGTGTAGGTCAGGGTGGATTGGCCGTGCTAAATTGTCCCTTAGTGTCCAAATATGTGCAGGTTAGGGTGGATTGGCCGTTCTAAATTGTCCCTTAGTGTCCAAAGATGTGTAGGTTAGGGGGGATTGGCCGTGTTAAATTGTCTCTTAGTGTCCAAAGATATGTAGGTTAGGGTGGATTGGCCGTGCTAAATTGTCCCTTAGTGTCCAAAGATGTGTAGGTTAGGGTGGATTGGCCGTGCTAAATTGTCCCTCAGTGTCCAAAGATGTGCAGGTTAGGGTGGATTGGCCATCATAAATTGTCCCTTAGTCTCCAAAGATGTGTATGTTAGGGTGGATTGGCCGTGCTAAATTGTCCCTTAGTCTCCAAAGATGTGTCGGTTAGGGTGGATTGGCCGTGCTAAATTGTCCCTTAGTGTCCAAAGATGTGTAGGTTACGGTGGATGGGCCATGCTAAATTGTCCCTTAGTGTCCAAAGATAAGAACATAAGAACATAAGAAATAGGAGCAGGAGTAGGCCATCTGGCCCTTCGAGCCTGCCCCGCCATTCAATAAGATCATGGCTGATCTGTCGTGACTCAGCTCCACCTTCCCGCCCTCTCCCCATAACCCTTAATCCCTTCTCTTATCAAAACCCTTAATCCCTTCTCTTATCAAATCTTCTCCCATCAACCCGTTTCTTAAAAATATTTAGCGAGGCAGCCTCCACCACTTCAACGGGCAGAGAATTCCAGAGATTCACCACCCTTTGAGTGAAGAAGTTCCTCCTCAACTCTGTTCTAAACCGCCCCCCCTTTATCTTCAGGCTGTGCCCCCTAGTCCTACTGTCTTTTTTGAGCAGGAACAGTCTCTCCACCTCTATCCTATCCATCCCATTCATCATCTTATACGTCTCAATGAGATCTCCCCTCATTCTTCTAAACTCTAACGAGTACAAGCCTAGTTTATTCAGCCTCTCCTCATAGCTCAATCCCCTCAACTCCGGGATCAGCCTAGTAAACCTCCTCTGCACTCCCTCCAGGGCCAAAACATCCTTGCGCAGGTGCGGCGCCCAAAACTGCACACAGTACTCCAGCTGCGGCCTCACCAATACCCTATACAGCTGCAGCAAGACCTCCGTACTTTTATATTCAATCCCCTTCGCTATGAAGGCCAGCATCCCATTCGCCTTCCTGACCACCTGCTGCACCTGCAAGCTGGGAAGATGTGTAGGTTAGGGTGGATTGGCCGTGCTAAATTGTCCCTTAGTGTCCAAAGATGTGTAGGTTAGGGTGGATTGGCCATAATAAATTGTCCCTTAGTCTCCAAAGATGTGTAGGTTAGGGTGGATTGGCCGTGCTAAATTGTCCCTTAGTGTCCAAATATGTGCAGGTTAGGGTGGATTGGCCGTTCTAAATTGTCCCTTAGTGTCCAAAGATGTGTAGGTTAGGGGGGATTGGCCGTGTTAAATTGTCTCTTAGTGTCCAAAGATATGTATGTTAGGGTGGATTGGCCATGCTAAATTGTCCCTTAGTGTCCAAAGATGTGTAGGTTAGGGTGGATTGGCCGTGCTAAGTTGTCCATTAGTGTCCAAAGATGTGCAGGTTAGGGTGGATTGGCCGTACTAAATTGTCCCTCAGTGTCCAAAGATGTGCAGGTTAGGGTGGATTGGCCATAATAAATTGTCCCTTAGTCTCCAAAGATGTGTGGGTTAGGGTGGATTGGCCATAATAAATTGTCCCTTAGTCTCCAAAGATGTGTAGGTTAGGGTGGATTGGCCGTGCTAAATTGTCCCTTAGTGTCCAAAGATGTGTAGGTTAAGGTGGATTGGCCATGCTAAATTGTCCCTTAGTGTCCAAAGATGTGTAGGTTAGGGTGGATTGGCCGTGTTAAATTGTCTCTCAGTGCCCAAAGATGTGTAGGTTAGGGTGGATTGGCCGTGCTAAATTGTCCCTTAGTGTCCAAAGATGTGTAGGTTAGGGTGGATTGGCCATAATAAATTGTCCCTTAGTCTCCAAAGATGTGTAGGTTAGGGTGGATTGGCCGTGCTAAATTGTCCCTTAGTGTCCAAATATGTGCAGGTTAGGGTGGATTGGCCGTTCTAAATTGTCCCTTAGTGTCCAAAGATGTGTAGGTTAGGGGGGATTGGCCGTGTTAAATTGTCTCTTAGTGTCCAAAGATATGTATGTTAGGGTGGATTGGCCATGCTAAATTGTCCCTTAGTGTCCAAAGATGTGTAGGTTAGGGTGGATTGGCCGTGCTAAATTGTCCCTTAGTGTCCAAAGATGTGCAGGTTAGGGTGGATTGGCCGTGCTAAATTGTCCCTTAGTGTCCAAATATGTGCAGGTTAGGGTGGATTGGCCGTTCTAAATTGTCCCTTAGTGTCCAAAGATGTGTAGGTTAGGGGGGATTGGCCGTGTTAAATTGTCTCTTAGTGTCCAAAGATATGTATGTTAGGGTGGATTGGCCATGCTAAATTGTCCCTTAGTGTCCAAAGATGTGTAGGTTAGGGTGGATTGGCCGTGCTAAATTGTCCCTTAGTGTCCAAAGATGTGCAGGTTAGGGTGGATTGGCCGGGCTAAATTGTCCCTTAGTGTCCAAATATGTGTAGGTTAGGGTGGATTGGCTGTGCTAAATTGTCCCTTAGCGTCCAAAGATGTGTAGGTTAGGGTGGATTGGCCGTGCTAAATTGCCCCTCAGTGTCCAAAGATGTGTAGGTTAGGGTGGATTGGCCATAATATATTGTTCCTTCGTGTCCAAAGATGTGTAGGTTAGGGTGGATTGGCCATGCTAAATTGCCCCTTAGTAGACATAGACATAGACATAGAACATTACAGCGCAGAACAGGCCCTTCGGCCCACGATGTTGCACCGACCATTTACAAAACAATGACCCACTAGCCTAAACCAATCCCTTTTCGTCCATAAACCTATCCACAGATCTCTTAAACGCCCCCAAACTAGGCGCATTTACAACTGCAGCTGGCAGGGCATTCCAGTCCCTCACCACCCTCTGGGTAAACAACCTACCCCTGACATCAGTCCTATAACTACCCCCCCTTAATTTAAAGTCGTGCCCCCTCGTGCTAGCTTTCTCCATCCGAGGAAAAAGGCTATCACCATCCACCCTGTCTAAACCTCTAATCATCTTATAAGTTTCAATAAGGTCCCCTCTTAGCCGCCTTCTTTCCAGCGAAAACAACCCCAAATCTCTCAGTCTCTCCCCTCCATACCAGGCAACATCCTGGTAAACCTCCTCTCCAAAGCCTCTGCATCCTTCCTGTAATGTGGGGACCAGAACTGCACACAGTACTCCAAGTGCGGCCGCACCAGAGTTGTGTACAGTTGCATCATGACGCTGCGACTCCTAAATTCAATCCCCCTACCAATAAACGCCAAGACACCGTATGCCTTCTTAACAACCCTATCTACTTGATTCCCAACTTTCAGGGATCTATGTACACATACACCTAGATCCCTCTGTTCATCCACACTATTCAAAGTCCTCCCGTTAGCCCTATACTCAACACATCTGTTATTCCTACCGAAATGAATTACCTCACACTTCTTCATATTAAACTCCATCCGCCACCTCGCAGCCCAGCTAAATTGTCCCTTAGTGTCCAAAGATGTGTAGGTTAGGGTGGATTGGCCGTGCTAAATTGTCCATTAGTGTCCAAAGATGTGCAGGTTAGGGTGGATTGGCCATAATAAATTGTCCCTTAGTCTCCAAAGATGTGTAGGTTAGGGTGGATTAGGCATGATAAATTGTCCCTTAGTCTCCAAAGATGTGTAGGTTAGGGTGGATTGGCCATAATAAATTGTCCCTTAGTCTCCAAAGATGTGTAGGTTAGGGTGGATTGGCCGTGCTAAATTGTCCCTTAGTGTCCAAAGATGTGTAGGTTAAGGTGGATTGGCCGTGCTAAATTGTCCCTTAGTGTCCAAAGATGTGTAGGTTAGGGTGGATTGGCCGTGCTAAATTGTCCCTTAGTGTCCAAAGATGTGTGTGTTACGGTGGATTGGCCATGCTAAATTGTCCCTTAGTGTCCAAAGATGTGTAGGTTAGGGTGGATTGGCCGTGCTAAGTTGTCCCTTAGTGTCCAAAGATGTGTAGGTTAGGGTGGATTGGCCGTGCTAAATTGTCCCTTAGTGTCCAAAGATGTGCAGGTTAGCGTGGATTGGCCGTGCTAAATTGTCCCTTAGTGTCCAAAGATGTGTAGGTTAGGGTGGATTGGCCGTGCTAAATTGTCCCTTAGTGTCCAAAGATGTGTAGGTTAGGGTGGATTGGCCGTGCTAAATTGTCCCTTAGTGTCCAAAGATGTGTAGGTTAGGGTGGATTGGCCGTGCTAAATTGTCCCTTAATGTCCAAAGATGTGTAGGTTAGGGTGGATTGGCCGTGCTAAATTGTCCCCTTTTTGTCCAAAGATGTGCAGGTTAGGGTGGATTGGCCGTGTTAAATTGTCCCCTTAGTGTCCAAAGGTGTGTAGGTTAGGGTGGATTGGCCGTGCTAAATTGTCCCTTAGTGTCCAAAGATGTGTAGGTTAGGGTGGATTGGCCGTGCTAAATTGTCCCTTAGTGTCCAAAGATGTGTAGGTTAGGGTGGATTGGCCGTGCTAAATTGTCCCTTAGTGTCCAAAGATGTGCAGGTTAGGGTGGATTGGCCGTGCTAAATTGTCCCTTAGTGTCCAAAGATGTGTAGGTTAGGGTGGATTGGCTGTGCTAAATTGTCCCCTTAGTGTCCAAAGATGTGCAGGTTAGGGTGGATTGGCCGTGCTAAATTGTCCCATAGTGTCCAAAGATGTGTAGGTTAGGGTGGATTGGCCGTGCTAAATTGTCCCTTCTTGTCCAAAGTTATGCAGGTTAGCGTGGATTGGCTGTGCTAAATTGTCCCTTAGTGTCCAAAGATGTGTAGGTTAGGGTGGATTGGCCGTGCTAAATTGTCCCTTAGTGTCCAAAGATGTGTAGGTTAGGGTGGATTGGCCGTGCTTAATTGTCCCTTAGTGTCCAAAGATGTGTAGGTTACGGTGGATTGGCCGTGCTAAATTGTCCCTTAATGTCCAAAGATGTGTCGGTTTGGGTGGATTGGCCGTGCTAAATTGTCCCATTTTTGTCCAAAGATGTGCAGGTTAGGGTGGATTGGCCGTGCTAAATTGTCCCCTTAGTGTCCAAAGATGTGTAGGTTAGGGTGGATTGGCCATGCTAAATTGTCCCTTAGTGTCCAAAGATGTGTAGGTTAGGGTGGATTGGCCGTGCTAAATTGTCCCTTGTGTCCAAAGATGTGCAGATTAGGGTGGATTGGCCGTGCTAAATTGTCCCTTAGTGTCCAAAGATGTGCAGGTTAGGGTGGATTGGCCGTGCTAAATTGTCCCTTAGTGTCCAAAGATGTGCAGGTTAGGGTGGATTGGCCGTGCTAAATTGTCCCTTAGTATCCAAAGATGTGCAGGTTAGGGTGGATTGGCCGTGCTAAATTGTCCCCTTAGTGTCCAAAGATGTGTAGGTTCGCGTGGATTGGCCGTGCTAAATTGTCCCTTAGTGTCAGGGGGATTAGCAGGGTAAATATGTGGGTTACAGAGTTCGGGCTTGTTGTCAGTGCTGGCTTGAACACCCATAACTCCACATATTTACCCCTCCTGACACAAAGGGGCAATTAGCACAGTCAATGCACCTAACCTGAACATCTTTGGAGTGTGGGAGGAACCTGGAGCACCCGCAGTAAACCCACGCAGATAGAGTGAGAACATGTAGACTCCACACTAACGTTCACCCATTTGAACCTGGATCACTGTTACAGCACAGGAACAGGCCCTTCAGCCTCTCCAATCCTGCACTGACCATGCTGCCCCGTCTGAACTAAAACCCCCTACCCTTCCTGGGACCATATTCCTCTATTCCCGTCCCATTCATGTACTTGTTAAGATGCCCCTTAAAACTCACTATCGTATCCACTTCCACTCCCTCCCCCCGGCAGCGAGTTCCAGGCACCCACCCCCCTCTGTGTAAAAAATCTGCCTCGTACATCTCCTTTAAACCTTGTCCCTCGCACCTTAAACCTGTGCCCCCCTAGTAATTGACTCTTCCAGCCTGGGGAAAAAGCTTCTGACTGTCCACTCTGTCCATGCCCCTCATAATCTTGTAGACTTCTATCAGGTCTCCCTTCACCCTCCGTCGCTCCAGTGAGAACAAACCAAGTTTCTCCAACCTCTCCTCATAGCTAATGCCCTCCATATCAGGCAACATCCTGGTAAATCTTTTCTGTATCCGAGCGGTGTATAAGATCATGAGATGATTGGATAAACTGGATGGACTCCATCTTTTTTTCCCAGGGTTGGGGAATCAAGGTACACAGGTCACTGAAAGTGGCAATGCCGGTGGAGAAGGTAGTCAAGTAGGCATTCGGCATGCTTGCCTTCATCGGCCGGGGGGCACTGAGTTTGAAAATTGGCAGGTTATGTTGCAGCTTTATAGAACCTTAGTGAGGCCGCACTTGGAATATAGTGTTCAATTCTGGGTCACCTACACTACCAGAAGTCGATTCTCGGCTCGGGTCACTGTCTGTGTGGAGTCTGCACATTCTTCCCGTGTCTGCGTGGATTTCCTCCCACAGTCTGAAAGACGTGCTGGTTAGGGTGCATTGGGCTGTGCTAAATTCTCCCTCAGTGGAACCCGAACAGGCCCCGGAGTGTGGGCGACTAGGGGGATGTTCACAGTAGCTTCATTGCAGTGTTAATGTAAGCCTTACTTGTGACTAATAAACTTTTACAGAATGAGGTCACTCGGCCCATCGATCCTGCTCCCCCATTCAATCATGGCTGATATTTCTCTCATCCCCCATTCTCCTGCCTTTTCCCCATAACCCCTGATCCCCTTATTCATCAAGACCCTATCCATCTCTGTCTTAAAGACACTCAATGACCCGGCCCTCCACAGCCTTCTGCGGCAAAGAGTTCCACACATTCCCCACTCTCTGGCTGAAGAAATCCCTTCCCGTCTCTGTTTTAAAGGACCGTCCCTTCACCCTGAGGTTGTGCCCTCTCTGGTTCTAGTGGAAACATCCTCTCCCCGTCCACTCTATCCAGGGCCCTCGCAGTAGGAACAAAACAAAGGAGATTCTCATTGACTTCAGGAAGTGTAAAGGAGAACGCGCCCCTGTCTACATCAACGGGAACCAAGTAAAAAGGGTCGAGAGCTTCAAGTTTCTAGGTGTCCAGATCACCAACAACCTGTACGGGTTAAGAAAGTTAAGAAAGCCCCACCAACGCCTCTACTTTCTCAGAAGACCGAGGAAATTTGGCATGTCAGCTACGACTCTCACCAACTTTTACAGATGCCCATAGAAAGCATTCTTTCTGGTTGTATCACAGCTCGGTCTGGGCTCCTGCTCTGCCCAAGACCGCAAGGAACTACAAAAGGGTGGTGAATGTAGCCCCCAATCCATCACACAAACCAGCCTCCCATCCATTGACTCTGTCTACACTTCCCGCTGCCTTGGGGAAAAGCAGCCGGGATAATTAAGGACCCCCCACACACACCCCGGACATTCTCTCTTCCACCTTCATCCATCAGGAAAAAGATACAAAAGTCTGAGGTCCCGTACCGACCGACTCAAGAACAGCTTCTTCCCTGCTGCTGTCAGACTTTTGAATGGACCTCCCTCGCATTAAGCTGATCTTTCTCTACACCCTCGCTGTGACTGTAACACTACATTCTGCACCCTCTCCTCTCCTTCTCTATGAACGGTATGCTTTGTCAGTGTAGCACAAGAAACAATACTTTTCACCGTGTGTTAATACAGGTGACAATTATAAATCCAACCTAATCAAACAGCAGACAAGCATTCTCTGCGGCCGTCGTACAAGGAAGGGAAGCTGGAAACCGTCTTTACTTGGTATAGATTTATTCACAGAGTGAAACATTACAAGTATATACCTCCCGACCCCACCCCGCATCGATTATAAGCCTTGCTTTCAACTATTTTGGATTAAGAATGGATAAGAGAAAGTATAAGGAGGCTGACAAACTCCAGTGGGATATATAACTACAACAAAATATCAACAAAGATTTCACTAACTAAACCATAATGTCAATCCTGGGAGTGATGTTTCCCCCCCCCGCCCCAACCCCAGCCCCTGCTCCATCTAACGTGTCCCTTCACACATCAAGCAGTTTCCCTCCAGCCTGGTACACACTCCCAGTAAGAAGTCTCTCAACACCGGGTTAAAGTCCATCAGGGTAAAACCAGAATGAGTGCCTGCGTTCCAGAATCTGAAACCAAAAGAGAAAATGCTGGAAAATCTCAGCAGGTCTGGAAGCACCTGTGAGGGGAGAAAGGGAGCCGAGGATTCGAGTCCCGTGTGACCTATTCTCAGCAGGTCTGGGGAAACACCTGACGAAGGGGCAGCGTTCCACAAGCTCGTGCTGCCAAATAAACCCTCGGGTTAAGAGAAAATGCTGGAAAATTCTCAAACCGTATATTCAGATTGAGACAATTAACGTGAGGCAGGGTCTGTGAATCTGTGTGAGCTCACTGCGGGGAGGTGGGGGGGGGGAGGTTTCGACAGGCTGCCCCGCCCTGTGAAGGGGCCTCTCCCCGCTGTGCCACAGGTCAGGGCGAATCCTCCCGCCCCCCCGCGCGGAGCAGGCTGCCCCAGAGGCACTCCTGGAAGTGTCGGTGGGGTGGGGGCAGAGGCGGGTGGGGGGGGACGCTGATCTTGCGAGCAGGCCCACGTCACGAATCAGCGGGGTTCCCCAGCGCCTCCCTCCCCACCCCCAGGGCCACGGGCGGCGGTGGAGGGGGGTAGCCCCCTCCCCCCAGCCCAAACTCGCCGGGGTTCCGGCAGGTGGGGTGGAAGAGGAGGTGGAGGAGGGAGTCCATGCCCACGCAGGGGGCGAAGGGGGGAGCCCGCAGGAGGGTGAACTCGCTGGCGCCCCGGCAGAGAGGGGGGGCGGCCAGGGGGGCATCCCTCGGTGCCCCCAGGGTGGGTGGCGGGGAGAGCTTGCCGGCGTGCGCCCGCTGGTGCATCAGCAGGTAGAAGGATTGGGCAAATCCCTTGCCGCACTCGGGGCAGGTGAAGGGGCGCTCCCTGGCGTGGACCACCCGGTGAGCGGCGAGGTGAGACGACTGGATGAACCCCCGTCCGCACTCGGGGCAGGCGAAGGGCTTCTCCCTGGCGTGGACCAGCCGGTGAGCGGCGAGGTGGGAGGACTGGATGAACCCCCGCCCGCACTCGGGGCAGGCGAAGGGCTTGTCCCTGGTGTGGACCTGGCGGTGCGTCACCAGGTGGGAGGACTGGGCGAACCGCTTTCCGCACTCGGGGCAGGTGAATGGCCGCTCCCCGCTGTGGACCAGCTGGTGGGCCAGGAGGTGGGAGGACTGGGCGAACCGCTTCCCGCACTCGGGGCAGGAATACTGCCGCTCCCCGCTGTGGACCAGCTGGTGGGCCAGGAGGTGGGAGGACTGTTTAAACCCCTTCCCGCACTCGGGGCAGGAATACTGCCGCTCCCCGCTGTGGACCAGCTGGTGGGCCAGGAGGTGGGAGGACTGTTTAAACCCCTTCCCGCACTCGGGGCAGGAATACTGCCGCTCCCCGCTGTGGACCAGCTGGTGGGCCAGGAGGTGAGAGGACTGTTTAAACCCCTTCCCGCACTCGGGGCAGGAATACTGCCGCTCCCCGCTGTGGACCAGCTGGTGCGTGGCCAAGTGGCAGGACTGGGAGAACCCCTTCCCGCACTCGGGGCAGGAAAACGGTCTCTCCTTGCTGTGGACTTGCCGGTGCGTGGCCAGGTGGGAAGACTGGGAGAACCCCTTCCCGCACTCGGGGCAGGCAAACGGCCTCTCTCTGCTGTGTCCCGCCTGGTGAGCCACCAGGTCCGCAGACTGGGAGAACCCCTTCCCGCACTCGGGACAGGCGAACGGCCTCTCTCTGCTGTGTCCCGCCTGGTGAGCCACCAGATCCGCAGACTGGGAGAACCCCTTCCCGCACTCGGGACAGGCGAACGGCCTCTCTCTGCTGTGTCCCGCCCGGTGAGCCACCAGGTCCGCAGACTGGGAGAACCCCTTCCCGCACTCGGGACAGGCGAACGGCCTCTCTCTGCTGTGTCCCGCCTGGTGAGCCACCAGGTCCGCAGACTGGGAGAACCCCTTCCCGCACTCGGGACAGGCGAACGGCCTCTCTCTGCTGTGTCCCGCCTGGTGAGCCACCAGGTCCGCAGACTGGGAGAACCCCTTCCCGCACTCGGGACAGGCGAACGGCCTCTCTCTGCTGTGTCCCGCCTGGTGAGCCACCAGGTCCGCAGACTGGGAGAACCCCTTCCCGCACTCGGGACAGGCGAACGGCCTCTCTCTGCTGTGTCCCGCCCGGTGAGCCACCAGGTCCGCAGACTGCATGAATCCTTTCCCGCACTCGGGACAGGTGAAGGGGCGCTCCTTCCTGTGGACCAAACGGTGAGCCATCAGATCGGCCGGCTGGGAGAACCCCTTCCCGCACTCAGGGCAGGCGTGGGGCCTGTCCCTGCTGTGGACCTGCTGATGGGTCACCAGGTCAGACGCCTGGACAAAACCTCGGCCGCACTCGGAGCAGGTGAAGGGGCGCTCTCGGACATGGACCCGTTGGTGGGCCCCCAGGTGGGACGAATGGCTGAATCCCTTGCCGCACTCGGAGCAGGTGAAGGGTCTCTCCTTGCTGTGTACGACCTGGTGGGCCCCCAGGTGGGACGAATGAGTGAATCCCTTGCCGCACTCGGAGCAGGTGAAGGGTCTCTCCCTGCTGTGTACGACCTGGTGGGCCCCCAGGTGGGACGAGTGAGTGAATCCCTTGCCGCACTCGGAGCAGGTGAAGGGTCTCTCCCCGGTGTGAATGCGCCGATGCGTTTCCAGTGCCGACTGGTTCCTGAATCCCTTCCCGCAGTCCCCACATTTGCATGGTTTCTCCATGGTGTTGGGGGGGGGGGTGTCCTTGTGATTCTCCAGCTTGGACAGTTAGTTGACGTCTCCTCCACACACAGAGAACGCAGGTACAGTCTCTCGAAGGACGCTATGAATTTTTTTTGGTAAAGTTCTTTCCACAGTCAGTGCACTGGAACCCCCCTACCCAGGGGTGTGTGCGTCTCTCTCGGTGCGTCTCCAGTTACACCGATGCTTAAAATCATTTGCTACAAACAAGTAGTTTTTCCTCTAAGTTCAAAGTTGCGCAGGTTCTGATTAATTTGAAATCCCTGTCAGTTCCTGGTGTGAGATTTTAGCCTGCAAGCTCTCTCCATCTGAATTCCTGTAAGAAGATTTAACAAAAATAAGTGGACAAAAGTCATCAGTGTCAGTTCATGCTAAACATTCAGAACAGATAATTCCAGTTTCTATGGAACATTCTGTCCTCTCACAGAGCACGGAAACAGGCCCTTTGGCCCAACTTCTCCATGCAGCCCTTTTTATTGAAACCCGTAAGCTAGTCCCAATTGCTCGCATTTGGACAATATCCCTCTATACCCATCTTACCCATGGTGTTGGACTGGGGTGGGCACAGCAAGAAGTCTCAGGTTTATTTGACAACACGAGCTTTCGGAGCGATGAAGGAGCAGCACTCTGAAAGCTTGTGTTACCAAACAGACCTGCTGGATTTTAATCTTCTCACTCCATCGTACCCATGTAACTGTCTAAATGCTTTTTAAAGGATAACATTGTACCCGCCTCTACTACTGCCTCGTTCCAGAAACTCACCACCCTCTGGGTGAAAAAAGTGCCCCTCTGGACACTTTTGTATCTCTCCCCTCTCACCTTAAACCTCTGCCCTCTAGTTTTAGACTCCCCTACCTTTGGGGAAAAGATATTGACTATCTGGCTGATCTGTGCCCCTCATTATTTTATAGACCTCTATAAGATCACCCCTCAGCCTCCTACGCTCCAGAGAAAAAAGTCCCAGTCTATCCAGCCTCTCCTTATAACTCAATCCCATCAAGTCCCAGTAACATCCTAGTAAATCTTTTCTGCACTCTTTCTAGTTTAATAATATCCTTTCTATAATAGGGTGACCAGAACTGTACACAGTATTCCAAGTGTGGCCTTCCCAATGTGTCTTGTACAACTTCAAGACCTCTCTCATTCCCCCCTCAAAAGTTGTAAATCTCCATCTCACTCACTCTCCCTCCATTCTGACTCTGTTGTGTCTAATATTCACCCTCCCCATTCTCCTGAAGATGCAGATTGACAGCTCCATGTCCTGGACACACAGGGAGTTGGGAATCTCCCTGCAGGATCCCAGACTGATCCATGTCCTGGACAGACAGGGAGTTGGGAATCTCCCTGCAGGATCCCAGACTGATCCATGTCCTGGACAGACAGGGAGTTGGGAATCTCCCTGCAGGATGCCAGACTGATCCATGTCCTGGACAGACAGGGAGTTGGGAATCTCCCTGCAGGATCCCAGACTGATCCATGTCCTGGACAGACAGGGAGTTGGGAATCTCCCTGCAGGATCCCAGACTGATCCATGTCCTGGACAGACAGGGAGTTGGGAATCTCCCTGCATGATCCCAGACTGATCCATGTCCTGGACAGACAGGGAGTTGGGAATCTCCCTGCAGGATCCCAGACTGATCCATGTCCTGGACAGACAGGGAGTTGGGAATCTCCCTGCAGGATCCCAGACTGATCCATGTCCTGGACAGACAGGGAGTTGGGAATCTCCCTGCAGGATCCCAGACTGATCCATATCCTGGACAGACAGGGAGTTGGGAATCTCCCTGCAGGATCCCAGACTGATCCATGTCCTGGACAGACTGGGAGTTGGGATCTCCCTGCAGGATCCCAGACTGATCCATGTCCTGGACAGACAGGGAGTTGGGAATCTCCCTGCAGGATCCCAGACTGATCCATGTCCTGGACAGACAGGGAGTTGGGAATCTCCCTGCAGGATCCCAGACTGATCCATGTCCTGGACAGACAGGGAGTTGGGATCTCCCTGCAGGATCCCAGACTGATCCATGTCCTGGACAGACAGGGAGTTGGGATCTCCCTGCAGGATCCCAGACTGATCCATGTCCTGGACAGACAGGGAGTTGGGAATCTCCCTGAAGGATCCCAGACTGATCCATGTCCTGGACAGACAGGGAGTTGGGAATCTCCCTGCAGGATCCCAGACTGATCCATGTTCTGGACAGACAGGGAGTTGGGAATCTCCCTGCAGGATCCCAGACTGATCCATGTCTATCTGACTGCAGTGAGGAGGGTACAGACTGGATTCACTTCCTTTCCCCTCACTCTCAGGATGAGAAGAGGAATGGGGAAGGGTGTTAAACTCACACATGTTGTGGTCAGGACCAAGTTGGACTCTGCCTGAAGCTCAATCTTCATTCACACAACAGAGGAAGACCACTGCCGCCATTGCCACAAAGCACACACTCTGATTGGTTGGAGGACCAACGCGCATCCGGTCCTCCAAGCGCCGCTATTGGTCCACCCGCCGCATGTAGACAATGAAGGGGGGCGGGACCCGGGCCCACGTGGGGGCGGGGAGTGGGCGGGGCTTGTACCGCGTTGACGTCTCCGGGGTTCCAGTGCGCAGGCCCCGGGCGCCCCGCCCCCATCCGTTTTTTCTCCCCTCCGGCCCCCTCCCTCGAGCCAAGGTTTCCGGGCAACCGGCTGACGTCACCCTCCAGCGCGAGAAGCCGCTCGGTGATCTCTCCCCTCCGCCCGGGACTGCGCATGTGCGGGGGAGACGGGAAGTGCGCATGTGCGGGGTTGAGGGGGAAGTTGCGCATCTGCGGGGCGGAGGGGAAATCGCGCATGTGTGGGGGAGAGGGGAAGATGCGCAAGTGCGGGGGAGAGCTCCCTTTGTTCCCCATGCAAAACGTGCTGACCAATTGGAAGACTTGGAGGACCGGAAGGAATCTGGTCCTCCAGCCAATCAGAGCTCCCCATTGTCTGAATGCGGAAGTTGGGACAAAGAGCTCATTCCTGCCCCGGGAAGGCTGGTGATGCTGATCCCTGTGAATGGAGACTGAGCTTCATCTGAGTCTCCAACATCTGTGAGTAAAACACTTCCTGTTCAACACCCTTTCCATTCCTCATTCTGGGGGAACCTGGAGACTTACAGCAACTGAAGGGGAAGGAAGTGAATCCAGGGAGGGGCAGACTCTGGGAAGGTTGGCCCAGGTCTCTCTCTCTCTCTCTTAAAGACATTGACATCCTTTACTCCCTCAGCCTGACACATTGACTTGTCTGGATAAAGCTTTCCCAATGTTCACAATTAAAGGGCTGGTTTCCCCAGACTGACATTTAAGGGGGACACTAAATTAAGATTGGACCGAGATGTGTCCAGCGTTGTTATATAGTACAGATAGATATATTATTTATGATTCTGTAATAGAGTACATTTATTATTATTGGGGACTTGCAGCACCTGAAGGGAAAGGAGGTGAATCCAGTCTGTACGTTCCACACGTTGTCAGTCCAGTTATAGAGACAGATATCTGTCTGGGAGCCTGCATGGAGATTTTCAGCTGTGTGTGTGTCCAGGACAGGAAGCAGTGAGCATGGATCTGTCAATCAGCCTCAATCAGCACCTTCAGGGGAATTGGGAGGGTGAATATTAGATACAGCAGACTGAGAATGTGTGGGATGGAGATTTACAGCTTCTGGGGGAAATGAGAGAGAAAAGAATGTTCCATAGAAACTAGAATTGGCTGTTCTGCATCTCTATCTTATAGTGACTGTGATGTATTTTTTGTAAACTTCTTTTACAGGATGTCAGAAGTTGAGGATTTTACAGACAGAAATCTCAAACCATCAACATCACATCAACATCTGACAGAGTCACTCAATCCACCGGGACCCGAATATCTTTGGTCTTTGAATCTAGAAGGAGGAATGTCTTTCAGTTCCGTCTCCTACAAAAAGCTTTAGACATCAGTGTGACTGGAAAAGCAGCGAGACACACACACACACTGCTGAGAGACAGGGTTCCAGTGCACTGAGTGTGGAAAAAGCTTTAACCAGTTACGCAGCCTGAAAATACATCGCAACGTTCACAGCGGGGAAGGACTGTACCCGTGTTGTGTGTGAGATTTAACTGATTGTTTCACCTGGAGAGTCACACCCGCACCATGGAGAAACCGTGCAAATGTGGGAAGGTATTCTGTTCCCCTTCTGATCTGGAAATCCATCAATGCAGTCACACCGGGGAGAGGCCGTTCACCTGCTCTGTGTGTGGGAAAGGATACACACATTCAGCAACTCTGCGGACACACCAGCGAGTTCACACCGGGGAGAGACTGTTCACCTGCTCTGTGTGTGGGAAAGGATACACACATTCAGCAACTCTGCGGACACACCAGCGAGTTCACACCGGGGAGAGGCTGTTCACCTGCTCTGTGTGTGGGAAAGGATACACACATTCAGCAACTCTGCGGACACACCAGCGAGTTCACACCGGGGAGAGACTGTTCACCTGCTCTGTGTGTGGGAAAGGATACACACATTCAGCAACTCTGCGGACACACCAGCGAGTTCACACCGGGGAGAGGCCGTTCACCTGCTCTGTGTGTGGGAAAGGATACACACATTCAGCAACTCTGCGGACACACCAGCGAGTTCACACCGGGGAGAGGCCGTTCACCTGCTCTGTGTGTGGGAAAGGATACACACATTCAGCAACTCTGCGGACACACCAGCGAGTTCACACCGGGGAGAGGCCGTTCACCTGCTCTGTGTGTGGGAAAGGATACACACATTCAGCAACTCTGCGGACACACCAGCGAGTTCACACCGGGGAGAGACTGTTCACCTGCTCTGTGTGTGGGAAAGGATACACACATTCAGCAACTCTGCGGACACACCAGCGAGTTCACACCGGGGAGAGGCCGTTCACCTGCTCTGTGTGTGGGAAAGGATACACACATTCAGCAACTCTGCGGACACACCAGCGGGTTCACACCGGGGAGAGACTGTTCAGCTGCTCTGTGTGTGGGAAAGGATACACACATTCAGCAACTCTGCGGACACACCAGCGGGTTCACACCGGGGAGAGACTGTTCACCTGCTCTGTGTGTGGGAAAGGATACACACATTCAGCAACTCTGCGGACACACCAGCGAGTTCACACCGGGGAGAGACTGTTCACCTGCTCTGTGTGTGGGAAAGGATACACACATTCAGCAACTCTGCGGACACACCAGCGGGTTCACACCGGGGAGAGGCTGTTCACCTGCTCTGTGTGTGGGAAAGGATACACACATTCAGCAACTCTGCGGACACACCAGCGAGTTCACACCGGGGAGAGGCCGTTCACCTGCTCTCGGTGTGGGCAGAGATTCAGTCAGCTATCCAACCTGCGCACACACCAGCGAGTTCACAGTGGGGAGAAGCCCTTTGCCTGCTCTGAGTGCGGCAAGCGATTCACTCAGTCGTGCAGTTTACTGAAACACCAGCGTGTTCACACCAACGAGAGGCCTTTTAAATGCTCGGATTGTGGTAGCGTCTTCGTAACCTCTTCAGATCTCACGGTGCACCAGCGCACTCACACCGGGGAGAGACCCTTCGTCTGCTCTCACTGCGCAAAGACGTTCAAAACATCGTCCCACCTTCAGACCCACCAGCGAATTCACACGGGGGAGAGACCCTTCCCCTGTCCCACCTGTGGGAAGAGATTCAATGCTACGTCTAACCTGAGGACCCACCAGCGAGTTCACCCGGGGGAGAGGCCATTCTCCTGCTCGGTGTGTGGGAAGGGATTCACTCTGCTGTGTAACCTGCAGAGACACCAGCGACTTCACAGCTAACTCTACAGGGGTGGGGCCCTTTTCCAAACCAACAAAAACCGGGGCGTTTGTACCTCCTGGAAATACCTTGACCAATCCAGATCGACCCACTGGGTTTAAACTTGGACAAGACCTTAGAAATGAACTGTTCCTCGGTGCATTCTCCATAACAACAACTTGTTCGACGGGTTGATGGGTTTTTGATAAGAGAGGGGATTAAGGGTTATGGGGAGAGGGCGGGAAGGTGGAACTGAGACATGACAGATCAGCCATGATCTTATTGAATGGCGGGGCAGGCTCGAAGGGCTAGATGGCCTACTCCTGCTCCTATTTCTTATGTTCTTACTTGTGGTAAACTCACAGTGAGACATTTTTTGCAGATGAGTCTAAGCTGATTACAGGGACGGTTACTTTCAGCGCTGCAGTCAGTGAGCTAATGTTTAATGTAAAAATGGCCAAACGCTCTGAGGGAGGCCTGAAACAAAGACAATTCGATATATAGAATATACAATCATTACAATGGAGTTGAGACGTTAAGAACATAAGAAATAGGAGCAGGAGTAGGCCATCTGGCCCTTCGAGCCTGCCCCGCCATTCAATAAGATCATGGCTGATCTGTCGTGGCTCAGTTCCACCTTCCCGCCCTCTCTCCATAACCCTTAATCCCTTCTCTTATCAAAAACCCATCAACCCGCTTCTTAGAAATATTTAGCGAGGCAGCCTCCACCACTTCAACGGGCAGAGAATTCCAGAGATTCACCACCCTTTGAGTGAAGAAGTTCCTCCTCAACTCTGTTCTAAACCGCCCCCCCTTTATCTTGAGGCTGTGCCCCCTAGTCCTACTGTCTTTTTGAGCGGGAAGAGTCTCTCCACCTCTATCCTATCCATCCCATTCATCATCTTATACGTCTCAATGAGATCTCCCCTCATTCTTCTAAACTCCAACGAGTACAAGCCTAGTTTATTCAACCTCTCCTCATAGCTCAATCCCCTCAACTCCGGTATCAGCCTAGTAAACCTCCTCTGCACTCCCTCCAAGGCCAAAATATCCTTGCGCAGGTGCGGCACCCAAAACTGCACACAGTACTCCAGCTGCGGCCTCACCAATGCCCTATACAGCTGCAGCAAGACCTCCCTACTTTTATATTCAATCCCCCTGGTCAGGAAGGCGAATGGGAAGGTTCTAGTGCACTGAGTGTGGAAAAAGCTTTAACCAGTTACGCAGCCTGAAAATACATCGCAACATTCACAGCGGGGAAAGACTGTACCCGTGTTGTGTGTGAGATTTAACTGATTGTTTAACCTGGAGAGTCACACCCGCACCATGGAGAAACCGTGCAAATGTGGGAAGGTATTCTGTTCCCCTTCTGATCTGGAAATCCATCAATGCAGTCACACCGGGGAGAGGCCGTTCACCTGCTCTGTGTGTGGGAAAGGATACACACATTCAGCAACTCTGCGGACACACCAGCGAGTTCACACCGGGGAGAGACTGTTCACCTGCTCTGTGTGTGGGAAAGGATACACACATTCAGCAACTCTGCGGACACACCAGCGAGTTCACACCGGGGAGAGGCTGTTCACCTGCTCTGTGTGTGGGAAAGGATACACACATTCAGCAACTCTGCGGACACACCAGCGAGTTCACACCGGGGAGAGGCCGTTCACCTGCTCTGTGTGTGGGAAAGGATACACACATTCAGCAACTCTGCGGACACACCAGCGGGTTCACACCGGGGAGAGACTGTTCACCTGCTCTGTGTGTGGGAAAGGATACACACATTCAGCAACTCTGCGGACACACCAGCGAGTTCACACCGGGGAGAGGCTGTTCACCTGCTCTGTGTGTGGGAAAGGATACACACATTCAGCAACTCTGCGGACACACCAGCGAGTTCACACCGGGGAGAGGCCGTTCACCTGCTCTGTGTGTGGGAAAGGATACACACATTCAGCAACTCTGCGGACACACCAGCGAGTTCACACCGGGGAGAGACTGTTCACCTGCTCTGTGTGTGGGAAAGGATACACACATTCAGCAACTCTGCGGACACACCAGCGGGTTCACATCGGGGAGAGGCCGTTCACCTGCTCTGTGTGTGGGAAAGGATACACACATTCAGCAACTCTGCGGACACACCAGCGAGTTCACACCGGGGAGAGACTGTTCACCTGCTCTGTGTGTGGGAAAGGATACACACATTCAGCAACTCTGCGGACACACCAGCGAGTTCACACCGGGGAGAGACTGTTCACCTGCTCTGTGTGTGGGAAAGGATACACACATTCAGCAACTCTGCGGACACACCAGCGAGTTCACACCGGGGAGAGGCCGTTCACCTGCTCTGTGTGTGGGAAAGGATACACACATTCAGCAACTCTGCGGACACACCAGCGAGTTCACACCGGGGAGAGGCTGTTCACCTGCTCTGTGTGTGGGAAAGGATACACACATTCAGCAACTCTGCGGACACACCAGCGGGTTCACACCGGGGAGAGACTGTTCACCTGCTCTGTGTGTGGGAAAGGATACACACATTCATCAACTCTGCGGACACACCAGCGAGTTCACACCGGGGAGAGAGGCCATTCACCTGCTCTGTGTGTGGGAAAGGATACACACATTCAGCAACTCTGCGGACACACCAGCGAGTTCACACCGGGGAGAGGCCGTTCACCTGCTCTGTGTGTGGGAAAGGATACACACATTCAGCAACTCTGCGGACACACCAGCGAGTTCACACCGGGGAGAGACTGTTCACCTGCTCTGTGTGTGGGAAAGGATACACACATTCAGCAACTCTGCGGACACACCAGCGAGTTCACACCGGGGAGAGGCCGTTCACCTGCTCTGTGTGTGGGAAAGGATACACACATTCAGCAACTCTGCGGACACACCAGCGAGTTCACACCGGGGAGAGACCGTTCACCTGCTCTGTGTGTGGGAAAGGATACACACATTCAGCAACTCTGCGGACACACCAGCGAGTTCACACCGGGGAGAGACTGTTCACCTGCTCTGTGTGTGGGAAAGGATACACACATTCAGCAACTCTGCGGACACACCAGCGAGTTCACACCGGGGAGAGGCCGTTCACCTGCTCTGTGTGTGGGAAAGGATACACACATTCAGCAACTCTGCGGACACACCAGCGAGTTCACACCGGGGAGAGACTGTTCACCTGCTCTGTGTGTGGGAAAGGATACACACATTCAGCAACTCTGCGGACACACCAGCGAGTTCACACCGGGGAGAGACTGTTCACCTGCTCTGTGTGTGGGAAAGGATACACACATTCAGCAACTCTGCGGACACACCAGCGGGTTCACACCGGGGAGAGGCCGTTCACCTGCTCTGTGTGTGGGAAAGGATACACACATTCAGCAACTCTGCGGACACACCAGCGAGTTCACACCGGGGAGAGGCCGTTCACCTGCTCTGTGTGTGGGAAAGGATACACACATTCAGCAACTCTGCGGACACACCAGCGAGTTCACACCGGGGAGAGACTGTTCACCTGCTCTGTGTGTGGGAAAGGATACACACATTCAGCAACTCTGCGGACACACCAGCGAGTTCACACCGGGGAGAGACCGTTCACCTGCTCTGTGTGTGGGAAAGGATACACACATTCAGCAACTCTGCGGACACACCAGCGAGTTCACACCGGGGAGAGGCCGTTCACCTGCTCTGTGTGGGGGAAAGGATACACACATTCAGCAACTCTGCGGACACACCAGCGAGTTCACACCGGGGAGAGACTGTTCACCTGCTCTGTGTGTGGGAAAGGATACACACATTCAGCAACTCTGCGGACACACCAGCGAGTTCACACCGGGGAGAGGCCGTTCACCTGCTCTGTGTGTGGGAAAGGATGCACACATTCAGCAACTCTGCGGACACACCAGCGAGTTCACACCGGGGAGAGGCCGTTCACCTGCTCTGTGTGTGGGAAAGGATACACACATTCAGCAACTCTGCGGACACACCAGCGAGTTCACATCGGGGAGAGGCCGTTCACCTGCTCTGTGTGTGGGAAAGGATACACACATTCAGCAACTCTGCGGACACACCAGCAGGTTCACACCGGGGAGAGGCCGTTCACCTGCTCTGTGTGTGGGAAAGGATACACACATTCAGCAACTCTGCGGACACACCAGCGAGTTCACACCGGGGAGAGACTGTTCACCTGCTCTGTGTGTGGGAAAGGATACACACATTCAGCAACTCTGCGGACACACCAGCGAGTTCACACCGGGGAGAGGCTGTTCACCTGCTCTGTGTGTGGGAAAGGATACACACATTCAGCAACTCTGCGGACACACCAGCGAGTTCACACCGGGGAGAGGCCGTTCACCTGCTCTGTGTGTGGGAAAGGATACACACATTCAGCAACTCTGCGGACACACCAGCGAGTTCACACCGGGGAGAGACTGTTCACCTGCTCTGTGTGTGGGAAAGGATACACACATTCAGCAACTCTGCGGACACACCAGCGAGTTCACACCGGGGAGAGGCTGTTCACCTGCTCTGTGTGTGGGAAAGGATACACACATTCAGCAACTCTGCGGACACACCAGCGAGTTCACACCGGGGAGAGGCTGTTCACCTGCTCTGTGTGTGGGAAAGGATACACACATTCAGCAACTCTGCGGACACACCAGCGAGTTCACACCGGGGAGAGACTGTTCACCTGCTCTGTGTGAGGGAAAGGATACACACATTCAGCAACTCTGCGGACACACCAGCGAGTTCACACCGGGGAGAGACTGTTCACCTGCTCTGTGTGTGGGAAAGGATACACACATTCAGCAACTCTGCGGACACACCAGCGAGTTCACACCGGGGAGAGGCTGTTCACCTGCTCTGTGTGAGGGAAAGGATACACACATTCAGCAACTCTGCGGACACACCAGCGAGTTCACACCGGGGAGAGACTGTTCACCTGCTCTGTGTGAGGGAAAGGATACACACATTCAGCAACTCTGCGGACACACCAGCGAGTTCACACCGGGGAGAGGCCGTTCACCTGCTCTGTGTGTGGGAAAGGATACACACATTCAGCAACTCTGCGGACACACCAGCGAGTTCACACCGGGGAGAGACTGTTCACCTGCTCTGTGTGTGGGAAAGGATACATACATTCAGCAACTCTGCGGACACACCAGCGAGTTCACACCGGGGAGAGGCTGTTCACCTGCTCTGTGTGTGGGAAAGGAGACACACATTCAGCAACTCTGCGGACACACCAGCGAGTTCACACCGGGGAGAGGCCGTTCACCTGCTCTGTGTGTGGGAAAGGATACACACATTCAGCAACTCTGCGGACACACCAGCGAGTTCACACCGGGGAGAGACTGTTCACCTGCTCTGTGTGTGGGAAAGGATACACACATTCAGCAACTCTGCGGACACACCAGCGAGTTCACACCGGGGAGAGACTGTTCACCTGCTCTGTGTGTGGGAAAGGATACACACATTCAGCAACTCTGCGAACACACCAGCGAGTTCACACCGGGGAGAGGCTGTTCACCTGCTCTGTGTGTGGGAAAGGATACACACATTCAGCAACTCTGCGGACACACCAGCGAGTTCACACCGGGGAGAGGCTGTTCACTTGCTCTGTGTGTGGGAAAGGATACACACATTCAGCAACTCTGCGGACACACCAGCGAGTTCACACCGGGGAGAGACTGTTCACCTGCTCTGTGTGTGGGAAAGGATACACACATTCAGCAACTCTGCGGACACACCAGCGAGTTCACACCGGGGAGAGACTGTTCACCTGCTCTGTGTGTGGGAAAGGATACACACATTCAGCAACTCTGCGGACACACCAGCGAGTTCACAGCGGGGAGAGGCCGTTCACCTGCTCTGTGTGTGGGAAAGGATACACACATTCAGCAACTCTGCGGACACACCAGCGAGTTCACACCGGGGAGAGGCCGTTCACCTGCTCTGTGTGTGGGAAAGGATACACACATTCAGCAACTCTGCGGACACACCAGCGGGTTCACACCGGGGAGAGGCCGTTCACCTGCTCTGTGTGTGGGAAAGGATACACACATTCAGCAACTCTGCGGACACACCAGCGAGTTCACACCGGGGAGAGGCCGTTCACCTGCTCTGTGAGTGGGAAAGGATACACACATTCAGCAACTCTGCGGACACACCAGCGAATTCACACCGGGGAGAGGCCGTTCACCTGCTCTGTGTGTGGGAAAGGATACACACATTCAGCAACTCTGCGGACACACCAGCGAGTTCACACCGGGGAGAGGCCGTTCACCTGCTCTGTGTGTGGGAAAGGATACACACATTCAGCAACTCTGCGGACACACCAGCGAGTTCACACCGGGGAGAGGCCGTTCACCTGCTCTGTGTGTGGGAAAGGATACACACATTCAGCAACTCTGCGGACACACCAGCGAGTTCACACCGGGGAGAGGCTGTTCACCTGCTCTGTGTGTGGGAAAGGATACACACATTCAGCAACTCTGCGGACACACCAGCGAGTTCACACCGGGGAGAGACTGTTCACCTGCTCTGTGTGTGGGAAAGGATACACACATTCAGCAACTCTGCGGACACACCAGCGAGTTCACACCGGGGAGAGACCGTTCACCTGCTCTGTGTGTGGGAAAGGATACACACATTCAGCAACTCTGCGGACACACCAGCGAGTTCACACCGGGGAGAGGCCGTTCACCTGCTCTGTGTGTGGGAAAGGATACACACATTCAGCAACTCTGCGGACACACCAGCGAGTTCACACCGGGGAGAGGCTGTTCACCTGCTCTGTGTGTGGGAAAGGATACACACATTCAGCAACTCTGCGGACACACCAGCGAGTTCACACCGGGGAGAGGCCGTTCACCTGCTCTGTGTGTGGGAAAGGATACACACATTCAGCAACTCTGCGGACACACCAGCGAGTTCACACCGGGGAGAGGCTGTTCACCTGCTCTGTGTGTGGGAAAGGATACACACATTCAGCAACTCTGCGGACACACCAGCGGGTTCACACCGGGAAGACCGTTCACCTGCTCTGTGTGTGGGAAAGGATACACACATTCAGCAACTCTGCGGACACACCAGCGAGTTCACACCGGGGAGAGGCCGTTCACCTGCTCTGTGTGAGGGAAAGGATACACACATTCAGCAACTCTGCGGACACACCAGCGAGTTCACACCGGGGAGAGGCCGTTCACCTGCTCTGTGTGAGGGAAAGGATACACACATTCAGCAACTCTGCGGACACACCAGCGAGTTCACACCGGGGAGAGGCCGTTCACCTGCTCTGTGTGTGGGATAGGATACACACATTCAGCAACTCTGCGGACACACCAGCGGGTTCACACCGGGGAGAGACTGTTCACCTGCTCTGTGTGAGGGAAAGGATACACACATTCAGCAACTCTGCGGACACACCAGCGAGTTCACACCGGGGAGAGGCTGTTCACCTGCTCTGTGTGTGGGAAAGGATACACACATTCAGCAACTCTGCGGACACACCAGCGAGTTCACACCGGGGAGAGACTGTTCACCTGCTCTGTGTGTGGGAAAGGATACACACATTCAGCAACTCTGCGGACACACCAGCGAGTTCACACCGGGGAGAGGCTGTTCACCTGCTCTGTGTGAGGGAAAGGATACACACATTCAGCAACTCTGCGGACACACCAGCGAGTTCACACCGGGGAGAGGCTGTTCACCTGCTCTGTGTGAGGGAAAGGATACACACATTCAGCAACTCTGTGGACACACCAGCGAGTTCACACCGGGGAGAGGCTGTTCACCTGCTCTGTGTGTGGGAAAGGATACACACATTCAGCAACTCTGCGGACACACCAGCGAGTTCACACCGGGGAGAGGCCGTTCACCTGCTCTGTGTGTGGGAAAGGATACACACATTCAGCAACTCTGCGGACACACCAGCGGGTTCACACCGGGGAGAGGCCGTTCACCTGCTCTGTGTGTGGGAAAGGATACACACATTCAGCAACTCTGCGGACACACCAGCGAGTTCACACCGGGGAGAGACTGTTCACCTGCTCTGTGTGAGGGAAAGGATACACACATTCAGCAACTCTGCGGACACACCAGCGAGTTCACACCGGGGGAGACTGTTCACCTGCTCTGTGTGTGGGAAAGGATACACACATTCAGCAACTCTGCGGACACACCAGCGAGTTCACACCGGGGAGAGACTGTTCACCTGCTCTGTGTGTGGGAAAGGATACACACATTCAGCAACTCTGCGGACACACCAGCGAGTTCACACCGGGGAGAGGCCGTTCACCTGCTCTGTGTGTGGGAAAGGATACACGCATTCAGCAACTCTGCGGACACACCAGCGAGTTCACACCGGGGAGAGGCTGTTCACCTGCTCTGTGTGTGGGAAAGGATACACACATTCAGCAACTCTGCGGACACACCAGTGAGTTCACACCGGGGAGAGACTGTTCACCTGCTCTGTGTGTGGGAAAGGATACACACATTCAGCAACTCTGCGGACACACCAGCGAGTTCACACCGGGGAGAGGCCGTTCACCTGCTCTGTGTGTGGGAAAGGATACACACATTCAGCAACTCTGCGGACACACCAGCGAGTTCACACCGGGGAGAGGCTGTTCACCTGCTCTGTGTGTGGGAAAGGATACACACATTCAGCAACTCTGCGGACACACCAGCGAGTTCACACCGGGGAGAGACTGTTCACCTGCTCTGTGTGTGGGAAAGGATACACACATTCAGCAACTCTGCGGACACACCAGCGAGTTCACACCGGGGAGAGGCCGTTCACCTGCTCTCTGTGTGGGAAAGGATACACACATTCAGCAACTCTGCGGACACACCAGCGAGTTCACACCGGGGAGAGGCCGTTCACCTGCTCTGTGTGTGGGAAAGGATACACACATTCAGCAACTCTGCGGACACACCAGCGAGTTCACACCGGGGAGAGGCTGTTCACCTGCTCTGTGTGTGGGAAAGGATACACACATTCAGCAACTCTGCGGACACACCAGCGAGTATCACACCGGGGAGAGACTGTTCACCTGCTCTGTGTGTGGGAAAGGATACACACATTCAGCAACTCTGCGGACACACCAGCGAGTTCACACCGGGGAGAGGCTGTTCACCTGCTCTGTGTGTGGGAAAGGATACACACATTCAGCAACTCTGCGGACACACCAGCGGGTTCACACCGGGGAGAGGCTGTTCACCTGCTCTGTGTGTGGGAAAGGATACACACATTCAGCAACTCTGCGGACACACCAGCGAGTTCACACCGGGGAGAGGCTGTTCACCTGCTCTGTGTGTGGGAAAGGATACACACATTCAGCAACTCTGCGGACACACCAGCGAGTTCACACCGGGGAGAGACTGTTCACCTGCTCTGTGTGTGGGAAAGGATACACACATTCAGCAACTCTGCGGACACACCAGCGAGTTCACACCGGGGAGAGACTGTTCACCTGCTCTGTGTGTGGGAAAGGATACACACATTCAGCAACTCTGCGGACACACCAGCGAGTTCACACCGGGGAGAGGCCGTTCACCTGCTCTGTGTGTGGGAAAGGATACACACATTCAGCAACTCTGCGGACACACCAGCGAGTTCACACCGGGGAGAGGCCGTTCACCTGCTCTGTGTGTGGGAAAGGATACACACATTCAGCAACTCTGCGGACACACCAGCGAGTTCACACCGGGGAGAGACTGTTCACCTGCTCTGTGTGTGGGAAAGGATACACACATTCAGCAACTCTGCGGACACACCAGCGAGTTCACACCGGGGAGAGACTGTTCACCTGCTCTGAGTGTGGGAAAGGATACACACATTCAGCAACTCTGCGGACACACCAGCGGGTTCACACCGGGGAGAGGCTGTTCACCTGCTCTGTGTGTGGGAAAGGATACACACATTCAGCAACTCTGCAGACACACCAGCGAGTTCACACCGGGGAGAGGCTGTTCACCTGCTCTGTGTGTGGGAAAGGATACACACATTCAGCAACTCTGCGGACACACCAGCGAGTTCACACCGGGGAGAGGCTGTTCACCTGCTCTGTGTGTGGGAAAGGATACACACATTCAGCAACTCTGCGGACACACCAGCGAGTTCACACCGGGGAGAGACTGTTCACCTGCTCTGAGTGTGGGAAAGGATACACACATTCAGCAACTCTGCGGACACACCAGCGGGTTCACACCGGGGAGAGGCCCTTTACCTGCTCTGTGTGTGGGAAAGGATACACACATTCAGCAACTCTGCGGACACACCAGCGAGTTCACACCGGGGAGAGGCCGTTCACCTGCTCTGTGTGTGGGAAAGGATACACACATTCAGCAACTCTGCGGACACACCAGCGAGTTCACACCGGGGAGAGGCTGTTCACCTGCTCTGTGTGTGGGAAAGGATACACACATTCAGCAACTCTGCGGACACACCAGCGAGTTCACACCGGGGAGAGAGGCCATTCACCTGCTCTCGGTGTGGGAAAGGATACACACATTCAGCAACTCTGCGGACACACCAGCGAGTTCACACCGGGGAGAGGCCGTTCACCTGCTCTGTGTGTGGGAAAGGATACACACATTCAGCAACTCTGCGGACACACCAGCGAGTTCACACCGGGGAGAGGCCGTTCACCTGCTCTGTGTGTGGGAAAGGATACACACATTCAGCAACTCTGCGGACAAACCAGCGAGTTCACACCGGGGAGAGACTGTTCACCTGCTCTGTGTGTGGGAAAGGATACACACATTCAGCAACTCTGTGAACACACCAGCGGGTTCACACCGGGGAGAGACTGTTCTCCTGCTCTGTGTGTGGGAAAGGACAGTAAAAAGTCTGACAACACCAGGTTTTAGTCCAACCGATTTATTTGATAATATTCTCACAAGCTTTCGAGGGTGCTGCCTCTTTGTCAAGTGAATGGAGAGTTCTGGCCTCAGACAGACAGAGCATACAAAGTACAGACAGTTGCTGATTAGAATGCGAATCCTTACACCTAACCTGCTGTTCAATTCTTAAAGTGGCTGATAATGTGAGTGGAAGGAGCACTGATCACAGGTTAAAGAGATGTGTATTGTCTCCAGACAGTACAGTAAGTGAGGTTTTGCAAACCCAGGCAAGTCACGGGGGTTACAGATAGTGTGACATGAACCCAAGATCCCTGTTGAGACCGTCCTCATGTGTGCGGAACTTGGCTATCAGTCTCTGTTCAGCGACTCTGCGCTGTCGTGTGTCATGAAGGCCGCCTTGGAGAATGCTTACCCGAAGGTCAGAGGCTGAATGCCCGTGACCGCTGAAGTGTTCGCCAACAGGAAGGGAACAGTCTTGCCTGGTGACTGTCGAGCGATGTTCATTCATCCGTTGTCGTAGCGTCTGCATGGTCTCCCCAACGTACCATGCTTCGGGACATCCTTTCTTGCAACGTATCAGGTAGACAATACGTTGCAAGAAAGGATGTCCCGAAGCATGGTACGTTGGGGAGACCATGCAGACGCTACGACAACGGATGAATGAACATCGCTCGACAGTCACCAGGCAAGACTGTTCCCTTCCTGTTGGCGAACACTTCAGCGGTCACGGGCATTCAGCCTCTGACCTTCGGGTAAGCATTCTCCAAGGCGGCCTTCATGACACACGACAGCGCAGAGTCGCTGAACAGAGACTGATAGCCAAGTTCCGCACACATGAGGACGGTCTCAACAGGGATCTTGGGTTCATGTCACACTATCTGTAACCCCCGTGACTTGCCTGGGTTTGCAAAACCTCACTTACTGTACTGTCTGGAGACAATACACATCTCTTTAACCTGTGATCAGTGCTCCTTCCACTCACATTATCAGCCACTTTAAGAATTGAACAGCAGGTTAGGTGTAAGGATTCGCATTCTAATCAGCAACTGTCTGTACTTTGTATGCTCTGTCTGTCTGAGGCCAGAACTCTCCATTCACTTGACAAAGAGGCAGCACCCTCGAAAGCTTGTGAGAATATTATCAAATAAATCGGTTGGACTAAAACCTGGTGTTGTCAGACTTTTTACTGTGTTTACGCCAGTCCAACGCCGGCATACCCACATCATGTGGGAAAGGATACACACATTCAGCAACTCTGTGAACACACCAGCGGGTTCACACCGGGGAGAGGCCGTTCACCTGCTCTGTGTGTGGGAAAGGATACACACATTCAGCAACTCTGCGGACACACCAGCGGGTTCACACCGGGGAGAGGCCGTTCACCTGCTCTGTGTGTGGGAAAGGATACACACATTCAGCAACTCTGTGAACACACCAGCGGGTTCACACCGGGGAGAGGCCGTTCACCTGCTCTGTGTGTGGGAAAGGATACACACATTCAGCAACTCTGCGGACACACCAGCGGGTTCACACCGGGGAGAGACTGTTCACCTGCTCTGTGTGTGGGAAAGGATACACACATTCAGCAACTCTGTGAACACACCAGCGGGTTCACACCGGGGAGAGGCCGTTCACCTGCTCTGTGTGTGGGAAAGGATACACACATTCAGCAACTCTGCGGACACACCAGCGGGTTCACACCGGGGAGAGGCCGTTCACCTGCTCTGTGTGTGGGAAAGGATACACACATTCAGCAACTCTGCGGACACACCAGCGGGTTCACACCGGGGAGAGACCGTTCACCTGCTCTGTGTGTGGGAAAGGATACACACATTCAGCAACTCTGTGAACACACCAGCGAGTTCACACCGGGGAGAGGCTGTTCACCTGCTCTGTGTGTGGGAAAGGATACACACATTCAGCAACTCTGCGGACACACCAGCGAGTTCACACCGGGGAGAGACTGTTCACCTGCTCTGTGTGTGGGAAAGGATACACACATTCAGCAACTCTGCGGACACACCAGCGAGTTCACACCGGGGAGAGACTGTTCACCTGCTCTGTGTGTGGGCAGGGATTCAGTCAGCTATCCAACCTGCGCACACACCAGCGAGTTCACAGTGGGGAGAAGCCCTTTGCCTGCTCTGAGTGCGGCAAGCGATTCACTCAGTCGTGCAGTTTACTGAAACACCAGCGTGTTCACACCAACGAGAGGCCTTTTAAATGCTCGGATTGTGGTAGCGTCTTCGTAACCTCTTCAGATCTCACGGTGCACCAGCGCACTCACACCGAGGAGAGACCCTTCGTCTGCTCTCACTGCGCAAAGACGTTCAAAACATCGTCCCACCTTCAGACCCACCAGCGAATTCACACGGGGGAGAGACCCTTCCCCTGTCCCACCTGTGGGAAGAGATTCAATGCTACGTCTAACCTGAGGACCCACCAGCGAGTTCACCCGGGGGAGAGGCCATTCTCCTGCTCGGTGTGTGGGAAGGGATTCACTCTGCTGTGTAACCTGCAGAGACACCAGCGACTTCACAGCTAACTCTACAGGGGTGGGGCCCTTTTCCAAACCAACAAAAACCGGGACGTTTGTACCTCCTGGAAATACCTTGACCAATCCAGATCGACCCACTGGGTTTAAACTTGGACAAGACCTTAGAAATGAACTGTTCCTCGGTGCATTCTCCATAACAACAACTTGTTCGACGGGTTGATGGGTTTTTGATAAGAGAGGGGATTAAGGGTTATGGGGAGAGGGCGGGAAGGTGGAGCTGAGTCACGACAGATCAGCCATGATCTTATTGAATGGCGGGGCAGGCTCGAAGGGCTAGATGGCCTACTCCTGCTCCTATTTCTTATGTTCTTACTTGTGGTAAACTCACAGTGAGACATTTTTTGCAGATGAGTCTAAGCTGATTACAGGGACGGTTACTTTCAGCGCTGCAGTCAGTGAGCTAATGTTTAATGTAAAAATGGCCAAACGCTCTGAGGGAGGCCTGAAACAAAGACAATTCGATATATAGAATATACAATCATTACAATGGAATTGAGACGTTAAGGGGTTCACAAAGAACAACACAGCACGGGAAACAGGCCCTTCGGCCCAACGAGCCCGCACCACCGTCAATTAACACCCCATGATCTCGGCCATTTGTTAAAAAAGGTTTTACAAGCTTTGGGATGCTACAAGCTTACAAGTGGAGGGATGGGTTAGCAAGTTCGCTGATGACACGAAGGTCGGCGGTGTTGTGGATGGTCTGGAAGGATGTCAAAAGTTGCAGCAGGACATAGATAGGATGCAGGAATGGGCGGAGAAGTGGCAGATGGACTTCAACGCGGATAAATGTGTAGTCGTCCATTTCGGCAGAACCAACGGGATGAACGAGTACACTATCAAGGGCAGGGGTCTTAGTAGCGTTGAAGAGCAGAAGGATCTCGGGGTCCGGGTCCACAGGACTCTTAAATCGGCCTCGCAGGTGGAGGAGGTGGTCAAGAATGCGTACGGTGTACTGGCCTTCATTAATCGAGGGATTGAGTTTAGGAGTCGGGAGGTAATGCTGCAACTTTACAGGACCCTTGTCAGGCCTCATTTGGAGTACTGTGCGCAGTTCTGGTCGCCTCACTATAGGAAAGACGTAGAAGCTATTGAGAGGGTGCAGAAGAGATTTACAAGGATGTTGCCTGGACTGGGAGGCATGCCTTATGAAGATAGGTTGAGGGAGCTGGGACTCTTTTCCCTGGAGAGGCAAAGGTTGAGAGGCGACCTGATAGAGGTTTATAAAATGTTGAGAGGAATAGATAGGGTGGATTCTCAGAGGCTATTTCCCCGGGTTGAAATGGTTGCTACGAGAGGACACAGATTTAAGGTGCGGGGAGGGAAGTACAGAGGTGATGTTAGGGGTAAGTTTTTCACTCAGAGGGTGGTGAGTGAATGGAATCGGCTGCCGTCAGTGGTGGTGGAGGTGAACTCGCTGGGGTCTTTTAAAAGACTTCTGGATGAGTATATGGGGTTTAATGGGATTGGGGGTTATAGATAGGTCTATAGATTGGTGGGGTTGATGTGATCGGCGCAACTCGAGGGCCGAAGGGCCTGTTTGTGCTGTAATGTTCTATGTTCTAAGCTGAGATCCTGCAGTATTCCAAACGCCGCTGGATGTTTGAAAATGAAGAGAAAAGTCTCCGTTAGCTGAAAAGCTGGGATTAACTGCACCTTGCTTGAAACATCAGCTTGTGCTGATATCAGTTTGTACTCCCTTATTCTGCACTGTCACCCTGGTTTTGTCAAGAACAAAACTCTCTCTTTATTAAAGCAGTCTAGACCGGACCTGGCTTAACTGCTGTCTTTGAAGGACAAAACATTTGCTGAACGTGCTGAGATATAAATGAGAAGGGTTGCTATCTCACACTGGAACAACGGTGGATGTGGAGTTCACTCACATTTGGTGTTGCTGAGCACGGGATCTGGGTGAAGTTATACTGTGTGGACGTGACTAATTGCTGTAGAGAGGGGAGAGATTCCCTCCCGTTTGAGGTAGGATCGCTCGGCGAAGCTCAGAACGCTGTCCCGAGGTAGGAAAGCGATCCAGCAAAGAGCTTCTACTTGCTTCAAAATAAAGGACTGAGTTTTCCTATAGAACATAGAACATTACAGCACAAACAGGCCCTTCGGCCCTCGAGTTGCACCGATCACATCAACCCCACCAATCTATAGACCTATCTATAACCCCCAATCCCATTAAACCCCATATACTCATCCAGAAGTCTTTTAAAAGACCCCAGCGAGTTCACCTCCACCACCGACGACGGCAGCCGATTCCATTCACTCACCACCCTCTGAGTGAAAAACTTACCCCTAACATCACCTCTGTACTTCCCTCCCCGCACCTTAAATCTGTGTCCTCTCGTAGCGACCATTTCAACCCGGGGAAATAGCCTCTGAGTGAGAAACTTAGGAGTGTCCCCCCTCTCACCAGGTGGGAGGACTGTTTAAACCCCTTCCCGCACTCGGGGCAGGAAAACGGTCTCTCCTTGCTGTGGACTTGCCGGTGTGTGGGATAGAGATGGAGAGACTCTTCCCGCTCAGAAAAGACAGTAGGACTAGGGGGCACAGCCTCAAGATAAAGGGGGGGGCGGTTTAGAACAGAGTTGAGGAGGAACTTCTTCACTCAAAGGGTGGTGAATCTCTGGAATTCTCTGCCCGTTGAAGTGGTGGAGGCTGCCTCGCTAAATATTTTTAAGAAACGGGTTGATGGGTTTTTGATAAGAGAAGGGATTAAGGGTTATAGGGAGAGGGCGGGAAGGTGGAACTGAGCCACGACAGATCAGCCATGATCTTATTGAATGGCGGGGCAGGCTCGAAGGGCCAGATGGCCTACTCCTGCTCCTATTTCTTATGTTCTTATGTTCTAACATACCATACGCTTTCCTCATCACATTCTGCACCTGCACCAACACCTTCAGGGACTTGTGTACCTGCACCCCCAGGTCTCTCTGCGTATCTATACTCCGGATAGTTCTACCTTTTATCGTATAACTCCCCTCCACATTATTCCGGCCAAAGTGCATCATCCCAGCGGTTCTGAATCCTCACTGCACCCCCGCCCACTCAACCCCCCTCCTCCCCACCCTCCCCACACGCCATCTCATTGATGAATGTCCTCTATGGAATGGAGATTAGTGTCTGGTGTTAGTCTGGGGACAGGGAGGTTGGGGGGGGTGGGGTGGAGTTGCCGGGGAGAGAGATGGGACGAGGGGAGGGAGGCGTTGGGGGGCGTGGAGGGATGGAGGGGGGAGGGCATGGGAAATTGTGATAGGTACTGGGATAAAAATGTCCATGGAATACTCGCCCTAAACTCCCATTGAGTTACTTCCAGAGTCAGATTGCAGCTGGGAACGGAAAATTGGAGAGTCTGTGATTCCACTGAATAAAATCCAGTGTCAGCACTGGACAGTGAGATTGGGTCTAATCACTCAGATCAGTGCACAGAAAGTCACTGTGAGGCCTTCATGCAATCTGCAGTGTGTGTGTTTTATAGATCAGACTGAGTTAGGGATGGAAATGTGCTGTAGTCAAAAATTAGAACAAGAAACTACATTTAAATCTGCACAGAACAGAACATAGAGACTGGGTTCAGCTGGAATTCTGAAGGGGCTGAGGATAAAGATGCGAGTTGAAAAAATGGAAAGTTCAGCGAAAACAAGATACATGTCCAATTATAATGAACAATTATTTAATAATACCTGGATGAGAAAGTAGACAAATCTTTCAATCAATAAAAGATAAGGTTATAAAATAATTAGCTGGTAATCGACATATTTACTGGCGGGAGGTATTAAATCCACTATCCTCCGGCCAGATTTCCCTGTGAATATTACTGACAGGGAGATTAATGCAGTTGCTTTCCAAATTGTTCCCTTTCTGGAGAAACAGGAAAATAAATTTCCCCCAAATCTCTCCTCAAACCTGCTGCACTTTCTTGTGATTAGAGTGATACATCACCACCATCTGCTGGCGTCCCCCTGTAACTGCAGGCGCTGGTGTTTGTGAGTCTGGGAACCGCTGGAAGGTGAATATTGAAGGATATTATCAGTGATTGGAGTTTCCAGAAGGAGTTCCCCTTTTTCTATAACCTGACACCGCACATAAACCGTGTTCTTCACTCCCCACAGGGGGATATTGTCTGGAGATTGAAGTTGGGATTATTTCAGACTGCAAATTGTACATTCGATACAGTTATCAGATCCCTTCAAATGATAGTGTTTTCAATCGTGAAAATATCATTGCGTGAAATTCAGATAATTATAATGGAAATATTAACGTTTATTTCTTAGTGTCACAAGTAGGATTACATTAACATTGCAATGAAGTTACTGTGACAAACCGTTCGCAGGATCTGTGTGTATGTTCGCACGCTTGTAAGTCTGTGTGTGTGTGTGTGTGTGTTTGTCTGTGTGTGTGTGTGTGTGTGTGCCCCTGTAAGTCTGTTTGTGTGTGTGTTTGTCAGTGTGTGCGTGTGTTTGTCAGTGTGTGTGCGTATGACCCTGTAAGTCTGTGTATGTGTGTGTGTGTGTGTGCCCCTGTAAGTCTGTGTATGTGTGTGTGTGTGTGTGCCCCTGTAAGTCTGTGTATGTGTGTGTGTGTGTGTGCCCCTGTAAGTCTGTGTATGTGTGTGTGTGTGCGCTCTCCTGTAAGTCTCTGTGTGTGTGTTTGTCAGTATGTGTGTGTGTGCCTCTGTACGTCTGTGTATGTGTGTGTGTGTATGTGTGTGTGTGTGTGTGTGTGTCCCTTGTAAATGTCTCTGCCCTTGTGCCCTTTTAAAACAAAACCTTGAAAATTTCTGACAAACGAAGTACAGAGGGCAGAAAAGTTTACACACTAAGATTCTGAATGTGATTAACATCTGACAACTGCATCGAATGTACAATTTGCAGTCTGAAATAATCCCAACTTCAATCTCCGGACAATATCCCCCTGTGGGGAATGAAGAACACGATTTATGTGCGGTGTCAGGTTATAAAAAGGGGGGGGGGGAGGGGGAACTCCTTCTGGAAACTCCAATCACGGATAATATCGTTCAATATTCACATTTCAGTGGTTCCCAGACTCACAAATACCAGCGCCTGCAGTTACAGTGAGCCGCCAGAAGATGGTGGTGCTGTATCACTCTAATCACAAAAAAGTGCAGCAGGTTTGAGGAGAGATTTGGGGGAAATTTATTTCCCTGTTTCTCCAGACAGGGAACAATTAGTAAAGCAACTGCATTAATCTCTCTGTCTGTAATATTCATTTTTACGGCCTTTATTAACATTGTGTCAGTCCTGGATAGATAAAATATTCCCATTTTGAAGCTTTTGGTCTACATTATACAAGTTACCCTGATGCAGGAAAAGACCACCGGAGTTGGAATGAAAATGTTGAACCCTCATTCCTGTCACGATTTTCACTGACTTTTTACTGTGTTTACGCCAGTCCAACGCCGGCATACCCACATCACGATTTTCCCTGCCAGTTATAAACATCAACAGATTTCACATTTATTTAGCAGGAAAGGTTTTGGTGTTGGTTCTTGCGCAACAGGCGGTCCCTAAAACACAATAAACAAAGAGGTTAAATGTTGCTTCAATTGTTTCTGTTGGTTATTCTCTTTCTCTTATGAACGCGCATCTCTGACATCTCCTCCAGTCACACAACCCTGTGAGATGTCTGTACTGATGTTATTGTGGCATCATGAGCCTTCCACATACAACGTGAGTTCCATCTATAAATTCTCATCTTGAACATTTCCATTGAAATTTCAAGGCGAGCAGAGCTTTTTGAGCAGAATGGTTCAGATTCCCATCCCCTTTAATGTGAACAAGTTGTTTCTGATTTCACTACAGAGGTTGTCTATTAAACATTGACTGAACACAGGGGGTGAATGTGAGAAGCTGCAGTTTCCAGTTGAAGAGGTTCCCAGTGTCTCTGAGCAGCTGAACTGGGGAAACCTTTGGGCAGAGACTGTCCTGCTGCTATTTCCCTTCCTGACCACCGGGGGTCCCTGTAACACGCCCGGGCGCTGCTCCGCCCAGTGTCACCTCTTGCCCACTCCGGCCCGGCCGCTGCTCGTTGGCGGAACATCCGGGGCCTGTAGAGAGGCGGGGACAGCCGCCATATTGCAGTGACGTCACCTTCAGCCCCTCCCCCCGTCGAGGGAAAAGCGGCGGTTCAGAAATGTAGAAAGTGAGAGAAATTCCCACCCGGAAATCCCGCCCGGAGCGGAATTAAAATTAAATAAAATACATATTTTTATAAAGAGGCAGGTGGCGGAACCGCGCATGTGCTGTAGTATTTTCCCAGAGCGCACCGCGCGGGGGTGACTGAAAAACAGACGGAATAAAAACAGAAACGATTTTCCCGAATGGAGAAGGAACCGAAAGTCTGACGGGTGAGGATGTGAATAATAATCATCAAGATTCAACATATTAAAAGATTCAAATGTAACTGCCTGGGCGCATGTGCAGGAGGGGAATTCCCCCAGAGTGGAGCGCGCGGGACGCCGTCTCCCTTGGCAACGCAAGATGGCCGCCGGCGGTGGTGTGAATGTGGCGCAGGCGCAGTGAGGTCTGCCTGCAGCCCATTGTCCAGATTGCCCCCCAGTGGATGTGGTAGGGAGGTGCAGCAGATGGAGCAACAATCCCAGTTTCAATGGGGGGAGAGAAGCTGCAATGCTGCTCCCTGTTGTTCACTCCTGTCCCCAGTCTCAGCATTGCAGAGTGTTTAAACAAGAGGGTGCATTGTCACAGCAGCAGGGTCTCCATGTCCTTCCAGTAGTAAGGTGACCAGAACTGGACGCAGTTCTCCAAATGCGGTCTAACCAACGTTCTGTACAACTGCAGCATTAGACGCCAGCTCTTATACTATATACCCCTTCCTATAAAGGCTAGCATTCTGTAAGCTTTCTTCGCAACTTTCTCCACCTGTGTTGCCACCTTCAGAGACAAGAACACTTGCACTCCTGGGCCCCTTTGCATTTCTACACTCTTAACTGGTCTTCCCTTTATCATGTAACTCCTCTCTACACTATTCCTTCCAAAATGCATCACCTCACATTTATCAGGATCAAAATATATCTTGAGAAATTTGCCTACCTTGGAATTGCTCTCGCAGAGATATTACCACGATGCCCTTTCAACATTGATAGAGTACTTACAGCAGAGAAGAAGGCTGTTTTGAAGCGTCATGTGTGTGTTGGCTCTCTAAAGGACCAATTCATCCAATAACATTCTGTACCCCACAGTCTAGCATTTTGTTCATTTTCAGACAATTATCCAATCCCATTTTGAACCCATTAATTGGCTCTGCCTGCAGCACACTCTCAAACAGCACATTCCAGGTCTGGGTCACTCACTGTCTGAAAATGTTTTTTCCTGATGTCTCCATGTTTCCTTCACCAATTTACTTCAACCCGCTCCCTCTGTGTCAAAATCCTTCTGCCATTGAAAGTTTCTCTCTATCTACTCTGTCAAGACCCCTCAGGATTTTGAATGCCTCATTACAGTCACATCAGCAACTTTCTGTGAAGAAAATTAGTCCCAAACTCTCCAAAATATGTTTGCCACTGAAGTTTCTGATCTCTGGAATTATTCTCGTGTTTTCCTCCTGCATCCAGTCCTCTGATTTTACATTCTGCCTTACGTTCGGTCAGTTAGTGCTAGCTTGAACACATGAAACACCCTTCATGCCCTGGAGTGAAGATTCGGAGCAAATTCATTTCTCATTTCTGGCGGACTAAGGGGAATCAGACAAGGTTAAGGGCAGTTTAAATGCTGCTGGTCCTCCATAAGGACATAAGAAAGAAACATGAGAAATAGGAGCAGGAGTAGGCCATCTAGCCCTTCGAGTCTGCCCCGCCATTCAATAAGATCATGGCTGATCTGAAGTGGATCAGTTCCACTTTCCCGCTTTCTCCCCATAACCCTTAATTCCCTTGTCTGTCAAAATCTACCCGTGTCTTAAATATATTCAACGAGGTAGCCTCCACCACTTCAATGGGCAGAGAATTCCAAAGATTCACCATCCCTTTGAGTGAAGAAGTTCCTCCTCAACTCTGACATAAAGTGCACCTCTCCCCCCTCCTTATCTTGAGGCTGTGCTCTCTAGTCCTGCTATCCTTTCTAAGTGGGAAGAATCCCTCTCCCTCTACCCTATCCATCCCTTTCATTATCTTATACGTCTCTATAACATCCCCCCTCATCCTTCTAAACTCCATGACAGACCAGTTTATGAGTGAATTCACTGAGGTTCTCCTCATTCTTCATTCATTCTGTCTCTGGATTTGATCAGAAAAAGGCAGAGATGAAGGTGTCTTTACACGGGTGGGTCACTGGGTGGCGCAGTGACTCTGTCTCTAAAGGGTCCTGAGTTCAACCACATCCCACCCATGACTGGGGGGGACATGCCTATCTGGGAAAGGGGGGGAAACCGGATCATGGGGAAATGGAGCGGAGTTGATGGGTTTAGGAGAACGGAATTAAGCCAAGACAGGGATGGTTAAATTTTTATTCAAAATTTATTTAAAAATTCAGAGAATATTTTACAGCGAAATTGTTTTTTTTAAAGTTAGGAAAGTGAACATAGCGATCGAGGGTCACATTGAGAACAGGAGACATGTACAGAGAATCCGTCAATATTTGTACATCTGTTACATTAACCAGAAAGAGAATACAGATCCTTAATAGAAAGAGGAATTAACAAAGGTGAATAATGAATGAGAAATTATTTATACATTAATTTTACACTAAGAGGGAAACTATTAACCACAATAACATTATAACAAAAAACAACCTCGTACTTTTCACACTGAAAACTGAAATAATGTCTATTGTTGCCTCAGTTACAGATCCAGAATGATAAACTGAGAGAAATTTACTGATAGATTCACCGAGAGCAGATATTGTATTGGAGCCATACACAGATCTTTATAATCAGCTGAGGGAAATCTGCAGCGTCCAAAATTCAACCCATCATTTGATCTGTAAAATAAAGAGGCAATATTGAAGCAGATGTTTCTGATGCGGGACATTAATGTTTTTAATCAGTGAAACAATGAGAGATTTTTCAAATCCATTCTGCCAGTGTGAAATGTGAGTGAATTGAATCATCTCACCTTCACCAGAGTGACGGCAGTGCTGTAGAAAATGCTCAGGAAGAACAGGACGATGAATGTGGAAGCGGTTGTCCAGATGTTGCTGTTATCATCCTCACTGTCTTCAATCCAGATGCGGTCGGTGGGGTCTAGGGGACAGAGGCCAGGAAATGGAATTAGATTACTTTATTTATCCAGGGAATCTCATTGTTTTCTTTTCCCTCTTCTCCTTCATAAACTGTTCATTCATTCTCATGTCTAATTTTCAATGTATATCTCCTGTTAAATTCAGGACACTCAGTAACAGATCTCCATAACTATTTTCACACCTGATCCTTGTTGGTATTCCTTGGAGAGTCCATGTCAGAAAGCACTGAAGGTGTTTTCTTGATAATCAGTTCATTTTGAACTATTTGCCACTAACCCTTATTGAAGAATGTTCTGACTGATCTGGAGAAACATTCCCCTGTCAATGATTGTTTCCACAGATGGTGACTGATCTGTAAACTATGAATGCTGCTGTTTAAGATCTGGGATGTATTTTCCAATCTTTGCTTATTTACAGTGGAAATGTTTAGTAAATCATGAGCTTAACTCAGTTTCTCAACGTGTTTGGCGGTGTTTTGAGAATTGGGATAGTCATCGGTGTGTATGTCCATTCAAATTCACATTTAAATTTTACTTTCATCATTCACCTGCCGTTTGTATTAAAGATTGTATGTGTGTGTGTGTGTGTGCGCGTCTGTGTGTGTGTGTGTCTGTGAGTCTGTGTGTGTGTGTGTGTCTGTGAGTCTGTGTGTGTGTGTGTGTGTGCGCGCGTCTGTGTGTGTGTGTGTCTGTGAGTCTGTGTGTGTGTGTGTGTGTGTGCGCGTCTGTGTGTGTGTGTGTCTGTGAGTCTGTGTGTGTGTGTGCCTGTGAGTCTGTGTGTGTGTGTGTGTGTGTGTGTGTGTGCGCGTCTGTGTGTGTGTGTGTCTGTGAGTCTGTGTGTGTGTGTGTGTGCGTCAGTGCGTGTGTGTGTGTGTGTCTGTGAGTCTGTGTGTGTGTGTGAGTGTGTGTGTGTGTGTGTGTGTGAACACTTCCTGAGCTGCATTAATTTTTGGTCCTGAGTTAATCTGTGTGTATGAGGGATAATGAACATGTTCATTTGATGGGTTTGTTGATTTGTGTAGTTGTGTGTCTGTGTGTATAATTTATTCTTCAGATATTGTGGATATATGACTATTATTGTGTGAAGTCTCTGTATATTTATTAATGCCACTCTTAACGTGTGCACGTGTTTCTGCCTGTTTCAATGTGTTAGTTTGTGTCACTCGAATAATGTTTCCTTCCCTTTCTTTGTGTGTCTGTTCCTCCGTGCGTTTGTGTGTGCATCTGTTGACATATTAGTGCATGTAAATTCGTGTTGGTAGTTATTTATAACAATGTGTCAGTGTATGGCTGTGTTTCCATGTGTAGTATTGTGTGCTGTGGTGTTCTGTTCTGAAGGAGCGTGTGAATGTTTGCATCCACATGTTTGTGTGAAAATATTTTGCTCTCTGTTCCTCTATAAGCAGTGTGTTAATATTATTATATCTATTTCCCTGTATAAGTGATAATGTGTATAACATTGTGGGTCTCTATATCTGTATTCATTTCAGCGTGAACGTGTGAGAACATGCATTTGTTTGAGTGTGTGCATCTATTTGTGTATGTTTTGGACCTGCATAAATGTTATCTGTCCGTATTGTGTGTATGCATGTACGTGTTTGTGTTTGTGTCCGTGTACCTAGTCCGTATGTTTAGGTAAGTGTGTACTTGTGTGTTTGTGTGTGTTTCTGCGGGCGTTTGTACATATCTGATAATTTGTGTGCATGTTTTGTTTTGTGCCTTCTTGTACAAGTCCGTGCCTGTGTGTGCAGGTGTGGGTGTATGCCCCCTTGTGCATGCATGTGTGCGTGTATATGTGTGTGTGTGCGTGTGTGTGTGTGTGTGTGCGTGTGTGTGTGTGTGTGTGCATGGTGCGTGTGGGACAGAGAGAGAGCGAGAGAGAAAGAGAGAGTATTTGTGTATGCACGCATTTTTGTTTGTATATGTATAGTCCATTAGTGTATTCGAGGGAGCGTGCTTGTTTGAGTTCGTTTGTGCGTATATTGTGTGTTCTTCTGATCCGTGTATGTGCATTTGTATTTATGAATGTATCTGTGTTTTTGTTGTGTATGTATTTGTGCGTATTGTGTATTTGTGAGATTCTGTGTCTGTATTTGAATGTGCCTGTCTATATTTCTGTGTGTGGGACTATGTGTATGCGTTTGTGTGTTATATTAACATTCTGTATTCGTGTGCATATGTATGAGTATGTGTATTTGTGCAATTGTGTCCACGTGTCTGTGTGTGTGTATGCGTGTGTGTGTGTGTGTGAATGAGTGTGTGAATGAGTGTGTGTGTGTAGTGTGTCTGTATGTGTGAGTGTGTGTATGTGAGAGTGTGTAGTGTGTGAGTGTGTGTGTGTGTGTGTGTGAGAGTGAGTGTGTGTGTGTATGCGTGTGTGTTTGTGTGTGTGTGAGTGTGTGAATGAGTGTGTGAGTGTGTGAGTGTGTGTATGTGTGTGTGAGTGTGTGTGTGTGTGTGAGAATGAGTGTTTGTGTGATTGTGTGTGAATGTATAGTGTGTGTAGTGTGTGTTTGTGCAGTGTGTGTAGTGTGTGAGTGTGTGTGTGGGTGTGTACGCCTATGTATGTATGTATAATTGTGACAGTTTTGGGCAGCATTATCAGTGTGTGTATTTTTTTAACTGTTGCTCCAAGTTTCACCGACCATAGTGAAGTGAATATGATCCAGACAACCAGGATAATGGAACATATTTTCAATGTTTTGCTGGAGAAATGTATTTTATGTGAGGGGCACGGTGATATCAGGAGAGAGAATGAAATAATTCATTGATGTATCTCAGAGAGCTCAGGGACAGAACAGTTAAAACCCGGGGAGGAATCTATGACTTGTTTAAATTTGTATTCTGGGAAATCAATGCCAGCAGATGATTAACAGGAACAAGAGTGTTGAGACATGTTAAAATTATGTTGCATTTGTATAGATATATTTCAATGATTAAGTTAATGATACTTCAAAATCTGTAGCAAGTAAACCGGAAACTAATTTGTACTGTTGGCAACTGGGTCCTTATAGTAGAGACCTGTTCCCTTCCAAACACAGGAGAGGGAGGAGAGTGAGCTCAGAGTTTCCCTCCCCCTACCCGATGATACAATGTCCCTGATGGTTCTAACCACTGAGGAGGTAGAGGTGAGTGGATTAAATAATGACATTCCTCCTCTTTTCATTGAGGAAGTTTTGGGACATGGATTAACTACTGCTCCTCCCCTCTCTTTGCTGGGTTAGTGGGAATCCAGGATGTTAACAATTTCACTCTCCCTCAATCCGATGGGGGGAATATTTCTCCATGTTTTTTTGTGTGTGACCCTCACTTCAGTTCCCAGTGGGTGCGGTGCAGTAGCTTAAAGAGGTGGTCAATGAGAGAAACAGGGCCCAGCGATCTAAATGTTGTGTTTGTGTGTCAGACATGTTAAAAATGTCGGAGTGTTTTCCCCTCAGCGGGAGGAAAGTCAGTGAAGATATTTTGCAGAATCCTGTAATGAATGTGCTCTACTCTATCCCTGACCCAGTGTCTATCTCCGCTGGGAGCACTGGTTCAACAATGTTGGGTCCGAGACATGAAAATATCTGACTCAAAATCAAAGATATGGAAGTAAAACTGAAAAACAACCAATTAAACAATTGGGTATTTCATTGATCGTTAGAGGAAAATGTTTTTATTCTTTTTATTGTAGTTTTTAATGGAAGTGAGTGACTCTCATTGACATGAATTAACAGTGTCCATCAGTGCAAGGGAAATGTTCACAAAACTGGGTTTACCGCTGGATTTGTCAACTGTTCTGTTGATGATCTTCAAGGGGATGGCTTCATGTCCCACCACACAGGAGTAAGAAGCGCCACTGGACCATTCCTCTGCTGCAATGGATAACAGGCTGTACATGAAGAAGGAGCTATCGCCGTTCTCCGCCACCACCTCGGTGTTCCTGTAGTTCCCGGGATTCACCGGCTTGTCGTTGACGGTCCATTTGACGAAGATCTCTCGGGGGGAGAAACCTCTCACTAAGCAGCTGAGGGAGACGACACTCTGAGCGGAGACGTCTTCTGCCGAGGGCAGGAGGACAGAGACGACCGGTTCCCGCGGATTTGGATCTGTAGAAAATGTACAATAAATGTCAATAAACTGGAGAGTTCTGGAGACAATGAAACCACTGGTGAGATATCAGGAAAATGTGCTTCGCTTCTGATTTTAACTCTTCCCATTTTTGATTTGCAGCTTGGAGGAGAGGTGAACACAATTTTTTTCTCAAATAACTCAGGAGGGGGCGGAGTGGAAAGATTCAGAAAGTTTACAGCACAGAATCAGGCCATTCGGCCCAACTAATCTACTTTTTCTTTTTGGTTTTCTGGTTTTTGATGCTCCACATCAGGCTCCTCCCTTCTTCTTCAATCTAAACCCAATAACATCGCCTACAGTTCACTTTTCACTCATCAACACATCAAACTCCCCAGAAAAATATCAATCGGCCCAGAGTCGTTTAGTTCAGGAGAGTTCGCCTCTCATCCTCCTCCGCTCTAAGGAGAAAAGCCCCAGCTCCCTCAACCTTTCCTCATAAGACCTACCCTCCAAACCAGGCAGCATCCTGGTAAATCTCCTCTGCACTCTCTCCAATGCTTCCACATCCTTCTTATAGTGAGGTGACTAGAACTGCACACAATATTCCAAATGTGGTCTCACCAAGGCCCTGTACACTTGCAGTATAACCCCACGGCTCTTAAACTCAAACCCCCTGTTAATAAACACTAACACACTTTAACCCTTCTTCACGGCTCTATCCACTTGAGTGGCAATCTTCAGAGATCTGTGGATATGAACCCCGGGATCTCTCTGTTCCTCCACATTGCTCAGAACCCTGCTGTTGACCCTACATTTATTGCTTCAATCTCTCAGCTCACCTGTTTCCTTGTGGATAGATGTTCTTAGAGGAGTCGGCAGATCCTGATGGCTCACCACGCACTCAAACACAGCCGCACTCAGCCAGGCTTGTGTGGAGATGCTTAATTTGCTGATCACGCTGTCACGATCCGCTCCGGGCTTTTCAGCAATCTCTGATTTCAAATACTTCCTGTCTCGGATCCAGGACACGTTAACTCCATCAGGAGCATGAGAAATGATGCAGGTTAAGGTCACGGTCGCCTCCAGTAAGACCTGTTCTATTGGTGGTGGCTGTATCTTCACTGTGGTATCAAGGCACGGGAGAGGATCTGTGAATGAGAAATGAAAATGAGCCCTAGTTCCCCTTCAGAAGCAGGACAGCAGTCTTCAGCCTGAAGGAGACAAAGTCGCCTTCAATATATCAATCTCTAACTCTCACCTTTCACCTTCCATGGCGAATGGGAAGCCAGCTTGCTGTATGGAATTATTCCCTGTATTAAATATTGGAGCAGCGGTAACATTTCCATGAATCAGAATTGGAGAATTCCCAAACAAACACACCATCCTGATCTCAAGGAAAAAGTACTGACCGTTGGTTTATAAATAGGGTGGATACACTTTCCAATATTTTACCCCTGTGCTGTGACCTGTGAAGCAGTCTAACACTTACTGTCTCTCCAAATTTTACCAGCTGTCTCAGGAACAAGCTGACATCAAGGCCACCTCACTCAGTATATTGCTTCAAACCGAAAGGGGGCACTCTTTTAAGGGGAGCCTGTGGTATATGGTGTTGTCAATGGACATATAACCTAGGGCAAGACTCTGGGGACACAGATTCGAATCCCATCATTGCAAATATGAAATTTGAATTTTGTAAACATCTATAATTAAAAGTTGAAATGGTTTTCATGAAGCTATTGCTGTAAAACCCCTCCTAGTTCACAAATGTTCCTTACCAAAATCAACCTGCTGTCTTTATCTGGCCTGGCATGCATGTGACTCCAGATTCACAGCAACGTGAGTGACACTTCAGTGCCCTCAGGTTTGGGAAATAAATGCACATCTCAGGAAGGGATAACAAAAAATTGTTTTTCTGATGAAATTCTGAATGAGATATTGTCCTAATGCAGCAAACTACAGGACAATAACTTACAAGTTGTTCTATGCTTTGTACCAACTTTAATAGATCCCTAATTCTGATTAACATCAGAATGATATATGTTGTCCTCTGTTTGAGTCTCTTACCCCGAGATACGCTGATGTTCTGACTCTGAGTGTCTCCTCGGTGAGTGACCTGGCAGGTATAGACCGCTTTGCTGAACCATTCCCCAGCGGAGACTGTCAGCCGACTGCTGGCCGAGAAGTTCCCGTTCAATCGACAGGGGGGAGAGGTGACAATTCCTGAATGCGTGGGTTCCCCATTCTTCAGCCAACTCACTTCCATTGACCCTGGCTGGAAATCGATGATTGAACAGACGATGATTGCGAATTTCCTGTGTGAGATTTCTTCACTGGAACTCACGGTGAGGATAAGAGTTGGATGGATCACAGGCGGAGGGCCTTCAGGGAAAAAAAACAGATCAGTCATTTCCTGCAGAAGATGTGGATCAATTAAACTTTTGTCAACAGAGGGTAGTAAGGGCTTGGAAAGCCCTGTCTGCAGCATTGTGGACTCGCCAACTTTAAGGGCGTTCAAATGGTCAGTGGATAGTCATATGGATAACATTGGAATAGTTTAGGTTAGAGGGTCATTAGATTGGTTCCACTGGTCGGCGCAACATCGAGGGCCGAATGGCCTGTACTGCGCTGTAATGTTCTATGTTCTATGTTCTAACTCATTTGCAGTCAATAGACACTAACTGGACCAATCCAGAGAGCCGAATGATGCACATCTATTTAACTGAGTTATAACCAAGGCCCTACATGTTAACCACAGTGTTTCTGTTTCACACAAGCTCCATAACACTTACATAGTATTTCAAAGCTCTTGACTGAGCTGTTGTGTTGAACCTCACAGTCAATTCTGGGACATTCTCCCGCTGAGTCGCTGATGGTTAACTGGCTGCTCAGGGTGTAGGTTCCCTTCGTGTTTCTCACTGATGGGTAAGTCTTAAACCCACTGGGGACCGTTTGCCCATTTTTCTTCCAGGTCACTTTGGAGACATCTGGAAGGTAATCCATCGCCAAACATCCGAAGGTGATGGAGCCGTCGGAGTTCTGTTGCTGACAGGGGGAGACCAGGCCATACAGAGTGGGCGCAGACGGTGTCGCTGGGAAAGAATAGCCAATTGAACAAGTTAGACTCTTACTTGCATTTATTAAGTCATCAAACATTGTTACAAATAGGTTTCTATATTAGATATAGCTCTTGGTGTTAAAGGGATGAAGGGATATGGGTAGTAGGTGTGATCAGGATAGTGATGAGCTCTGACCAAAGTGAAAGGCGGAGTAGGCTCCAAGGGCCGAATGGCCTACTCCAGCTTCTCTTTTCTATGTTTCTATCTCCAACATTGATTTGAATTATGAACTTATCCCTAATATTTCCCGATTAAATCTTTCATCCGCCTTTGTGATGATGTTACTTCTATCATTTGGGAATTGTCATCTCTGTAGAAACTCATATCCCTGTCTCCACTTCTATCAAATTAGGAAGAAAAAATTGTCATTGTGAGACTAACATTCTGTTAGTCTCACAATGACATGTCATTCATTCGATTAACAGAGAAGAGGAAACATTTTGTCCATTATTGCAGCAACTGTTTATTTCTCAACAACAGCAGTGTGTGATGAACCGCTGTTTATTTCTCAAACAACAACACTTTGTGATGAAGAAGTTCTCCCTTCATTCAGACTATCCACTCACCTGATGAGGGAGCTCCAACAGCTTGTGATTCCAAATAAACCTGTTGGACTTTAACCTGGTGTTGTGAGAATCCTTACTGTGCCCACACCAACCTCACTCCGGCATCTCCACACTAGTTTTGGAAATTGCCTGGGTTCAAACTGATTGGTGCCCCTTCCTCTCTCCAACTCACTGTCTCTCACTCCACAAAACGGAGATTAGTAACTTTGCTTCAAAAATACCTCCGGAATGAATACTTACTGAATGATCAGGAAACTCTAAATGTGATTATTAATTCCAATAAATCCAACATTGACTCATTGAAGGATCATACATTAATACCAAGAGTTTCCCATTTGGGCCCTGAAGTCTCCTCCATCATTCACTGAGATTACAGATGAGCCGATTGTGGTGCTAGCTCTATTCTGAACCTCCTCACTCTGCCCATCCATCACCCGCCCTCTGCCCATTTCCCCAGCTCTTTGCCCTTCCCCTGGGTCTCTGCCTTTCACGGTGGCTCTTTTCCCCTTTTATCCAGCTCTCTGTATTTCCACCTGGTTCTCTACACTTTCCTCCAGCTCTGTGCCCTCTCCCCCGGCTCTCTGTTCTTTCCCTCAGCTCCCTACGCTGTCCCTCAGCTCTCTGACCTCTGTCCCTGCTCCCTACCCTCTTTCTCCTTTCCCCCGGCTCTCTGACCTTTCCCCCTGACTCTCCTGCCCTTTCCCCTGGGCTCTCTGCCCTGTCCGTTGGCTCTCTGCCCTTTCTCCTGCCTCCCTGCCCTTTTTCGTGCCTCCCCGCACTTTTTCCTTGTTCTCTCCCCTTTCCCTGGTCTTTCTCCCCTTTCCCCCATCTCTCTGCCCTTCCTTTCGGCTCTCTCCCCTTTCCCTGGTCTCTCTGCCCTTTCCCCTTGCTCCCTGCCCTTTCCCCTCTCTCTCTTCTCTTTTCCACGGCTTTCCGCTCTGTTCCCCTGCTATGTGCCCTTTCTCCGGCCTCTCGGCCCTTCCCCCAGCTCTCTGCTGTTTCACCTGGCTCTCAGCCCACCCCCACCCCGGCTCTCTGCCCTTTCCCCCGCCTCCTGTTCTCCCCTGACTCTTTGTCATTGCCCCTGGCCCCGAGCCCCCAGCGATTCCCTCCAGCTCTCTGCACTCCCAGTGCAGCTCCCACCTTTGAACACCAAACTGCAGCTTGAGATCTTTCTTCTCTCTCGTTGCAGGCCCTCCCCACACAGATTAAGTGAGTGTGAGTGAGAGAATGTGAGTGTGTGAGGGTGAGTGATTAGATGAGTCAGAGTGGATGAGTGATGTGTGAAGGAAGGTGGGTAAGTGAGGGTGAGTGAGTGAAGTTCTTTGAGTGAGGGTGAGTGATTGAGGGTGAGGAAGTGTGGGTGAGGGTGAGAGAGCATGAGTAATTGAGGGTGTGTGTGAGAGGGTAGGTGAGTGAAGGTGGCTGAATGTGAGTGAAGGTGGCTGGATGAGTGTAGGTAAGCAAGATTGAAATAATAAGGGAGAGTGAGTGAGGATGTGTGAAGGTTCGTGGAGATGGGTGAGTGGAAGTGAGTGAGATTGAGTGAATGAGGGTGTGAATGTAACTGTGTATGTAAGGGTTGAGAGTGAATGAGTCAGGGTGTGTTATTGAGGGTGGTGTGTGAGGGAAAATGAATGTGGATGGGTGGGAGAGTGAGGGTGATTGAGTGAAGGTGTTTGATGAGGATGAGTGATTGAGGATTTGTGAGTTAGGTTGCGTGATGTTGAGTGATGATGAGTATGTGAGCTTGTGTGAGTGAAGGTAGGTGTGTGAGTTTGGGTCAGTTTGAATGGGTGAGGTGGCATAAGTGAGAGAGAGACAGAGAGAGGGTCATTGAGTTGAGTCTGTGGGGGTGAGTGAGTGAGTGTGAGAGAATGGGGTGAATGAGTGAGGGTGAGTGAGACTGAGTGAGACTGGGTGAGTGAGAACGGATTAGTTAGATGAGTGAATCAAGGTGAGTATGAATGTTGGTGACTGACTGAGGGTCTAAGTCAGTGAGTGAGGTTTAGTGAGTGAGGCTGAGTGAGTGATGGTGTATGACTGTGGGTGGCTGAGTGACAGTGAGTTAATGAGGGCGCGTGAGGGTGAGTGCGTGAGGGTGAGTGAGTGAATGTGGGTGCGTGACTGAGGGTGTGAGAGTGAGTGAATGTGAGTGAGTCAGAGAGGGTGTGAGAATGAGTGAGTCAGGGTGAGTGATTGAGGTTGAACGAGTGAAGTTGAATGAGTGTTTGTGGGTGAGTGAGGATGGACGAGAGTGAGTGAGCAAATATGAGTGAGTGATTGTGAGTGAGTGAGGGTGTGAGGATGAGTGAATCAGGGCGTGTGTTTGCGTGAATGAATGAGCTTGAATGAGGGTGTGTGAGTGCTTGTGGGCGAGTGAGTGAGAATGGATGAGAGTGAGTGAGTGAGTATGAGTGAGTGATTGTGAGTGAGTGAGTGTGAGTGACTCAGGGTGAATCAGGATCCGTGAGTTTCTGAGGTTGAGTGCGTGAGGGCGAGTGCGTGAGGGTGGATGAGGGGGGATGAGTGAGTGGGGATGAGTGAGTGGGGATGAGTGAGTGGGGATGAGTGAGTGGAGGTGAGTGAGTGGGGGTGAGTGAGAGGGGGTGAGTGAGAGGGGGTGAGTGAGAGGGGGTGAGTGAGAGGAGGTGAGGGTGTGAGGGAGTGTGTGTGAGGGAGTGAGTGTGAGGGAGTGTGTGTGAGGGTGGATGAGTGAGCAAGGGTGAGTGAGTGAGCATGAGTGAGTAAGCGTGAATGAGGGTGAGTGAGTGAGGGTGAGTGATTGGGGATGAGTGATTGTGGTTGAGTGTGTGAGGGTGAGTGAGTGAGGGTGAGTGAGAGAGAGTGTGTCAGTGAGGGAAGGTGGGTAAGTGAGGGTGAGTGAGTGAAGTTATTTGTGTGAGGGTGAGTGAGTGAGGGTGAGTGAGAGAGAGTGTGTCAGTGAGGGAAGGTGGGTAAGTGAGGGTGAGTGAGTGAAGTTATTTGAGTGAGGATGAGAGATTGAGGGTGAGTGAGTCAGTGTGGGTGAGGGTGAGAGAGTCAGTGAGCCACCTCCTCCTCTCCCTCTCCATTGATCTTTCCCCGACTCTCTCCATTGATCAGCTTTCAGTAACAGGGCTGTGTAAAGTCAGGAATCAGTGTAGATCACCGGGCAGCTGCTTTAATGTCGGGGCCTTTCTTTCAGAAACACGGATCAGTGAACAAATAGACAGACTGAGGGAGCTGGAAGGGAAGCTTCCAGCAAAACTAGGGTCACACAGGAATCAAACAGCAAGTTTACACCAGTATTGGGGAGCCAGGCGGACTTAGTCTCAGCCAGATCCCTTCTTATTGATTGTGTCTTTGTGTCTTTGTGTAACACATGGAAATCCCTACTTCTGACCTCATGTTGGATGGAATGTGTCATTGATGAAGCAATAGAAGATTGTTGGTCCCAGAACAGTCCCCTGCCGAACTCCTGCAGTGATTTCTCAGCTTAGATGTTTGACCTTCAACAACCATCACCATCTTGTTTTGTGCTAAATATGACTCCAAACAGAGAAGAATTTCCAGCTGAAACTTATTCACATGAGTTTTACTCGGGCTCCTCGATCCCACCCTCATTCAAATGTTACCGGGGGAGGGGGGAGGGGGTGGCCGAGGCGGCACAGTGATTAACGCTGCTGCCTCACAGTTCAATTCCCGATATGAGTCATTGTGTATGGAGTTAGTAAGTTCACCCCGTGTCTGCTTGGGTTTCCTTCGGATGCTCCTGTTTCCTCCCACAGTCCAAAGACGTTTGGGTTCAGGGGACTGGCCGTGTGAATAGGTTCAGGAGGTCTAGTTAGAGTAAACACATGTGGTTATGGGGATAGGGATTCCTGTTGATGCAGACTCGATGGGCTGAATGGCCTCCTTCTGTACTGTAGGATCTCGTGATTCTATTCTACGATGTAAATGACAGTCTCTCTGACGTATGTGAGGTGGAAAGTGTGTGAGGTGTGTTTGGGTGTGTGTTTGATAGAGAGAGAGGGTGAATGTGTGTGTGAAGGTGCCTGTGTGTGACAGACTGTGTTTGCACATGTGTGAGACAGTGGGCTGCGTTTGCAAGAGGGGGCAGTGTGCCTACTAGAAAGCAAACATACTGTTCATGTGTGTGTGGGATTGTGTGTGAGTGAGAAAGATGTGTGCAATGTGCGTGGGTGATAGAAGCAAAGTGTGTGTTTGTGTGTGTGTGTGTGTGTGTGACAGAGAATGTTTGCGTGACACTGTGCTTGTGAGAGAGACTGTGTCTGTGTGTAAGTTAGAGTGTGTGCATAGGTCTATGTGTGTGAGAGAGTGTGAGAGAGTTAGTGTGTGACAGCAAGAATGTACAGGTGTGAGATAGTCTGTGCAACAGAGATAGAAATATCTGTGTGTGTGAGAGAGAGAGATGCGTGTGCAAGAGGAATTGTGAGAGAGTGTGTGTGAATAAATGTGAGACAACTTGAGCGTGTGTGACAGACTTTGGGAGAGTGAGTGCGTGTGTGAGGGCGTGAGACTACGCTTATGTGTGTGTATGTGTCTGCGTGTAAGAGAGAATGTGTGTGGAGATGTGTGCGTGTGAGTGTTTTTGTATATGAGAGATGAGAGACTGATTGAGAGAGAGAGAGTGTGTCTGGATTTGTATTTGAGACAGAGTATGTAGACCGTGAGAGAAAGAGAATGTGTGTGAGATATCGTATGAGAGAGAAAGTAAGTGTGCGTGTGTATGTGTGAGAGAATATGAGCGTCTCTCTGTGTGTATTTATGTGTGTGAGAGTGTGTGATGTGTGTAAGTCTCTATCTGGCTGATTCAGTCTGAAAAAGCACCCTCACTCCACACATACTCACCCACTCGCACAGTAAGTGGGAGTGACAAGCGAGCACAACACGGACTGTGGGGCACGGGTTGGAAAAACATTTAAATATTTCACAAGTCAGTCACAATTAAATAATTTCCTCTTTCCTCAATGAGAGAAACTTGTAAATCCTCACGCAATCTGACACAATCCAGGGCAAAGATTACCCGGCCCCTCATTCACCCTATTCACTCTCTCCATCACGAACAGGCAGTGTCAGCACTGTGTGCATTATATACAACATGCACTGCAGCAATTCACCAAGGCTCCATAGATTACACTGTCCAAACCCGCTGCCTTTACATCCTAACAGGACAAGGGCAGCAGCCACATCTGAAACACTATAACCTGTAAACTCCCCTGTAAAACACACACCATCCTGACCTGAAACAATTTCTCAATTCATTCATAATCGCTGGGTCAAAATCCTGGAACTCCCTGCCTAACAGCAGGGCGGATGCCTGCAGCATATGGACTGCAGTTGTTCAAGGATGCTTCATATCAATACTTTGTGAAGGAACAATTAGATTAAAAATTCTGGCCGAGCAAATGTCTCTAAAATGCCTTTAGAAGATTAAAAATAATATGCAAGTGAATGTGACCCTTCAACTGTCAAACTAAACAGTTCAGGGGCTGCTGTATTACGGAGCACAATATAGTAAATCTCACTTTGTATTTGTTCATCGAACATTCCCAAGGCCGGTACATCACTGCTTAAAAATCACCCAATTCTCCCTCTAAAGTCTGATGTTTCTGCTTCTCTGATAGACACAATATGCTTCAGGGACTTAATTTCTGAGACACCGAGTCAAACAGTCACATTTCCCACAGATACAAGTGCATTGAAGAAATAAATCAAATTTCACTTCCTGCAGGACAGGAGAAGGAATCAAAAGATTTATAACCAGTCAGGGAGATTCCTGGTCCCAACACAGTGACCACACGCCCAGAAACAGAACAGACACAAACAATTCAACAGTCGAGTTCCCAGCAGAAAGATCTGTTCAATCTGTCAATTTCAAACTGTTGGGTTCTCATTGATCAATAGTCAAGTTACAACAGAAAATCAATAACCTATTTCAAATTAAATGGGTATTCAGAACTCCTCTCGACTTTTAATTATTTCTCTCTGCCTGCATCACTTCGCGAAAATTGTGTAAAAATGTAATTTCGCTGAAAATGAGCAAAAATAACAGATTCAGGACAGTTCAATGTCCCTATCAGAGATACAGTGACACAGTAATAGTTCAATGTCCCTATCAGAGATACAGTGACACAGTAACAGTTCAATGTCCCTAACAGAGATACAGTGACATAGTAACAGTTCAATGTCCCTATCAGAGATACAGTGACACAGTAATAGTTCAATGTCCCTATCAGAGATACAGTGACACAGTAACAGTTCAATGTCCCTATCAGAGATACAGTGACACAGTAACAGTTCAATATCCCTATCAGAGATACAGTGACACAGTAATAGTTCAATGTCCCTAACAGAGATACAGTGACACACTAAGAATTAAACAAACCGGGAAATATTTACATTGAAAATCGTTACCTGATTGGATCTAATTTCTTAATTAAATGTAATCAACAAAATTATCAAGGCAAAGCAACTTATCGAGCCGAGCAGTTGAGTAAAGAAATGTTTTGTTTTTGAATTCATTTTGATACAATTAAATATTCTCTGAGACTGATGATATTTTGCACGCTAGTGCAATATTCAAGGTCTTTTGTTTTAAATTAATCAGCGTTAATATTACATTTTAAGTTATTGTTAATTGTCAGTTAGTTCTCCTGTCAGCTGATTTGTTCTCTGTAATAAAATGAGTTTTCAATCATTCAAAACGTGCTTCTGTCCCCAACATTGTTAAATAATTAGGTTACAATTAAATCTCAATGTTAAACTATAATTTCAAATTACTGAATGGAAACATTCAAACATCTGTCATTCATTTACTTAAATCTAATCACATTGTAATATTTTACTTTTTCACTTTTACTACAAATATCTTATTACAACGAACAAACGTGTTAAAAATGCAGATTTCTGAGTTTGACCAGACTGTAACGGCCTGGCCGTTTGAAATCAATAATACTGCTTCCTAGATTTAATAATTTAGGCCACCCATATAACAACTTCATTACTGAACACATTGTTTAATTAAAGAAGACCTGAATTAAACAGTGCAAACACAGAGACGATAATTGATTCAAATCCTCTGTAACGCTAAAAACACGATGCAGAATATAAGTCTCAACATTTTCTTCATTATAATATTTAATAAGAATTAAACATAAGCTTCAGTTAGTATGAATTCTTCCATTCTGTCATTTATTCTGTGTTTGACATTAATGGGAGACATGATGTTATTAAGTGCTGAGCTAATATTATTTTTATAGTATTTATAATATCATATTATTTTTATATAATCTTTTTGAATTTCAAGCATTTAAATTGTCAGTCGGTAGCCAGTTTCTGTTGACACTTTACTACAATTCAAAGACAATCATTTGAACAATTTTACTTGAGTGTCAGCGAATTTCATCTGTCAGAAAACTGTGTTCAGTCTGTCAAATTTTTATAAACTGTTTGATTCTAATTGATCAAAGGTCAAATTACAACAGTGAAAAAATCAACAAACATTTCAAATTAACCTGATGTTCATTTTAAAACTCCCTTTGCCTTTTAACTATTTCTCCCTGACTGTCTCAAATCACAAAAACTGGGCAATTATTTTTCTGAAAATGAGGACTTCGAATATAACAGATTCAGGGCAGTGTAATGTCCCTAACAGAGGTACAGTGAATTGTAATTCATGTTTTATTTTAATATGTAACCATTAGTTAACATGAATAAAATGCCCTAACATATATTTATTTTATTTTCCGAAACTTTTCTGCTTTATCCCTAGAAGAATATTCAAAGGCAATTTTATTTTCATTTCGCCAGAACTGCTCAGTTTCACTGAGCGTAAACAATGTAAAAACAATTGAGCAACACTAAACAATTTCACAAATTTTGAGATGCGAAAAGTAATTAATTATCTCGGTATCTAATTTAAAAAAATACTTAGAACGGATAATCTGGTTCCAATTGCATAGAAAAAAATTAATAATCGGATACAAAAATTTCCAAAAAGGAAATTATTCTGCAAAACTCGTATTCCAGTAAATGTGAACTTAATCTGGGATGTACCGATTAATGCAAAGTGTCTTGTTCAACTGAGCACGGCTGTGAAAACAGCAGGTTATCATTGAAATAGCTTCTGGAATTGTCACAAAATATTTCCAGTCTGGAAAATGTTAATTGTGTGAAATACACAACAGAACTATTAAAGGGGATTATTGCTAAATTATTAATATAAAATAATCTGTGGTGAATATGGAGTTAAATTACCGATTAATAACTCTTTGATTTACATTAATTTTACTATTAAACTTGTTCATGGAAAGTTTGTGATTGCAGTAAAGACTTAGTGTCCGAATGAGCGTTGTAAGTCATGACTCACTTGAATTTGTAAGCGTTATTTAAAATTTATAAAAATGCTGTAATATCTTTTAGGTGTTCTTTCCCCCCAGCCTGCTTGTTTTCTCCCTACATGGATTTTCAAACTCAAAGATTGTTTCTGTTCAACCAGAAAACATCTAAACTCTCAACGGCACAGTTATACACTATTTAAACAACACAGAAATAATGCCACAAAGCCAAACCATAGCACAAATTTTAAACATTCACAGTGACTGCACCATAGAATCTCCTCAGCAGAAACACAACAAAACACATCAATGAGGGAATGAATCCGCTTCACAGAAAAACAGATCAATTATCCATTCAACAGAATCAAATGTAACATTGCAAAATAAATCTCAATATCGAATCTAGCAAACCAGCTCTTAACCAATTATTAAACTAAACAGAAATCTAGAATAATAGCAATAGCATTGCGAGGAGGTAGAATTTGTCCAACAAATTAGCATTGAAACTTTATCACATCTTATTCATATTGGGTCATATTTCAAACATATTTAAACATTTGGATGGTAAAAGTTCCAGCCATCAAATGCCACCGAGATTAAACATTGCAGATATCCCAAAATCTGAATGCAGTGACAAACTATGTTCTGAACGAGCGGCTTAAGCCGTTATGACTAAATGACTCTATCTCTCTCTCTCTCTCTGTATCTCTCTCTCTCTCTGTATCTCTCTCTCTGTATCTGTCTCTCTCTCTCTCTCTCTCTATCTCCCTCTCTCTCTCTGTATCTCTCTCTCTCTCTGTATCTGTCTCTCTCTCTCTATCTCTCTCTCTCTCTCTATCTCTCTCTCTCTCTGTATCTGTCTGTCTCTCTCTCTCTGTATCTGTCTCTCTCTCTCTGTATCTCTCTCTCTCTCTCTCTGTATCTCTCTCTCTCTCTATCTCTCTCTCTCTCTGTTTCTGTCTCTCTCTCTCTCTGTATCTCTCTCTCTGTATCTCTCTCTCTCTGTATCTGTCTCTCTCTCTGTGTCTCTCTCTCTCTCTGTATCTCTCTCTCTCTCTCTCTGTATCTCTCTCTCTCTCTCTCTCTCTGTATCTCTCTCTCTCTCACTCTGTATCTCTCTCTCTCTGTATCTGTCTCTCTCTCTCTCTATCTCCCTCTCTCTCCCTCTCTCTCTCTGTATCTGTATCTCTCTCTCTCTGTATCTCTCTCTCTCTCTGTCTCTCTCTCTCTCTCTGTATCTGTCTCTCTCTCTCTCTGTATCTGTCTCTCTCTCTGTATCTGTCTCTCTCTCTCTATCTGTATCTCTCTCTCACTGTATCTGTCTCTCTCTCTGTATCTCTTTCTCTCTGTATCTCTCTCTCTATGTGTATCTGTCTCTCTCTCTCTCTCTTTTTCTCTCTCTCTCTCTGTATCTCTCTCTCTGTATCTGTCTCTCTCTCTCTCTGTATCTGTCTGCCTCTCTATCTCTGTCTCTCTTTGTATCTGTCTGTCTCTCTCTGTAGATATCACTCTCTCTCTGTATCTCTCTCTCTCTATCTCTCTCTCTTTGTATCTGTCTCTCGCTCTCTGTGTCTCTCTCTCTCTCCCAGCTCCCAGTGCTGGTGATGTGGAGCTGGGATGGGGGGGGGGAGGGAGAGAGCCTTGGAATAAACCATTTACCTGGTGCTCACTAACCCCCACACACACACAACCCCCCCACACACTCAGAGACAGGCTGGTGTTAGACTGGGCCATACCTGGAGGAGGTGTGTCCAGGTGAGGTGTAGGAGATGTGGTTGGATGGGGTTTGATTGGGGAGGTGTGGACAGTTTGTGTGGGACTCAGTGAGGTTATAAAAAGGCTGGGGATCCATTGTTCTGTCTCTGTCTCCATGTGGCTGGGTAAGTATCAGGTAAGCTGTGTCTGTGTGAGTGAGTCAGTGTGTGTGCAGCATGGAGTACCAGCTCTGAGATTTTAATCCCCCCTCCCCTTTACCCAGCACAAAGCCCCTGGCCCAGGATCTGTCTCCCCCACCATGGGAGAGGGGATGGAAGGAGTTGGAGAGATCACCGAGGGAAAAGATGTGCGATGGTGAGTATGAACCTCTTCACTTTGTGTCTTTCTCTCTCCCTCTCTCAATCTTTCTCTCCCTCTCTCAATCTTTCTATCTCTCAATCTATCTTTCTCCCTCTCTCTCAATCTTTATTTCTCTCTCTCAATCTTTATTTCTCTCTCTCAATCTTTATTTCTCTCTCTCAATCTTTATTTCTCTCTCTCTCAATCTTTATTTCTCTCTCTCAATCTTTATTTCTCTCTCTCAATCTTTATTTCTCTCTCTCAATCTTTATTTCTCTCTCTCTCAATCTATCTTTCTCTCTCAATCTTTATTTCTCTCTCTCAATCTATCTATCTCTCTGAATCTTTATTTCTCTCTCTCAATCTTTATTTTTCTCTCTCAATCTTTATTTTTCTCTCTAAATCTTTATTTTTCTCTCTCAATCTTTATTTCTCTCTCTCAATCTTTATTTCTCTCTCTATCTTTCTCTCTCTCTCAATCTTTCTCTCTCTCTCAATCTTTATTTCTCTCTCTCAATCTTTATTTCTCTCTCTCAATGTTTATTTCTCTCTCTCAATCTTTATTTCTCTCTCTCAATCTTTATTTTTCTCTCTCAATCTTTATTTCTCTCTCTCAATCTTTATTTCTCTCTCTCAATCTTTATTTCTCTCTCTCAATCTTTATTTCTCTCTCTCAATCTTTATTTCTCTCTCTCAATCTTTATTTTTCTCTCTAAATCTTTATTTTTCTCTCTCAATCTTTATTTCTCTCTCTCAATCTTTATTTCTCTCTCAATCTTTATTTCTCTCTCTATCTTTCTCTCTCTCTCAATCTTTCTCTCTCTCTCAATCTTTATTTCTCTCTCTCAATCTTTATTTCTCTCTCTCAATCTTTATTTCTCTCTCTCAATCTTTATTTCTCTCTCTCAATCTTTATTTTTCTCTCTCAATCTTTATTTCACTCTCTCAATCTTTATTTTTCTCTCTCAATCTTCCCTCTGTCTTTTTTTCCCTCTCTGTCTTTTTTTCCCTCTCTGTCTTTTCTTCCCTCTGTCTTTTTTTCCCTCTCTGTCTTTTTTTCCCTCTGTCTTTTTTTCCCTCTCTGTCTTTTTTTCCCTCTCTGTCCTTTTTTTCCCTCTCTGTCCTTTTTTTCCCTCTCTGTCCTTTTTTCCCTCTCTGTCTTTTTTTCCCTCTGTCTTTTTTTCCCTCTGTCTTTTTTTCCCTCTGTCTTTTTTTCCCTCTGTCTTTTTGCCCTCTCTGTCTTTTTTCCCTCTCTGTCTTTTTTTCCCTCCCTGTCTTTTTTTCCCTGTCTTTTTTTCCCTCTCTGTCTTTTTTTCCCTCTCTGTCTTTTTTTCCCTCTCTGTCCTTTTTTTCCCTCTCTGTCCTTTTTTTCCCTCTCTGTCTTTTTTTCCCTCTCTGTCTTTTTTTCCCTCTCTGTCTTTTTTTCCCTCTGTCTTTTTTCCCTCTGTCTTTTTTCCCTCTGTCTTTTTTCCCTCTGTCTTTTTTCCCTCTCTGTCTTTTTTTCCCTCTCTGTCCTTTTTTTCCCTCTCTGTCCTTTTTTCCCTCTCTGTCCTTTTTTCCCTCTCTGTCCTTTTTTCACTCTCTGTCCTTTTTTTCCCTCTCTGTCCTTTTTTTCCCTCTGTCCTTTTTTTCCCCCTTTTTTTGGTGCCCCCTTTTTTTTTGCTGGCCCCCCCTTTTTTGGTGCACCCCCTTTTTTGATGGACCCCCTTTTTTTGCTGGCCCCCCTTTTTTGGGTGGCCCCCCCTTTTTAATGTGCCCCTTTTTTTGCTGGCCCCCCCTTTTTTGGTGCCCCCCTTTTTTGGTGCACCCCCTTTTTTGGTGGCCCCCCCTTTTTTTTGGTGGCCCCCTTTTTTTAAAGGCCCCCTTTTTTTTGGTGGCCCCCCTTTTGGCTTGCCCCCCCTTTTTTGGTGGCCCCCCCTTTTTAATGGCCCCCCCTTTTTTTGGTGGCCCCCCTTTTTAATGACCCCCCTTTTTTTGGTGGCCCCCCCCTTTTTTTGGTGGCCCCCCCTTTTTTTGGTGCCCCCCCCTTTTTTTGGTGGCCCCCCCTTTTTTTTGGTGGCCCCCTTTTTTTGGTGGCCCCCCTTTTTAATGACCCCCCTTTTTTTGGTGGCCCCCTTTTTTTAAAGGCCCCCTTTTTTTGGTGGCCCCCCTTTTGGCTGGCCCCCCCTTTTTTTTACAGGCCCCCCCTTTTTTGGTGGCCCCCCCCATTTTTTTGGTGGCCCCCCCTTTTGGCTGGCCCCCCTTTTTTTTACAGGCCCCCCTTTTTTGTTGGCCCCCCCCTTTTTTAACAGGCCCCCCTTTTTTGGTGCCCCCTTTTTTTAAAGGCCCCCTTTTGGCTTGCCCCCCCTTTTTTTACAGGCCCCCCTTTTTTGGTGGCCCCCCTTTTTTTGCTGGCCCCCCTTTTTAATGGCCCCCCTTTTTTTAATGGCCCCCCTTTTTTTTACAGGCCCCCCCTTTTTTTATGGCCCCCCTTTTTGCTGGCCCCCCCTTTTTTAATGCCCCCTTTTTTTACAGGCCCCCCCTTTTTTGGTGGCCCCCCTTTTTAATGGCCCCCCCTTTTTTTGGTGGCCCCCTTTTTTTACAGGCCCCCCCTTTTTTTTGGTGGCCCCCTTTTTTTACAGGCCCCCCCTTTTTTGGTGGCCCCCCCTTTTTTTGGTGGCCCCCCCTTTTTTTATGGCCCCCCCTTTTTTTATGGCCCCCCTTTTTGCTGGCCCCCCTTTTTTAATGCCCCCCTTTTTTTTACAGGCCCCCCCTTTTTTTGGTGGCCCCTTTTTTGGTGGCCCCCTTTTTTTGGTGGCCCCCCTTTTTTGGTGGCCCCCCCCCTTTTTAATGGCCCCCCTTTTTTTGGTGGCCCCCCCTTTTTAATGGCCCCCCCTTTTTAATGGCCCCCCTTTTTAATGCCCCCCCCCTTTTTTTAATGGCCCCCCTTTTTTTGGTGGCCCCCCCTTTTTTGGTGGCCCCCCCTTTTTTGGTGGCCCCCCCTTTTTTAATGCCCCCCTTTTTTTTACAGGCCCCCCCTTTTTTTGGTGGCCCCTTTTTTTGGTGGCCCCCCCTTTTTTGGTGGCCCCCCCCTTTTTTAATGCCCCCCTTTTTTTTACAGGCCCCCCCTTTTTTTGGTGGCCCCTTTTTTTGGTGGCCCCCCCCCTTTTTAATGGCCCCCCTTTTTTTGGTGGCCCCCCCCCTTTTTAATGGCCCCCCTTTTTAATGGCCCCCCCCTTTTTTTAATGGCCCCCCTTTTTTTTGGTGGCCCCCTTTTTAATGCCCCCCCCTTTTTTTTGGTGGCCCCCTTTTTTTACAGGCCCCCCTTTTTTGGTGGCCCCCCTTTTTTTACAGGCCCCCCCTTTTTGGTGGCCCCCCCTTTTTTAATGCCCCCCCCTTTTTTTACAGGCCCCCCCTTTTTAATGGCCCCCTCTTTTAATGCTCCCCTTTTTAATGGCTCCCTTCACTGGCCCCCCCTTTTTAATGGCCCTTTTGGCTGGCCCCACCTTTTTACGGCCTTTTTTAATGGCCCCCCTTTACTGGCCCCCCCCATTTGAGTGGCCCCCCTTTTTAATGCCCCACCTCTCTGGCCCCCTCCCGATCCTCTCTGCCCAATCTTCTCCCCACCCTGCTCAAACACACCCACCGCCACATCCCTCTGAGCTCCAACTCCCCGGTATCCCTCTGATCCCTCGATCTCTCCTAATTCCCTCAATTTCCTCCCCCCCCCAACATTCCTGTTTCTCCCGCCTGATTCCCTGTCCCTCTGCCTGATCTCCTTTAATCTGACTCTAAGCAACACCCCCCCTTCCCCTCAATCTCTCTCCCGACACCCACCGCCAATCTGACTCTGATCCCCCTGGATCTCCCAAGCTCCTGCCCCAATTCCTAAGCCCCCCTCCGTCTGCACCCCCCCAACTCTGACTCATCCCCTTCTGCTAACTCCCCCTCAGACTCTCTACAGTTTATTCCCCCCCCCGATGATTCTTCTAGAATCCCCCTGAATTGACCCCCCCACACTTGCGCATCCCTCTGCCCCTCCAATCCTGCTCCCTCTCCTATCCCACCCCCTCCAATCTGTCTGAGCCCCAAACTACATCTTTTAATTGCCCCACTTGTGAGTCACTGCCCCTCCCAGATCCCTCCTGTATCCCTCAAACCCCCAGAAATCCCCCTCTAAGCCCCTTTTCCCAAATCCCTCTCGATTTTCCCCAATTCCCTCCCTCAGTCCCTGCTGCTGAATCTCTGAATCCCAAATTACTCAAAGACCCCCCACTAAACAGAGATTTTAAACTGTACCCTACACTAAACACAGATTTTAAACTGTACCCTACACTAAACAGAGATTTTAAACTGTACCCCCCACTAAACAGAGATTTTAAACTGTACCCTACACTAAACACAGATTTTAAACTGTACCCTACACTAAACACAGATTTTAAACTGTACCCTACACTAAACACAGATTTTATACTGTACCCTACACTAAAGAGGTTTTAAACTGTACCCTACACTAAAGAGGTTTTAAATTGTACCCTACACTAAACAGAGGTTTCAAACTGTACCTTACACTAAACAGAGGTTTTAAACTGTACCCTATACTAAACACAGATTTTAAACTGTACCCTACACTAAACAGAGGTTTTAAACTGTACGCTACACTAAACACAGATTTTAAACTGTACCCTACACAAAACAGAGGTTTTAAACTGTACCCTACACTAAACAGAGGTTTTAAACTGTACGCTACACTAAACACAGATTTTAAACTGTACCCTACACAAAACAGAGGTTTTAAACTGTATCCTACACTAAACAGAGGTTTTAAACGGTACCCTACACTAAACAGGTTTTAAATTGTACCCTACACTAAACACAGATTTTAAACTGTACCCTACACTAAACAGAGGTTTTAAACTGTACCCTACACTAAACACAGATTTTAAACTGTACCCTACACTAAACAGAGATTTTAAACTGTACCCTACACTAAAGAGGTTTTAAATTGTACCCTACACTAAACAGGTTTTAAACTGTACCTTACACTAAACAGAGGTTTTAAACTGTACCCTATACTAAACACAGATTTTAAACTGTTCCCTACACTAAACACAGATTTTAAACTGTACCCTACACTAAACACAGATTTTAACCTGTACCTTACACTAAACAGAGTTTTTAAACTGTACCCTTCACTAAACAGAGGTTTTAAACTGTACCTTACACGAAACAGGTTTTGAACTGTACACTACACTAAAGAGGTTTTAAATTGTCCCCTATACTAAACAGATTTTAAACTGTACCCTACACTAAACAGAGGTTTTAAACTGTACGCTACACTAAACAGAGATTTTAAACTGTATCCTACACTAAACAGAGGTTTTAAACTGTACCCTACACTAAACAGATTTTAAACTGTACCCTACACTAAACACAGATTTTAAACTGTACCCTACACTAAACAGAGGTTTTAAACTGTACCCTACACTAAACAGAGGTTTTAAACTGTACCCTACACTAAACAGAGGTTTTAAACTGTACCCTACACTAAACAGAGCTTTTAAACTGTACCCTACACTAAACAGAGATTTTAAACTGTACCCTACACTAAACACAGATTTTAAACTGTACCCTAAACTAAACACAGATTTTAAACTGTACCCTACACTAAACACAGATTTTAAACTGTACCCTACACTAAACACAGATTTTAAACTGTACCCTACACTAAACAGAGATTTTAAACTGTACCCTACACTAAACACAGATTTTATACAGTACCCTACACTAAAGAGGTTTTAAACTGTACCCTACACTAAACACAGATTTTAAACTGTACCCTACACTAAACACAGATTTTATACTGTACCCTACACTAAAGAGGTTTTAAACTGTACCCTACACTAAACACAGATTTTAAACTGTACCCTACACTAAACACAGATTTTATACTGTACCCCCCACTAAACAGAGGTTTCAAACTGTACCTTACACTAAACAGAGATTTTAAACTGTACCCTACACTAAACACAGATTTTATACTGTACCCCCCACTAAACAGAGGTTTCAAACTGTACCTTACACTAAACAGAGATTTTAAACTGTACCCTATACTAAACACAGATTTTAAACTGTACCCTACACTAAACAGAGGTTTTAAACTGTACGCTACACTAAACACAGATTTTAAACTGTACCCTACACTAAACAGAGATTTTAAACTGTACCCTACACTAAAGAGGTTTTAAATTGTACCCTACACTAAACAGGTTTTAAACTGTACCTTACACTAAACAGAGGTTTTAAACTGTACCCTATACTAAACACAGATTTTAAACTGTTCCCTACACTAAACACAGATTTTAAACTGTACCCTACACTAAACACAGATTTTAACCTGTACCTTACACTAAACAGAGTTTTTAAACTGTACCCTTCACTAAACAGAGGTTTTAAACTGTACCTTACACGAAACAGGTTTTGAACTGTACACTACACTAAAGAGGTTTTAAATTGTCCCCTATACTAAACAGATTTTAAACTGTACCCTACACTAAACAGAGGTTTTAAACTGTACGCTACACTAAACAGAGATTTTAAACTGTATCCTACACTAAACAGAGGTTTTAAACTGTACCCTACACTAAACAGATTTTAAACTGTACCCTACACTAAACACAGATTTTAAACTGTACCCTACACTAAACAGAGGTTTTAAACTGTACCCTACACTAAACAGAGGTTTTAAACTGTACCCTACACTAAACAGAGGTTTTAAACTGTACCCTACACTAAACAGAGCTTTTAAACTGTACCCTACACTAAACAGAGATTTTAAACTGTACCCTACACTAAACACAGATTTTAAACTGTACCCTAAACTAAACACAGATTTTAAACTGTACCCTACACTAAACACAGATTTTAAACTGTACCCTACACTAAACACAGATTTTAAACTGTACCCTACACTAAACAGAGATTTTAAACTGTACCCTACACTAAACAGATTTTAAACTGTACCCTACACTAAACACAGATTTTAAACTGTACCCTACACTAAACAGAGGTTTTAAACTGTACCCTACACTAAACAGAGGTTTTAAACTGTACCCTACACTAAACAGAGGTTTTAAACTGTACGCTACACTAAACACAGATTTTAAACTGTACCCTACACTAAACAGAGATTTTAAACTGTATCCTACACTAAACAGAGGTTTTAAACTGTACCCTACACTAAACAGAGGTTTTAAACTGTATCCTACACTAAACAGAGGTTTTAAACTGTACCCTACACTAAACAGATTTTAAACTGTACCCTACACTAAACACAGATTTTAAACTGTACCCTACACTAAACAGAGGTTTTAAACTGTACCCTACACTAAACAGAGGTTTTAAACTGTACCCTACACTAAACAGGTTTTAAACTGTACCCTACACTAAATAGAGATTTTAAACTGTACCCTACACTAAACACAGATTTTAAACTGTACCCTAAACTAAACACAGATTTTAAACTGTACCCTAAACTAAACACAGATTTTAAACTGTACCCTACACTAAACACAGATTTTAAACTGTACCCTACACTAAACACAGATTTTAAACTGTACCCTACACTAAACAGAGATTTTAAACTGTACCCTACACTAAACAGAGATTTTAAACTGTACCCTACACTAAACACAGATTTTAACCTGTACCTTACACTAAACAGAGTTTTTAAACTGTACCCTATACTAAACACAGATTTTAAACTGTACCCTACACTAAAGAGGTTTTAAATTGTACCCTACACTAAACACAGATTTTAAACTGTACCCTACACTAAACAGAGGTTTTAAACTGTCGCTACACTAAACACAGATTTTAAACTGTACCCTACACTAAACAGAGATTTTAAACTGTATCCTACACTAAACAGAGGTTTTAAACTGTACCCTACACTAAACAGAGGTTTTAAACTGTATCCTACACTAAACAGAGGTTTTAAACTGTACCCTACACTAAACAGATTTTAAACTGTACCCTACACTAAACACAGATTTTAAACTGTACCCTACACTAAACAGAGGTTTTAAACTGTACCCTACACTAAACAGAGGTTTTAAACTGTACCCTACACTAAACAGAGGTTTTAAACTGTACCCTACACTAAACAGGTTTTAAACTGTACCCTACACTAAATAGAGATTTTAAACTGTACCCTACACTAAACACAGATTTTAAACTGTACCCTAAACTAAACACAGATTTTAAACTGTACCCTAAACTAAACACAGATTTTAAACTACCCTACACTAAACACAGATTTTAAACTGTACCCTACACTAAACACAGATTTTAAACTGTACCCTAAACTAAACACTGATTTTAAACTGTACCCTACACTAAACACAGATTTTAAACTGTACCCTAAACTAAACACAGATTTTAAACTGTACCCTACACTAAACACAGATTTTAAACTGTACCCTAAACTAAACACAGATTTTAAACTGTACCCTAAACTAAACACAGATTTTAAACTGTACCCTACACTAAACAGAGGTTTTAAACTGTACCCTACACTAAACACAGATTTTAAACATCCGTCTCAGCACCCAATCCCTCCACGTTCCCTCTCCTGCCCTCGCCCTGGTAAATTTCCGCTCCCTCCCTGTGAACAGCCCCTAGACTGACAGAACCCCCCTTTCTAATTACTGACCCCCCCCCTCCCCAATCAATCCCCCTCCACTCCCCCCTATAAACAGCTCCTGGTCCTGTTGGATGTGGAATCTGCCCATTTTAAACATTAACCTTCAAATGACTAATTCCCCTGATACTGAGCAGCCTGTCTTATAATATCCCCGCACTCCCCTCCCCATCCTGTACAACACACCCCATGTCTGATTCTGCCCCCACCCCCTCCTCCATTGCCCCCTTTCTCTAATAACCCCTGACTCTGGACAGCCTGTGTTATAATATTCCCCCATCCTGTACAACAGCCTCCACTCCCCCAACCAGCCCCTTCCCTCTCAGTCTAATAACCTCTGGCTCTGGACAAGTCCCTGTGTTACACACTCTTCCCCCTTTCAACATTCTCTGTCCCCCGTCCGCTGTGTCCCTGAGCCTTCGCTGCTGGTGAACAGCAAACCCCTGATCTGGCCTGTCCCCCACAAGAGAGCAGAGACAGACAGAGATAAGAGACAGACTTCCAGGTGGAGATAGAGAGAATGCTGCTGTAATTCAGACAGAGAGATTCACAGAGAGGGGAGCAGATAGAGGTACAGAGACAGATATAGAGATTGAGTTGGAGAGGGTGCTGCTGTAATTCAGACAGAATGATTCACAGAGATGGGAGCAGATACAGGTACAGAGACAGATATAGAGATTGAGTTAGAGAGGGTGCTGCTGTAATTCAGACAGAATGATTCACAGAGAGGGGAGCAGATAGAGGTACAGAGACAGATATAGAGATTGAGTTGGAGAGGGTGCTGCTGTAATTCAGACAGAATGATTCACAGAGAGGGGAGCAGATAGAGGTACAGAGACAGATATAGAGATTGAGTTGGAGAGGGTGCTGCTGTAATTCAGACAGAATGATTCACAGAGAGGGGAGCAGATAGAGGTACAGAGACAGATATAGAGATTGAGTTGGAGAGGGTGCTGCTGTAATTCAGACAGAGATTCACAGAGGGGAGCAGAGAGAGAGAGATAAGAGACAGGATATTACTTTTAATTCAGATAGACTGTGTCAGGGGAAAGCAGACAGGTGGGGAAGCAGGGAGATATAGAAAGAGGAAAGCAGACAGTTACAGAGAAGCACAGTTCAGATTAAAGTTTTATTTATTAATCACAAGTTGACTTACATTAACACTGCAATGAAGTTACTGTGAAAAGCTATGGAGAGAAAGAGAGAGAGAAAGCTGTACTTCAGACAGAATGACTCAGAGAGGAGCACATAGAGGGGAAATAGGGAGAAGGATGCAGATAGCTAGAGAGATAAGAGACAGAGAAGCAGAGTTCAAACATCATTTATTAGTAAATAAGTCGGTTTACATTAACACTGCAATGTAGTTACTGTGAAAATATATCGAGATGGTAGGCAGAATGCTGCTGTAATTTGGACAGAATGATTCACAGAGGGGAGCAGAGAGAGAGAGAGAGAGACAAAGGGGAGCAGAGATAGAGAGAGGAGGCTGCTGTGATTGAGAAAATGATCCAGAGGGAGAGATGTGCAGAGAGGCTGAAATACAAAGTGAGGTGTGCAGATAAATAGAATGGGGGGGGGGGGGGGGCTTTGACAAGACAGAGTGACAAAGTTTCAGCGAGAGAGTGAAAGATAGAGAGAATGAGAGAAAAAGGGAAAGATGCTGCCATTGTGTGAGGCTGAGGGATAGAGGATGTGGAGAGACAGGGATTGGAAAGATGTGGAGAAACAGTTCTGAGGATGGGGCAGTTACACAGACACAGCTTCAGGGAGAGGGATTGGAATCTGTGGGATGACATTGGAGCAGGGATCACTCGGAATACCCCCGCCCCCTCCCCCTGACACACAGATCACTAACCCTCAGTGTGAAAGCCCCACCAGTCTATCTGTGTATAAAAATGAATGACAAAGACACGGGGATTTTTATTAATATTTATCTCTCTGGTTATAGCTCTTGTCCGAGGATTCCTCACAGCAAAACTACTCGCTCTCTGCATCGTCAAACTTTCCGGAAGAATTCTCCTTGGAAGAGAGCAAGAGGAAATAAAGTGACGCAAAACAAATAATTATGACACAAAACAAATAAATAACTATAATGATTAAACACAAAACAAAAAAAAGCTGATTGTAAACAATAAAAGGCACAGCAAGATCCCAGGACTTGCTCAAATTCACAATCTCACTCAGGGGTGGTAGGGGGAACATTCATTTTCACGTCCCCATTATTAAACCCTGACATTCTTCAAATGAAATGAACTTCCAAACGCCTGGTGACTGTCCCGATATTTAATTTATTAAAAAACATCAGAGCATTCTGGGGAGGGGATTTACTCCACAGACAGGCCAGTGAATTAACACAGGATCCCCCAATGAAGCTCCCACTTCTATCAGTCACCTCTCCTCCACTGCCCCCTCCTCTGTTTCTCCCTCTCTGTCTCTTACACACTCCCCCCAGATCTATACCTGTCTCCCTGCCTCTCTCACTCTCTTCCTCTCTCTCTCTCTCTCCCTGTCTAATATTCTGAAGTTGTATATATAAAGATCAAAGTGTGGTGTTTTACAAATGTAAATATTGAAAAGATGCTTTAAAAAAACAACCCAAAATAACTCATTCAGCATTGAGTCTTTCCAAAGCCTGTGTCTTTGGGATTTTAAACTGCAGAAGACAACTTTATAACATCTGTGTCCAAAACAGCAGCATCCAGAATCCCAGCAGCAAAACAGGCTTTCAATTAGACCAATGATTTTAAAACAAGCTCTCAAACACACACACACACACACAACCAATAGACAGTTTCATTTTACAGATATTTCATTTACTCTCTGCCACCCACCAAAGGGTTAACCTGTTTGTGAATAATTACAAAGCCGGGATATTTTAACCCCAGGGTTCCCCAGAGGGAAACATCACCCCGACATAGTAACAATATTTATAATTCCAAAATCACACCCCCCCCTCCTCCCTTAATCAGTGAATGTATGATTCACAGTGCAATGAAGACCATTCTGCACAGCAAGATCCCACTGTCAGTCCCACAATGGAGAAAGCCCTCCCCCGACTCTATCTCTTTCCCCTGCCCCTCCTGAGACCCTCACACCCTCCCCACTCCCTCTCTGTTTAGCTCTCCCTCCATTTCTCGACCTCCTGCCCCTCCCCAACCCTTCTCTCTCCCCTCAATCTTTCCTGTTTAAAGACCCCGCTCAGGGTCCCAGTGTGAGGAATAGGGAGCCAGACCCACCTGTGTACACAGCAAGATCCCACACATACACACACAACCTGGTGAGGGGCGGATTAAATAAACGTTGTGGGTGAGGACTGCAGGATGGTGTGTGGGGAATGGGATCCACACCTCCCTCCCTCTCTCTCCCTAAATTAAACTGACAACAATTCACACTGGGGTTTTCTGTCACATTTTATTGAGAGATGGAATATAGATGGGAATGTGTGTGGGGAGAGGGGAGGGGGTGCAGGGATTGGGAAGAACACTGGAGAGACAGAGACAGGGAAATTCTCTACCACCCCCCCCGCCCCCCAAATAGAAATTCCTGGGAAAACAGAGAGAGGGAAAAGAATCTGGAGTCAGACAGCACAGAAACAGGCCCTTCGGCCCACCAGCTCAATGCTGGCCCATCCAATCCCAATCTACACTCCTCCCCATTCCCCAGCACTTGCTCCGTAGCCTACGATGCCTCGGAGATTAAAGTGCTGGAATTTACCCAACCCCCTTTCCAGCTTTTACCTTGAACCCCACTCTGCAGTCCCTGAGCCAGATCTCGTTTCAAAATAAAACGTGTGGTCGCTGTCACAGTGCGGGGCAAAGGTTACAGACCCAGTGTGTGCACAGCAAGATCCCACAGCAGCAGCAATGTGAACCTGAATCAGATGGGACACATTTCCCCCCCCCCACACAACCCCCAACCCTCTTGCCTGCTGTGAACCCCCACCCCGCTCACTACCCTGTGTGTGTGTGTGTGTCTGCATCATCCCAAATCTCCACAAAGGCTGGAAATCCCTCTTAAAACTAAACCAAACACCTTTTAAAACAAAATCCCTGTGCTGCACAGCAAGATCCCATAGGTGCAGTCAGCTGTGTTGAGTTTTTTTTAATTTGGGAAATGTTTATACAGTGAGAGGGGCTGAGACATTGAAATCACCCCCACCCCCGGACCCTCAGAATTAAACTGGAGCCCCTGTCCCTGCAGTGCACAGCAAGATCCCACAGTCAGCTGTGTCGAATGTCATTTGAATCCAGGAAAGATTTATACAGAGAAAGAGAGAGTGAGGCAGAGAGGGGCTGGGACAGTAAAATCCAATCCCCCAACCTCCCTGGGACACTCAGAATTAAACTGGACCCCTGTCCCTCACTGATGCCCCCCTCCCTCTAACAGCCTGTGTCTCTCCCCCTGCATCTAACCCACACCTACAGCTGTTTCCACCCCTCCCTCTGTCCGTCTCTGTCTCCATCTGTTTCTGCTACAGACGAGACAGGGAGAGAGAGAGAGAGACAGAGAGAGAAAATACAGACGGAGAGAGAGACAGAGATAGTTAGACAGAGATGAGGAGAGGAGAGAGAACAGGGACATACAGAGACAGATATTTGATAATGAATTGTGTGCGGTCACATTATTGAGTGTCCTGTCATTTGGTGATTGTTTTATACAGAGAGGCAGAGAGAGAGGTGAAGACAGTGACATTCTCTCCCTGACACCCCAGCAAGCTCAGAGACACAGAAGCTGCAGACACTCACACACACAAACTGCTTTGGTAAATCTCCCCAATCTCTGTCTCTCCCTCGCTCTCAGTAACTTCACTGCAGTGTTAATGTGAGCCTTACTTGTGCCATTAATAAACTTTAAAAATTTAAGTACCCTCTATGTCCCTTTATCTCTTTCTGTCTCTTTATTTAGGTCTCCTGTCTCTCTCTCTCTCTCTCTCTCAGTAATTTCATTGCAGTGTTAATGTAAGCCTTGTGACAGTAATAAATACATTTTAAATCTTTCAACTTTAAACCCTATCTGTGACTGTCTGAATTCAGAGCCCAGGTCAGTGCCAGATTGAGAGGGGGGTCAGTATTGAGCAGAATGGACAGACAGTTTGATAGAAAGTTTGCAGAAACTACAGGGAGTGTTTGTAAACATGTTGGGGGTTGTGGAAAGGTCAGTGTGGTGTGCCCTTCGGCCCACCAGCTCAATGCTGGCCCATCCAATCCCAATCTACACTCCTCCCATTCCCCAGCACTTGCTCCGTAGCCTACGATGCCTCGGAGATTAAAGTGCTCGAATTTCCCCAACCCCCTTTCCAGCTTTTACCTTGAACCCCACTCTGCAGTCCCTGAGCCAGATCTTGTTTCAAAATAAAATGTGTGGTCGCTGTCACAGTGCGGGGCAAAGGTCAGAGGCCCAGAGAGTACACAGCAAGATCCCACAGCAGCAGCAATGTGAACCTGAATCAGATGGGACACATTTCCCCCCCCCCACACAACCCCCAACCCTCTCGCCTGCTGTGAACCCCCACCCCGCTCACTACCCTGTGTGTGTGTGTGTGTGTGTGTCTGCATCATCCCAAATCTCCACAAAGGCTGGAAATCCCTCTTAAAACTAAACCAAACACCTTTTAAAACAAAATCCCTGTGCTGCACAGCAAGATCCCATAGTTGCAGTCAGCTGTGTTGAGTTTTTTTAATTTGGGAAATGTTTATACAGAGAGAGAGAGAGTGAGGCAGAGAGAGGCTGAGACAGTGAAATCACCCCCACCCCCCCGGGACCCTCAGAATTAAACTGGAGCCCCTGTCCCTGCAGTGCACAGCAAGATCCCACAGTCAGCTGTGTCGAGTGTCTTTTTAATCCAGGAAAAATTTATGCAGAGAAAGAGAGAGTGAGGCAGAGAGGGGCTGGGACAGTAAAATCCAATCCCCCAACCTCCCTGGGACACTCAGAATTAAACTGGACCCCTGTCCCTCACTGATGCCCCCCTCCCTCTAACAGCCTGTGTCTCTCCCCCTGCATCTAACCCACACCTACAGCTGTTTTCATCCCTCCCTCTGTCCGTCTCTGTCTCCATCTGTTTCTGCTACAGACGAAACAGGGAGAGAGAGACAGAGAGAGAAAATACAGACAGAGAGAGAGACAGAGATAGTTAGACAGAGACGAGGAGAGGAGAGAGAACAGGGAGATACAGAGAGAGAGATTTGATATTGAATTGTATGCCGTCACATTATTGAGTGTCCTGTCTTTTGGTGATTGTTTTATACAGAGAGGCAGAGAGAGAGGTGAAGACAGTGACATTCTCTCCCTGACACCCCGGCAAGCTCAAAGACACAGAAGCTGCAGACACTCACACACACAAACTGCTTTGGTAAGTTTCCCACCATCTCTGTCTCTCTCTCTTTATCGATGTCTCTGTGTGTCTATCTCCCTCTCTCTCAGTAACTTCATTGCAGTGTTAATGTGAGCCTTACTTGTGACACTAATAAACTTTAAAACTTTAAGTACCCTCTCTGTCCCTTTGTCTCTCTCTCTCTTTCTGTCTCTATCTATGTCTCTCTCTCTCTCTCTCAGTAACTTCTTTGCAGTGTTAATGTCAGCCTTGTGACAGCAATAAATACATTTTAAATCTTTGAACTTTAAACCCTATCTGTGACTCTGTCTGAATTCAGAGCCCAGGTCAGTGCCAGATTGAGAGGGGGGGTCAGTGTTGAGCAGAATGGACAGACAGTTTGATAGAAAGTTTGCAGAAACTACAGGGAGTGTTTGGAAACATGTTGGGGGTTGTGGAAAGGTCAGTGTGTAACAAGCTGAGGGAAGGGGTTTCCAGTTCACATCTTGCTGCTGTTTGGGGCAGTGGGAGTTCCCTTTGCATTTCCAGGGAGCTGTGAACCCTCAGGGCTTTCTGCCTGTCTCTGTTTGAACAGTTTAATATGTTTAAACACTCAGACCTCTGGCCCTTGTTGGGAATATCAGAATATCTCACTGACCACCCCCCCAGTACACACACCCCCCCACAAACCCCCCACCCTGTGTGTGTGTGTGTTGTCCCAAGTCTGGAGACTTCCCCACAGTCCCCTGAAAGTTTTTAACCTCCCTCTGAGAAACCCCCCCCCCCTTTTTAAAACAAAATCCCTGTGGTGCACAGCAAGATCCCACAGGACACAGTCAGCTGTGTGGAGTGTTTTTTACTTTGGGAAATGTTTATACAGAGAGAGAGAGAGAGTGAGGCAGAGAGAGGCTGAGACAGAAATTAAACTGACAACAATTCACACTGGGGTTTTCTGTCACATTTTATTGAGAGATGAAATATAGATGGGAATGTGTGTGGGGAGAGGGGAGGGGGTGTAGGGATTGGGAAGAACACTGGAGAGACAGAGACAGGGAAATTCTCTACCCCCCACCCCCCCAATCCAAATAGAAATTCCTGGGAAAACAGAGAGAAAAGAATCTGGAGTCAGACAGCACAGAAACAGGCCCTTCGGCCCACCAGCTCAATGCTAGCCCATCCAATCCCAATCTACACCCCTCCCCATTCCCCAGCACTTGCTCCGTAGCCTACGATGCCTCGGAGATTAAAGTGCTGGAATTTACCCAACCCCCTTTCCAGCTTTTACCTTGAACCCCACTCTGCGGTCCCTGAGCCAGATCTCGTTTCAAAATAAAATGTGTGGTCGCTGTCACAGTGCGGGGCAAAGGTTACAGGCCCAGTGTGTGCACAGCAAGATCCCACAGCAGCAGCAATGTGAACCTGAATCAGATTGGACAGTCACCCCACGCTCTCACCTGCTGTGAGCCCCCTTTCCCACTCCCCACCCTGTGTGTCTGCATTGTCCCAAATCTCCAGAAAAGCTGGAACTACTCCTTAAAACACAGCAAACCCTTTTTTAAAACAAAATCCCTGCGGTGCACAGCAAGATCCCACAAGGTGCAGTCAGCCGTGCTGAGTTTTTTAATTTGGGAAATGTTTATACAGAGGGAGAGAGAGGCTGAGACAGTGAAATCAAACCCCACCCCTCTGTGAGTTTTATTTAACAATTAGGAACAGCGCTGTCTCCCACCCCTGTTATTTTAGATTTAATACAAACTTACAAACTCATCAGTAATTCACTCTCTGCCAGCCACCAAAGGGTTAATGTGTTTGTGACTAATTACAAAGCCGGGATATTTTAACCCCAGGGTTTTAAACTCCAGCCCCCCAACCCCACACCCCACAATCTAACCAGAACTGGTTCATCCAAGGAAGCGAGATTAAAATTAAACCTGGATTGGGGATAATAAAGAGACAACAACTCACGTGTGGCCGATAGAACAGGAATCAGTCCATCCATCCTCCTCTGGAGAAAAGCCCCTTGTCCAAGGATTCCCAGTCCCATTGCAGTCTTCACAATTCAAATCCCTGGGGAGAAGAGAAAATCATTCATTAAAATACAAGAACAGGTTTAAATTAAACAGCACAAGAGCCCAGGATTCCCCCTTCTCAGTTACACTGTCTCTCAGTAAAATCTCAATATTAATTCATGGGGAAAAGGGAGAGAAATATATTAAAATACCAGAAAATGTTTAAATTAAACAGCACGAGAGCCCAGGATTCCCCCTTCTCAGATCTTACAGAGAGATTGTTCAGCTAAATATTAATTCCTTGGGAAGAGAGAGAGAGAATCTAATTCATTTAATTACTAAAAAATGTTTACATTAAACAGCACAAGAGACCAGGATTCCCCCTTCTCAGTTACACAACTTCTTAGTAAAATCTAAACATTAATTCTTGGGGAAAAGGGAGAGAAAATAATTAAAATACCAGAAAATGTTTAAATAGCACAAGAACCCAGGATTCCCCCTTCTCAGATTTCACTGAGATTGCCTAACTAAATATTAATTCATTGGGGAGAGAGAGGAAATATAATTAATTAAAATACCAGAAAATGTTTAAATTAAACAGCACAAGAACCCAGGATTCCCCCTTCTCAGATTTCACTGAGAGATTGTCAACTAGATATTAATTCTTGGGAAAAAGAGGGAGAGAGGGAGGGAATATAAAAGAGAGGCAGATAGAGGAAGGAAATGGAGAGAAAAGCAGAGAGAAATAGACAGAGTGGGGGAAAAGCTGTGGAGAGGATGGAATGAAAATCTGAACTTCTGAAAACTGAATTGTAAAGACCTCTGAGTTTTATTTAACAATTAGGAACAGCGCTCTGTCTCCCACCCCTGTTATTTTAGATTTAAAACAAACTTACACACAGTTTCATCAGTAATTCACTCTCTGCCAGCCACCAAAGGGTTAATGTGTTTGAGACTAATTACAAAGCCGGGATATTTTAACCCCAGGGTTTTAAACTCCAGCCCCCCCCCCAACCCCACAATCTAACCAGAACTGGTTCATCCAAGGAAGCGAGATTAAAATTAAACCTGGATCGGGGATAATAAAGAGACAACAACTCACGTGTGGCCGATAGAACAGGAATCAGTCCATCCATCCTCCTCTGGAGAAAAGCCCCTTGTCCAAGGATTCCCAGTCCCATTGCAGTCTTCACAATTCAAATCCCTGGGGAGAAGAGAAAATCATTCATTAAAATACAAGAACAGGTTTAAATTAAACAGCACGAGAGCCCAGGATTCCCCCTTCTCAGTTACACTGTCTCTCAGTAAAATCTCAATATTAATTCATGGGGAAAAGGGAGAGAAATATATTAAAATACCAGAAAATGTTTAAATTAAACAGCACAAGAGCCCAGGATTCCCCCTTCTCAGTTACACTGTCTCTCAGTAATATTAATTCTTGGGGAAAAGAGAGAGAAAATAATTAAAATACAAGAAAATATTTCAATTAAACAGCACAGCCAAACCCCAGGATCTCCCCTCTCAGTGACACAATCTCTCAGTACCATCCAAACACAACAAGTCCGTTGTAAACCAGAGAGTATAAAAGATTGGGACAGTTCCCTCCCTGTGTGTTTCTCTCTGTCTCTCTATCCCACTCCCATTCAGATCTCACTGCCTCTGATATTAAACATTAAATCTGGATCAGGGTCAGAAACAGACACAACTCACCCCCCCCCCAGCCCGTCCCCTGGGGTGAAGCTGGGGGACAGACCTCAGTCAGCCCTCCCTCTGGAAGATGCTCCTCTCCCTCGTCCCGCTCACACACATTCCCGTCCTTCGGATCCTCGACACGTCGCCAGCTTTCAAAATTCCTCAGGGAGAAAAAGAGAGAGAAATTGGTTATAAAGAGAGAGGGAAAAAAATCACACACAAACACACAAGGTCATTTTCAGAATAAAACACACAAACTCTCACAGTGAGGAGTTCCAGCATTTCCATTCAAATCCATTCAGCATCCTGTCCACACAAGCAAAGTGCAGGTTAAAAAGCAGATTGAGACACACACACACACACACACACACACACTGAATCAGAGTGGGAATGTGTTCAGTACAGGGGGATTATTGGTGTGGGGACTGACAGCTCTCAGACTCCCATTTATCCTGAGTGAGCTGGATACAAACCCACCCCCTGAGTCTCTGGCATGTTTACAATATCTGTCTCTCTATTGAGATGCTAATTTCCCCCCACCCCCCACCCCAGAGGTGTTTGGGCCAATGTCAGACTGACTCTTGATGTGTTAATGCAGAGGTGGAAATGGATTCTGTCGCCCCCCCCCCACCCCCTGTCTTTAGTTTAGTTTCAAACATTATTTCTTTCCCCCCCCGTAGGTGGCGTTGGTCCATTTCAAACACCCCCCACCTCCCTCACCACCTTCCCCACACACCAGCCCCGAAAATCCTTGTAGCCGTTCCCCACAACCACAGCGAGTGAAGTGGGGGGGGGGGGAATGGGGAGGGTGTGAGTGAGTGGATTGGAGATTGTGCCAGTGTGTGTGTGTGTGTGTGTGTGTCTGTCTATCCACTCTGTATCAGTGTGTCTCTCTCACTCTCTTTCTGTATCTGTATCTCTCTGGCTCTCTCTCTCTCTCTGTATCTGTGTGAGTATCTCTCTCTGTATCTGTATCTCTCCCTCTCTCTGTATCTGTGTGTGTGTGTCTCTCTGTATCTGTATCTCTCTCTCTCTCTGTATCTGTGTGTGCCTCTCTCTCTCTCTGTATCTGTATCTCTCTCTCTCTGTATCTGTGTGCCTCTCTCTCTGTATCTGTATCTCTCTCTCTCTGTATCTGTGTGTGTCTCTCTCTCTCTGTATCTGTATCTCTCTCTCTGTATCTGTGTCTCTCTCTTTCTCTGTATCTGTGTGTCTGTCTCTCTCTCTGTATCTGTCTCTCTCTGTCTCTCTCTCTCTGTAAATGTGTGTGTGTGTCTCTCTGTATCTGTATCTCTCTCTCTCTCTGTATCTGTGTGTGCCTCTCTCTCTCTCTGTATCTGTATCTGTCTCACTCTCTGTATCTGTGTGTGCCTCTCTCTCTCTCTGTATCTGTGTGTGTGTCTCTCTCTGTATCTATGTGTCTCTCTCTCTGTATCTGTGTGTCTGTTTCTCTGTATCTGTGTGTGTCTCTCTCTCTGTATCTGTGTTTCTCTCTCTCTCTCTGTATCTGTGTCTCTCTCTCTCTCTGTATCATTGTGTGTGTCTCTCTCTCTGGATCTGTGTGTGTCTCTCTCTCTGTATCTGTCTCTCTCTCTCTGTATCTGTGTCTCTCTCTCTCTCTGTATCTGTGTGTGTTTCTCTCCCTGTATCTATCCCTCTCTCTCTCTGTATCTGTGTGTCTCACTCTCTCTCTGTATCTGGGTGTGTCTCTCTCTCTGTATCTGTATCTCTCTCTCTCTCTGAATCTGTGTGTGTGTCTCTCTCTGTAAGTGTGTTTCTCTCTCTCTCTGTATCTGTGTATCTCTCTCTCTCTGTATCAGTGTCTCTCTCTCTATCTGTATTTCTCTCTCTCTCTGTATCTGTGTGTGTCTCTCTCTCTGTATCTGTATCTGTATCTCTCTGTCTCTGTATCTGTGTGTGTGTGTCTCTCTGTATCTGTATCTCTCTCTCTCTGTATCTGTGTGTGTGTGTCTCTCTGTATCTGTATCTCTCTCTCTCTCTCTGTATCTGTGTGTGTGTGTCTCTCTCTCTGTATCTATGTGTCTCTGTATGTGTATCTCTGTATCTCTGTATCTGTATCTGTCTCTCTCTCTCTCTGTACCTGTGTGTCTCTCTCTGTATCTATGTGTCTCTCTCTCTGTATCTGTGTGTCTGTTTCTCTGTATCTGTGTGTGTCTCTCTCTCTGTATCTGTGTTTCTCTCTCTCTCTGTATCTGTGTCTCTCTCTCTCTCTGTATCTGTGTGTCTATCTCTCTCTCTGTATCTGTGTGTGTCTCTCTCTCTCTGTATCTGTGTGTGTCTCTCTCTCTCTGTATCTGTGTGTGTCTCTCTCTCTGTATCTGTGTCTCTCTCTCTCTATGTATCTGTGTGTCTCTCTCTCTGTATCTGTGTATCTGTTTCTCTGTATCTGTGTGTGTCTCTCTCTCTGTATCTGTGTTTTTCTCTCTCTCTCTCTGTATCTGTGTCCCTCTTGCTCTCTGTATCTGTGTGTCTCTCTCTGTACTTGTGTGTGATTCTCTCTCTCTGTATCTGTGTATGTCTTTCTCTCTGTATCTGTGTGTGTCTCTCTCTCTGTATCTGTCTCTCTCTCTCTGTATCTGTGTGTCTCTCTCTCTCTGTATTTGTGTGTGTCTCTCTCTCTGTATCTGTCTCTCACTCTCTTTCTGTATCTGTATCTCTCTGGCTCTCTCTCTCTCTGTATCTGTGTGTGTGTCTCTCTCTCCGTATCTGTATCTCTCTCTCTCTCTGTATCTGTGTGTGTGTCTCTCTCTGTATCTGTATCTCTCCCTCTCTCTGTATTTGTGTGTGTGTGTCTCTCTGTATCTGTATCTCTCTCTCTCTCTGTATCTGTGTGTGCATCTCTCTGTATCTGTGTATGTCTCTTTCTCTCTCTCTGTATCTGTATCTCTCTCTCTCTGTATCTGTTTGTGTCTCTCTCTCTGTATCTGTATCTCTCTCTCTCTGTATCTGTGTGTGTGCCTCTCTCTCTTTATCTGTATCTCTCTCTCTCTCTGTATCTGTGTCTCTCTCTTCGTCTGTATCTGTGTGTCTCTCTCTCTCTCTCTCTGTATCTGTCTCTCTCTCTCTGTCTCTCTCTCTCTGTATCTGTGTCACTCTCTCTCTGTATCTGTATGTCTCTCTTTCTATTGTATCTGTGTGTGTGTCTCTCTTTCTCTGTATCTGTGTGTGTCTCTCTCTCTCTGTATCTATGTGTGTGTGTCTCTCTGTATCTGTCTCTCTCTCTCTCTGTATCTGTGTGTCTCTCTCTGTATCTGTGTGTCTCTCTCTCTGTAACTGTGTCTGTTTCTCTGTATCTGTGTGTGTCTCTCTCTCTGTATCTGTGTTTCTCTCTCTCTCTCTGTATCTGTGTCTCTCTCTCTCTGTATCTGTTTGTCTCTCTCTCTCTCTGTATCTGTCTCTCTCTTTCTCTCTCTCTGTATCTGTACCTCTCTCGCTCTCTCTCTCTCTGCATCTCTGTGTGTCTCTCTCTCTCTGTATCTCTGTGTGTCTCTCTCTCTGTATCTGTGTGTGTCTCTCTCTGTGTATCTGTGTGTGTCTTTCTCTCTCTGTATCTGTGTGTGTCTCTCTCTCTGTGTATCTGTGTGTGTGTCTCTCTCTGTATCAGTGTGTCTCTCTCACTCTCTTTCTGTATCTGTATCTCTCTGGCTCTCTCTCTCTCTCTGTATCTGTGTGTGTCTCCCTCTCTCTGTATCTGTGTGTGTCTCTCTCTCTGTATCTCTGTATGTCTCTCTCTCTCTGTATCTGTGTGTGTGTCTCTATCTGTATCTGTCTCTGTCTCTCTCTGTATCTGTGTGTCTCTCTCTGTATCTGTGTGTCTCTCTCTCTGTAACTGTGTGTCTGTTTCTCTGTATCTGTGTGTGTCTCTCTCTCTGTATCTGTGTTTCTCTCTCTCTCTCTGTATCTGTCACTCTCTCTCTCTCTGTATCTGTTTGTCTCTCTCTCTCTCTGTATCTGTCTCTCTCTCTCTCTCTCTGTATCTGTGTGTGTGTGTCTCTCTCTCTGTATCTGTGTGTGTCTCTCTCTCTGTATCTGTGTGTGTGTTTCTCTCTGTATCTGTCTCTCTCTCTCTGTATCTGTGTGTCTCTCTCTGTATCTGTATGTGTCTCTCTCTCTGTATCTGTATCTCTCTGTCTCTGTATCTGTGTGTGTGTGTCTCTCTGTATCTGTATCTCTCTCTCTCTCGGTATCTGTGTGTGTGTGTCTCTCTGTATCTGTATCTCTCTCTCTCTGTCTGTATCTGTGTGTGCCTCTCTCTCTCTCTGTATCTGTGTGTGTGTCTCTCTCTCTGTATCTATGTGTCTCTGTATGTGTATCTCTGTATCTGTATCTCTCTCTCTCTCTCTGTACCTGAGTGTCCCTCTCTGTATCTATGTGTCTCTCTCTCTGTATCTGTGTGTCTGTTTCTCTGTATCTGGGTGTGTCTCTCTCTCTGTATCTGTGTTTCTCTCTCTCTCTGTATCTGTGTCTCTCTCTCTCTCTGTATCTGTGTGTCTATCTCTCTCTCTGTATCTGTGTGTGTCTCTCTCTCTCTGTATCTGTGTGTGTCTCTCTCTCTGTATCTGTGTCTCTCTCTCTCTATGTATCTGTGTGTCTCTCTCTCTGTATCTGTTTCTCTGTATCTGTGTGTGTCTCTCTCTCTGTATCTGTGTTTTTCTCTCTCTCTCTCTGTATCTGTGTCTCTCGTGCTCTCTGTATCTGTGTGTGTGTCTCTCTCTGTATCTGTATCTCTCCCTCTCTCTGTATTTGTGTGTGTGTGTCTCTCTGTATCTGTATCTCTCTCTCTCTCTGTATCTGTGTGTGCATCTCTCTGTATCTGTGTATGTCTCTCTCTCTCTTTCTGTATCTGTATCTCTCTCTCTCTGTATCTGTTTGTGTCTCTCTCTCTGTATCTGTATCTCTCTCTCTCTGTATCTGTGTGTGTGCCTCTCTCTCTTTATCTGTATCTCTCTCTCTCTGTATCTGTGTCTCTCTCTTCGTCTGTATCTGTGTGTCTCTCTCTCTCTCTCTGTATCTGTCTCTCTCTCTCTGTCTCTCTCTCTCTGCATCTGTATGTCTCTCTTTCTATTGTATCTGTGTGTGTGTCTCTCTTTCTCTGTATCTGTGTGTGTCACTCTCTCTCTGTATCTGTGTGTGTGTGTCTCTCTGTATCTGTCTCTCTCTCTCTCTCTGTATCTGTGTGTCTCTCTCTCTCTCTGTATCTGTGTGTCTCTCTCTCTGTAACTGTGTCTGTTTCTCTGTATCTGTGTGTGTCTCTCTCTCTGTATCTGTGTTTCTCTCTCTCTCTCTGTATCTGTGTCTCTCTCTCTCTCTCTGTATCTGTATCTCTCTCGCTCTCTCTCTCTCTGTATCTGTATCTCTCTCGCTCTCTCTCTCTCTGTATCTCTGTGTGTCTCTCTCTCTCTGTATCTCTGTGTGTCTCTCTCTGTGTATCTGTGTGTGTCTTTCTCTCTCTGTATCTGTGTGTGTCTCTCTCCCTGTGTATCTGTGTGTGTCTCTCTCTCTGTATCTGTGTATCTCTCTCTCTCTCTGTATCTGTGTGTCTCTCTCTCTGTATCTGTGTATCTGTTTCTCTGTATCTGTGTGTGTCTCTCTCTCTGTATCTGTGTTTTTCTCTCTCTCTCTCTGTATCTGTGTCCCTCTTGCTCTCTGTATCTGTGTGTCTCTCTCTCTCTCTGTATCTGTGTGTCTGTCTCTGTACTTGTGTGTGTCTCTCTCTCTCTGTATCTGTGTATGTCTTTCTCTCTGTATCTGTGTGTGTCTCTCTCTCTGTATCTGTCTCTCTCTCTCTGTATCTGTGTGTCTCTCTCTCTCTGTATTTGTGTGTGTCTCTCTCTCTGTATCTGTCTCTCACTCTCTTTCTGTATCTGTATCTCTCTGGCTCTCTCTCTCTCTGTATCTGTGTGTGTGTCTCTCTCTCTGTATCTGTATCTCTCTCTCTCTCTGTATCTGTGTGTGTGTCTCTCTCTGTATCTGTATCTCTCCCTCTCTCTGTATTTGTGTGTGTGCGTCTCTCTGTATCTGTATCTCTCTCTCTCTCTGTATCTGTGTGTGCATCTCTCTTTATCTGTGTATGTCTCTCTCTCTCTCTCTGTATCTGTATCTCTCTCTCTCTGTATCTGTTTGTGTCTCTCTCTCTGTATCTGCATCTCTCTCTCTCTGTATCTGTGTGTGTGCCTCTCTCTCTTTATCTGTATCTCTCTCTCTCTCTGTATCTGTGTCTCTCTCTTCGTCTGTATCTGTGTGTCTCTCTCTCTCTCTCTGTATCTGTCTCTCTCTCTCTGTCTCTCTCTCTCTGTATCTGTGTCACTCTCTCTCTCTATCTGTATCTCACTCTCTCTCTGTATCTGTGTGTGTGTCTCTCTCTCTGTATCTGTGTGTGTGTCTCTCTCTGTATCTGTATCTCTCTCTATCTGTGTATCTGTGTGTGCCTCTCTCTCTCTCTGTATCTGTATCTCTCTCTCTCTCTCTCTGTATCTGTGTGTGCCTCTCTCTCTCTCTGTATCTGTATCTCTCTCTCTCTCTGTATCTGTGTGTGTCTCTCTCTCTCTGAATCTGTATCTCTCTCTCTCTCTGTATCTGTGTCTCTCTCTGTTTCTGTATCTGTGTGTCTCTCTCTCTCTCTGTATCTGTCTCTCTCTCTGTCTCTCTCTCTCTGTTTCTGTGTCACTCTCTCTCTGTATCTGTGTGTCTCTCTTTCTCTTGTATCTGTGTGTGTGTCTCTCTCTCTGTAACTGTGTGTCTCTCTCTCTCTGTATCTGTGTGTTTTCTCTCTCTCTCTTTCTGTACCTGTATCTCTCTTGCTCTCTCTCTCTCTGTATCTCTGTGTGTCTTTCTCTCTCTGTATCTGTGTGTCTCTCTCTCTCTCTGTATCTGTGTGTCTCTCTCTCTGTGTATCTGTGTGTGTATTTTTCTCTCTGTATCTGTATGTCTCTCTCTCTCTGTGTATCTGTGTGTGTTTCTCTCTCTGTATCAGTGTGTCTCTCTCACTCTCTTTCTGTATCTGTATCTCTCTGGCTCTCTCTCCCTCTCTGTATCTGTGTGTGTGTCTCTCTCTCTGTATCTGTGTCTCTCTCTCTGTATCTGTCTCTCTCTCTCTCTGTATCTGTGTCTCTCTCTCTGTATCTGTGTGTGTGTCTCTATCTCTGTATCTGTGTGTCTCTCTCTCTCTGTATCTGTGTGTGTCTCTCTCTCTGTATCTGTCTCTCTCTCTTTCTGTATCTGTGTCTCTCTCTCTCTGTATCTGTGTGTCTCTCTCTCTGAATCTGTGTTTCTCTCTCTCTCTCTGTATCTGTCTCTCTCTCTCTCTCTCTCTCTCTCTCTGTATCTGTGTGTTTTCTCTCTCTCTCTTTCTGTATCTGTATCTCTCTTGCTCTCTCTCTCTCTGTATCTGTGTGTGTCTGTATTCCGAAATTGCCCCTTAATGTCTCAAGTTGTGAAGGTTGGGGGGATTGTCCATGCTAAATTGCCCCAGAGATGGAGAGACAGGGACACAGGGGAGCCCGAAACGCTACAGAAACAGGAGAAAGGTTTGAAAATGGAGGAATGTTTCTTATCCATCTATAAAAATAACCCACTCTGACAGCAGTTCCATTTCACACTCTCTGCTCAGTCCTGTGTTGGGGGGGGTTTAGTGTGGGATCAGTGTTTGCTTTTCTCAAACCGCAGTGAGATTCCCAACAAGGACAAGAGTTTTCAGTGTTTAAAAATGTAAAGATTACAACATCAAAGCAGATAGAGAGTGATGAGACCTCACACCTTCAATGTAGTGATTCCCCCAATCTTTCCTTTTGTATACCTTCCTCTGTCTGAAGTATTGGAGACGTGGACATTACTGAAACAATTCAATCTCTCGGGACAATCCCTGTAAACAGCTTCTGGAAACAAATTGACACTTTAATCACCCAAAAAGCTGAATCTCCATTCAAACATCTCCCTCCGCATATCCTTGTAAATGTAAAGATAATTCCCATTTCCCCAAAGCAGGAAGATATGGAATGGAATCACCTGAACCTCTCTATCAAAGATAGAAAGTTTCTTTTCTATAAAGTTTATTTATTAGTGTCACAAGTAGGTTCACATTAACACTGGAATAAAGTTACTGTGAAAATCCCCTAGTCCCCACACTCCGGCGCCTGTTCGGGTTACACTGAGGGAGAATTTAGCACAGTCAATACACCCTAACCAGCACATCTTTCAGATTGTGGGAGGAAACCGGAGCACCCGGAGGAAACCCACCCAGACACGGGGAGAACATACAGACCCCACACAGAGAGTGACCCAAGCTGGGAATCGAACCCAGGTCCCTGGAGCTGTGTACACAAGAACATAAGAAATAGGAGCAGGAGTAGGCCATCTAGCCCTTCGCACACACACACCCACAAAGAGAGAAACACACACACACAAAGAGAGAAACACACACACACACAAAGAGAGAAACACACACACACACAAAGAGAGAAACACACACACACAAAGAGAGAAACACACACACACAAAGAGAGAAACACACACACACACAAAGAGAGAAACACACACACACAAAGAGAGAAACACACACACACAAAGAGAGAAACACACACGCACAAAGAGAGAAACACACACACACACACAAAGAGAGAAACACACACACACAAAGAAAGAAACACACACCCACAAAGAGAGAAACACACACACACAAAGAGAGAAACACACACGCACAAAGAGAGAAACACACACACACAAAGAGAGAAACACACACACACAAAGAGAGAAACACACACAGAGCAACACACACACAAGGAAATACAAACACAGAAAAAGAGAGAAACACACACACCCAAAGAGAGAAACATACACGCACAAAGAGAGAAAAAATACACACACACACAAGAGAGAATCACACACACAGAGCAACACACACACACAAAGAGAGAAACACACACACAGACACTCACAAACACATACAAAGAGAGAAACACACACACACAAAGAGAGAAACACACACACACAAAGAGAGAAACACACACACACAAAGAGAGAAACATACACGCACAAAGAGAGAAAAAACACACACACACACAAGAGAGAATCACACACACAGAGCAACACACACACACAAAGAGAGAAACACACACACAGACACTCACAAACACATACAAAGAGAGAAACACACACACACAAAGAGAGAAACACACACACACACTCACAGACACATACAAAGAGAGAAACACAGATACATACAAAGAAAGAAATGCACACACACCCACAAAGACAGAAGGACACACACAGAGCAACACACACACAAGGAAATACAAACACAGACAAAGAGAGAAACACACACACATGTCCCTCTCTGTGTTTTTTCTGTCTCTCTGTACCTGTTTGTCTCTGTCTCTGTATTGCTGTGTCTCTGTATCTGTGTGTCCCTCTCTGTATTTCTCTCTGTGTCTCTCTGTTTCCATGTCTGTGTGTCTGTCACTGTATTTCTCCCTGTGTTGTCTCTCTCTGTGTATCTGTGTGTGTCTCTCTTTCTGTATCAGTGTGTCTCTCTCACTCTCTTTCTGTATCTGTATCTCTCTGGCTCTCTCTCTCTCTCTGTATCTGTGTGTGTGTCTCTCTCTCTGTATCTGTGTGTCTCTTTCTCTCTCTGCATCTGTGTGTGTCTCTCTCTCTGTATCTGTCTCTCTCTCTGTATCTGTGTGTGTCTCTCTCTCTCTGTATCTGTGTGTCTCTCTCTCTGTATCTGTGTGTCTGTTTCTCTGTATCTGTGTGTGTCTCTCTCTCTGTATCTGTGTTTCTCTCTCTCTCTCTGTATCTGTGTGTCTCTCTCTCTCTGTATCTGTGTCTCTCTCTCTCTCTGTATCTGTGTGTGTCTCTCTTTCTCTGTATCTGTGTGTGTCTCTCTCTCTCTGTATCTGTGTCTCTCTCTCTCTCTGTATCTGTGTGTGTCTCTCTCTCTGTATCTGTCTCTCTCTCTCTCTGTATCTGTGTGTCTCACTCTCTGTATCTGTGTGTGTGTCTCTCTCTGTATCTGTGTGTGTCTCTCTCTCAGTATCTGTATCTCTCTCTCTCTCTGTATCTGTGTGTGTGTCTCTCTCTGTAAATGTGTTTCTCTCTCTCTCTGTATCTGTGTATCTTTCTCTCTCTGTTTCTGTGTCTCTCTCTCTCTCTGTATCTCTCTCTCTCTCTGTATCTGTGTGTGTCCCTCTCTCTGTATCTGTCTCTCTCACTCTGTATCTGTGTCTCTCTCTCTCTCTGTATCTGTGTGTGTCTCTCTCTCTGTATCTGTATCTCTCTCTCTCTGTATCTCTGTGTGTGTCTCTCTCTGTATCTGTACCTCTCTCTCTCTCTGTATCTGTGTGTGCCTCTCTCTCTCTCTCTGTATCTGTATATCTCTCTCTCTCTGTATCTGTGTGTGCCTCTCTCTCTCTCTGTATCTGTATCTCTCTCTCTCCCTGAATCTGTGTGTTTCTCTCTCTCTCTGTATCTGTATCTCACTCTCTCTCTGTATCTGTGTCTCTCTCTGTCTCTGTATCTGTGTGTCTCTCTCTCTCTCTCTGTATCTGTCTCTCTCTCTGTCTCTCTCTCTCTGTATCTGTGTCACTCTCTCTCTGTATCTGCGTGTCTCTTTCTCTTGCATCTGTGTGTGTCTCTCTCTCTCTTTCTGTATCTGTATCTCTCTTGCTGTCACTCTCTCTGTATCTCTGTGTGTCTCTCTCTCTCTGTATCTGTGTGTCTAACTGTCTCTCTGTATCTGTGTGTGTCTCTCTCTGTGTATCTCTGTCTGTCTTTCTCTCTCTGTAACTTTGTGTCTCTGTCTCTCTGTGTATCTGTGTGTGTCTTTCTCTCTCTGTATCTGTATGTCTCTCTCTCTCTGTATCTGTGTGTGTCTCTCTCTCTCTGTATCTGTGTCTCTCTCTCTCTCTGTATCTGTGTGTGTCTCTCTCTCTGAATCTGTCTCTCTCTCTCTGTATCTGTGTCTCTCTCTCTCTCTGTATCTGTGTGTCTCTCTCTCTGTATCTGTGTGTCTGTTTCTCTGTATCTGTGTTTCTCTCTCTCTCTCTGTATCTGTGTCTCTCTCTCTCTGTATCTGTGTGTCTCTCTCTCTCTCTGTATCTGTCTCTCTCTCTCTCTCTCTGTATCTGTGTGTGTCTCTCTCTCTCTGTATCTGTCTGTCTCTCTCTCTGTATCTGTGTTTCTCACTCTCTCTCTGTATCTGTGTGTGTCTCTCTCTCTGTATCTGTGTCTCTCTCTCTCTGTATCTGTGTGTGTGTCTCTTTCTGTATCTGTATCTCTCTCTCTCTGTATCTGTGTGTGTCTCTCTCTCTGTATCTGTGTGTGTCTCTCTCTCTGTATCTGTGTCACTCTCTCTCTCTCTGTATCTGTGTGTGTCTCTCTCTCTGTATCTGTGTGTGTCTCTCTCTCTGTATCTGTCTCTCTCTCTCTCTCTCTCTCTGTATCTGTGTCACTCTCTCTCTGTATCTGTATGTCTCTCTTTCTCTTGTATCTGTGTGTGTGTCTCTCTCTCTGTATCTGTGCGTGTCTCTCTCTCTCTGTATCTGTGTGTCTCTCTCTCTCTCTTTCTGTATCTGTATCTCTCTCGCTCTCTCTCTCTGTATCTCTGTGTGTGTCTCTCTCTCTGTATCTGTGTGTCTCTCTCTCTCTGTATCTGTGTGTGTCTCTCTCTGTGTATCTGTGTGTGTCTTTCTCTCTCTGTATCTGTGTGTGTCTCTCTCTCTGTGTATCTGTTTGTGTCTCTCTCTCTGTATCAGTGTGTCTCTCTCACTCTCTTTCTGTATCTGTATCTCTCTGGCTCTCTCTGTATCTGTATCTGTCTCTCTCTCTCTGTATCTGTGTCTCTCTCTCTCTCTGTATCTGTGTGTGTCTCTCTCTCTGTATCTGTCTCTCTCTCTCTGTATCTGTGTGTCTCACTCTCTCTCTGTATCTGTGTGTGTCTCTCTCTCTGTATCTGTATCTCTCTCTCTCTCTGTATATGTGTGTGTGTCTCTCACTGTATCTGTGTTTCTCTCTCTCTCTGTATCTGTGTCTCTCTCTCTATCTGTATCTCACTCTCTCTCTCTGTATCTGTGTGTGCGTCTTTCTCTCTGTATCTGTGTGTGTCTCTCTTTCTGTATCTGTATCTCTCTCTCTCTGTATCTGTGTGTGTGTCTCTTTCTGTATCTGTATCTCTCTCTCTCTGTATCTGTGTGTGTCTCTCTCTCTGTGTATCTGTATCTCTCTCTCTCTCTGTATCTGTGTGTCCCTCTCTCTCTCTCTGTGTCTGTATCTCTCTCTCTCTCTGTATCTGTGTGTGCCTCTCTCTCTCTCTGTATCTCTCTCTCTCTCTGTATCTGTGTGTGCCTCTCTCTCTCTGAATCTGTCTCTCTCTCTGTCTCTCTCTCTGTATCTGTGTCACTCTCTCTCTGTATCTGCGTGTCTCTCTTTCTCTTGTATCTGTGTGTGTCTCTCTCTCTCTGTATCTGTGGCTCTCTCTCTCTGTATCTGTGTGTGTGTCTCTCTCTCTGTATCTGTGTATGTCTCTCTCTCTCAGTATGTGTGTGTGTCTCTCCCTGTATCTGTCTCTCTCTCTCTCTCTGGATCTGTGGGTCTCTCTCTCTCTCTCTGTATCTGTGTGTCTCTCTCTCTGTATCTGTGTGTCTGTTTCTCTGCATCTGTGTGTGTCTCTCTCTCTGTATCTGTGTTTCTCTCTCTCTCTCTGTATCTGTCTCTCTCTCTCTCTGTATCTGTGTGTCTCTCTCTCTCTCTCTGTATCTTTGTGTCTTTCTCTCTCTGTATCTGTGTGTCTCTGTCTCTCTGTATCTGTCTGTCTCTCTCTCTGTATCTGTGTGTCTCACTCTCTCTCTGTATCTGTGTGTGTCTCTCTCTGTGTATCTGTGTGTGTCTCTCTCTCTGTATCAGTGTGTCTCTCTCACTCTTTCTGTATCTGTATCTCTCTGGCTCTCTCTCTCTCTGTATCTGTGTGTGTGTCTCTCTCTCTGTATCTGTGTCTCTCTCTCTCTGTATCTGTGTGTGTCTGTGTCTCTCTCTCTCTATCTGTGTATGTCTCTCTCTCTCTATCTGTGTGTGTCTCTCTCTCTGTATCTGTCTCTCTCTCTCTCTGTATCTGTGTCTCTCCCCCTCTCTCTGTATCTGTGTGTCTCTCTCTCTGTATCTGTGTGTCTGTTTCTCTGTATCTGTGTGTGTCTCTCTCTCTGTATCTGTGTGTCTCTCTCTCTCTGTATCTGTGTGTGTCTCTCTCTCTGTATCTGTGTCTCTCTCTCTCTCTCTGTATCTGTGTGTGTCTCTCTCTCTCTGTATCTGTGTGTGTCTCTCTCTCTGTATCTGTGTGTCTCTCTCTCTCTGTATGTAGCTCTCTCTCTCTCTGTATCTGTGTCTCTCTCTCTCTGTATCTGTGTGTGTCTCTCTCTCTGTATCTGTCTCTCTCTCTCTGTATCTGTGTGTCTCACTCTCTCTCTGTATCTGTGTGTGTCTCTCTCTCTGTATCTGTGTGTGTGTCTCTCTCTCTGTATCAGTGTGTCTCTCTCACTATCTTTCTGTATCTGTATCTCGCTGGCTCTCTCTCGCTCTGTATCTGTGTTTGTCTCTCTCTCTCTGTATCTGTGTATCTCTCTCCCTCTGTGTATCTGTGTGTGTCTCTCTCTCTCTGTATCTGTGTATGTCTCTCCCTCTGTGTATCTGTGTGTGTCTCTCTCTCTGTATCTGTGTATGTCTCTCTCTCTCTGTATCTGTGTGTGTCTCTCTCTCTCTGTATCTGTGTGTCTCTCTCTCTATATCTATGTGTCTGTTTCTCTGTATCTGTGTGTGTCTCTCTCTCTGTATCTGTGTATCTCTCTCTCTCTGTATCTGTGTCTCACTCTCTCTCTGTATCTGTGTGTGTCTTTCTCTCTGTATCTTTCTCTCTCTCTCTCTGTATCTGTGTGTCTCACTCTCTCTGTATCTGTGTGTGTCTCTCTCTCTGTATCTGTGTGTGTCTCTCTCTGTATCTGTATCTCTCTCTCTCTGTATCTGTGTCTCACTCTCTCTCTGTATCTGTGTGTGTGTCTCTCTCTGTATCTTTCTCTCTCTCTCTTTGTATCTGTGTGTCTCACTCTCTCTCTGGATCTGTGTGTGTCTCTCTCTCTGTATCTGTGTGTGTCTCTCTCTGTGTATCTGTATCTCTCTCTCTCTCTGTATCTGTGTGTGTGTCTCTCTCTGTAACTGTGTTTCTCTCTCTCTCTGTATCTGTGTATCTCTCTCTCTCTGTATCTGTGTCTCTCTCTCTATCTGTATCTCTCTCTCTCTGTGTATCTGTGTGTGTGTCTCTCTCTCTGTATCTGTGTGTGTCTCTCTCTCTGTATCTGTATCTCTCTGTCTCTGTATCTGTGTGTGTGTGTCTCTCTGTATCTGTATCTCTCTCTCTCTGTATCTGTGTGTGTGTGTCTCTCTGTATCTGTATCTCTCTCTCTCTCTGTATCTGTATCTCTCTCACTCTCTGTATCTGTGTGTGCCTCTCTCTCTCTCTGTATCTGTGTGTGTCTCTCTCTCTCTCTGTATCTATGTGTCTCTGTTTGTGTATCTCTGTATCTGTATCTGTCTCTCTCTCTCTGTATCTGTGTGTGTGTCTCTCTCTCTCTGTATCTATGTGTCTCTCTCTCTGTATCTGTGTGTCTGTTTCTCTGTATCTGTGTGTGTCTCTGTCTCTGTATCTGTGTTTCTCTCTCTCTCTCTGTATCTGTGTCTCTCTCTCTCTGTATCAGTGTGTGTCTCTCTCTCTGTATCTGTGTGTGTCTCTCTCTCTGTATCTGTCTCCCTCTCTCTGTATCTGTGTCTCTCTCTCTCTCTCTGTATCTGTGTATACCTCTCTCTCTGTATCTGTCTCTCTCTCTCTATGTATCTGTGTGTCTCTCTCTCTGTATCTGTGTGTCTGTTTCTCTGTATGTGTGTGTGTCTCTCTCTCTGTATCTGTGTTTTTCTCTCTCTCTCTCTGTATCTGTGTCTCTCTCGCTCTCTGTATCTGTGTGTATCTCTCTCTCTCTGTATCTGTGTGTCTCTCTCTCTGTATCTGTGTGTGTCTCTCTCTCTCTGTATCTGTGTGTGTCTTTCTCTCTGTATCTGTGTGTGTCTCTCTCTCTGTATCTGTCTCTCTCTCTGTATCTGTGTCTCTCACTCTCTGTATCTGTGTGTCTCTCTCTCTGTATCTGTGTGTCTGTTTCTCTGTATCTGTGTGTGTCTCTTTTTCTGTATCTGTGTTTCTTTCTCTCTCTCTGTATCTGTGTCTCTCTCTCTCTCTGTATCTGTGTGTGTCTCTCTCTCTGTATCTGTCTCTCTCTTTCTGTATCTGTGTGTCTCTCTCTCCCTGTATCTGTGTGTGTCTCTCTCTCTGTATCTGTCTCTCTCTCTCTCTGTATCTGTGTGTCTCACTCTCTCTCTGTATCTGTGTGTGTCTCTCTCTCTGTATCTGAGTGTGTCTCTCTCTCTGTATCCGTATCTCTCTCTCTCTCTGTATCAGTGTGTGTGTCTCTCTCTGTAACTGTGTTTCTCTCTCTCTCTGTATCTGTGTATCTCTCTCTCTCTGTATCTGTGTCTCTCTCTCTATCTGTATCTCTCTCTCTCTCTGTATCTGTGTGTGTCTCTCTCTCTGTATTTGTATCTCTCTGTCTCTGTATCTGTGTGTGTGTGTCTCACTGTATCTGTATCTCTCTCTCTCTCTGTATCTGTGTGTGTGTGTGTCTCTGTATCTGTATCTCTCTCTCTCTCTGTATCTGTGTGTGTCTCTCTCTCTCTGTATCTCTGGGTGTCTCTCTCTCTCTGTATCTGTGTGTCTCTCTCTCTCTCTGTATCTGTTTGTCTCTCTCTCTGTGTATCTGTGTGTGTCTTTCTCTCACTGTATATGTGTGTCTCTCTCTCTCTGTGTATCTGTGTGTGTCTCTCTCTCTGTATCAGTGTGTCTCTCTCACTCTCTTTCTGTATCTGTATCTCTCTGGCTCTTTCTCTCTCTCTGTATCTGTGTGTGTCTCTCTCTCTCTGTATCTGTGTCTCTCTCTCTGTATCTGTGTGTGTGTCTCTCTCTCTGTATCTGTGTATGTCTCTCTCTCTCTGTATCTGTGTGTGTCTCTCTCTCTGTATCTGTGTGTCTGTTTCTCTGTATCTGTGTGTGTCTCTCTCTCTGTATCTGTGTTTCTCTCTCTCTCTTTCTGTATCTGTATCTCTCTTGCTCTCTCTCTCTCTGTATCTCTGTGTCTCTCTCTCTCTGTATCTGTGTGTCTCTCTCTCTCTCTGTATCTGTGTGTCTCTCTCTGTGTATCTCTGTGTGTCTTTCTCTCTCTGTATCTGTGTGTCTCTGTCTCTCTGTGTATCTGTGTGTGTCTCTCTCTCTGTATCAGTGTGTCTCTCTCACTTTCTTTCTGTATCTGTATCTCTCTGGCTCTCTCTCTCTGTGTGTGTCTCTCTCTCTGTATCTGTGTCTCTCTCTCTCTGTATCTGTGTGTGTGTGTGTCGCTCTCTCTCTATCTGTGTATGTCTCTCTCTCTCTATCTGTGTGTGTCTCTCTCTCTGTATCTGTCTCTCTCTCTCTCTGTATCTGTGTCTCTCCCCCTCTCTCTGTATCTGTGTGTCTCTCTCTCTGTATCTGTGTGTCTGTTTCTCTGTATCTGTGTGTGTCTCTCTCTCTGTATCTGTGTCTCTCTCTCTCTCTGTATCTGTGTGTGTCTCTCTCTCTGTATCTGTGTCTCTCTCTCTCTCTCTGTATCTGTGTGTGTCTCTCTCTCTCTGTATCTGTGTCTGTCTCTCTCTCTGTATCTGTGTGTCTCCCTCTCTCTGTATGTCTCTCTCTCTCTCTCTGTATCTGTGTCTCTCTCTCTCTGTATCTGTGTGTCTCACTCTCTCTCTGTATCTGTGTGTGTCTCTCTCTCTGTATCTGTGTGTGTCTCTCTCTCTGTATCTGTGTGTGTCTCTCTCTCTCTGTATCTGTGTGTGTCTCTCTCTCTGTATCTGTGTGTGTCTCTCTCTCTGTATCTGTGTGTGTCTCTCTCTCTCTGTATCTGTGTGTGTCTGTATTCCAAAATTGCCCCTTAATGTCCCAAGTTGTGAAGGTTGGGGGGATTGTCCATGCTAAATGACCCCAGAGATGGAGAGACAGGGACACAGGGGAGCCCGAAACGCTACAGAAACAGGAGAAAGGTTTGAAAATGGAGGAATGTTTCTTATCCATCTATAAAAATAACCCACTCTGACAGCAGTTCCATTTCACACTCTCTGCTCAGTCCTGTGTTGGGGGGGGGGAGGTTTAGTGTGGGATCAGTGTTTGCTTTTCTCAAACCGCAGTGAGATTCCCAACAAGGGCAAGAGGTTTCAGTGTTTAAAAATGTAAAGATTCCAACATCAAAGCAGATAGAGAGTGATGAGACCTCACACCTTCAATGTAATGATTCCCCCAATCTTTCCTTTTGTATACCTTCCTCTGTCTGAAGTATTGGAGACGTGGACATTACTGAAACAATTCAATCTCTCGGGACAATCCCTGTAAACAGCTTCTGGAAACAAATTGACACTGTAATCACCCAAAAAGCTGAATCTCCATTCAAACATCTCCCTCCGCATATCCTTGTAAATGTAAAGATAATTCCCATTCCCCCAAAGCAGGAAGATATGGAATGGAATCACCTGAACCTCTCTATCAAAGATAGAAAGTTTCTTTTTTATAAAGTTTATTTATTAGTGTCACAAGTAGGTTCACATTAACACTGGAATAAAGTTACTGTGAAAATGACATAGTCCCCACACTCCGGCGCCTGTTCACTGAGGGAGAATTTAGCACAGTCACACTGTCTCTCTCTCTATATCTGTGTGTGTCTCTCTCTCTGTATCTGTGTGTCTCTCTCTGTATCTGTGCCTCTCTCTCTCTCTGTATCTGTGTCTCTCTCTCTCTCTGTATCTGTGTCTCTCTCTCTGTATCTGTGTGTGTCTCTCTCTCTGTATCTGTGTCTCTCTCTCTCTCTGTATCTGTGTGTCTCTCTCTGTATCTGTGTGTCTCTCTCTCTGTATATGTGTGTCTCTCTCTCTCTGTATCTGTCTCTCTCTCTCTGTATCTGTGTCTTTCTCTCTCTCTGTATCTGTGTGTCTCTCTCTCTGTCCCTGTGTGTCCCTCTCTCTCTGTATCTGTGTGTGTGTCTCTCTCTCTGTGTCTGTGAGTGTGTGTCTCTCTCTGTATCTGTAACCAGCACATCTTTCAGATTGTGGGAGGAAACCGGAGCACCCGGAGGAAACCCACCCAGACACGGGGAGAACATACAGACTCCACACAGACAGTGACCCAAGCTGGGAATCGAACCCAGGTCCCTGGAGCTGTGTATACAAGAACATAATAAATAGGAGCAGGAGTAGGCCATCTAGCCCTTTGCGCACACATACACACAAAGAGAGAAACACACACACACAAAGAGAGAAAAAACACACACGAGAGAATCACACACACAGAAACACACACAAAGAGAGAAGCGCACACACACACACAAAGAGAAATACACACACAAAGAGAGAAATACACACACACACAGAAACAAACACTCACACACTGAAACGTGCACACTGAAACACACACACAAAGACAGAAGCACAAACACTCTGTATCTGTATCTCTCTCTCTCTGTATCTGTATCTCTCTCTCTGTATCTGTGTGTGTCTCTCCCTCTCTGTATCTGTGTGTGTGTGTCTCTCTCTCTCTGTATCTGTGTCTCTCTCTCTCTCTGTATCTGTGTCTTTCTCTCTCTCTGTATCTGTGTGTCTCTCTCTCTGTATCTATGTCTCTCTCTCTCTCTGTATCTGTGTGTGTCTCTCTCTCTCTGTGTCTGTGAGTGTGTGTCTCTCTCTGTATCTGTCTCTCTCTCTCTCTGTATGTGTGTCTCTCTCTCTGTATCTGTGTGTCTCTCTCTCTCTGTATCTGTGTCTCTCTCTCGCTCTGTATCTGTGTGTCTCTCTCTGTATCTGTGTGTGTCTCTCTCTCTGTATCTGTATCTCTCTCTCTCTGTATCTGTGTGTCTCTCTCTCTCTGTAACTGTCTCTCTCTCTCTTGTATCTCTGTGTCTCTCTCTCTCTCTGTATATGTACCTCTCTCTCTCTGTATCTGTATCTCTCTCTCTCTGTATCTGTGTGTCTCTATCTCTGTATCTGTGTGTGTCTCTCTCTCTCTCTCTATGTATCTCTCTGTATCTGTGTCTCTCACTCTCCCTGTATCTGTATGTCTCTTTCTCTCTGTATAGGTGTGTCTCTCTCTCTGTATCTGTCTCTCTCTCTCTCTCTGTATCTGTGTGTCTCTCTCTGTCTGTATTTGTCTCTCTCTCTCTCTCTCTCTCTGTATATGTGTGTCTCTCTCTCTGTATCTCTCTCTCTCTCTCTCTGTATCTGTGTGTGTGTCTCTCTCTCTCTGTATCTGTCTCTCTCTCTCTGTATCTGTATGTCTCTCTCTCTCTCTGTATCTGTGTCTCTCTCTCTCTCTCTGTATCTGTGCCCCTCTCTCTCTCTGTATCTGTGTCTCTCTCTCTGTATCTGTATGACTCTCTCTCTCTCTTGTATCTGAGTGTCTCTCTCTCTCTGTATCTGTGTGTCTCTCTCTCTCTTTCTGTATCTGTATCTCTCTCTCTCTGTATCTCTGTGTGTGTCTCTCTTTCTGTATCTGTGCGTGTCTCTCTCTCTGGGTATCTCTGTGTGTCTCTGTCTGTGTATCTGTGTGTGTCTTTCTCTCTCTGTATCTGTGTGTGTCTCTCTCTCTGTGTATCTGTGTGTGTCTCCCTCTCAGTATCTGTCTCTCTCTCTCTCTCTGTATCTGTGTGTGTCTCTCTCTCTCTGTATCTGTGTGTGTCTCTCTCTCTGTATCTGTGTGTCTCTCTCTCACTCTTTCTGTATCTGTATCTCTCTGGCTCTCTCTCTCTCTCTGTATCTGTGTGTGTGTCTCTCTCTGTATCTGTGTGTCTCTCTCTCTCGGTATCTGTGTGTGTCTCTCTCTCTCTGTATCTGTGAGTCTCTCTCTCTCTGTATCTGTGTGTGTCTTTCTCTCTCTGTATCTGTGTGTGTCTCTCTCTCTGCATATCTGTGTGTGTCTCTCTCTCTGTATCTGTCTCTCTCTCTCTCTCTGTATCTGTGTGTCTCTCTCTCTCTCTGTATCTGTGTGTGTGTCTCTCTCTGTATCTGTGTGTCTCTTTCTCTCTGTATCTGTGTGTGTGTTTCTCTCTCTGTATCTGTGTGTCTCTCTCTCTCTCTGTATCTGTGTATCTCTCTCTCTCTCTGTATCTGTGTGTGTCTCTCTCTCTGTATCTGTGTGTGTCTCTCTCTCTGTATCTGTGTGTGTCTCTCTCTCTCTGTATCTGTGTGTCTCTTTCTCTGTATCTGTGTGTGTCTCTCTCTCTGTATCTGTGTGTCTCTTTCTCTGTATCTGTGTGTGTCTCGCTCGGTGTATCTGTCTCTCTCTCTCTCTGTATCTGTGTGTGTCTCTCTCTCTCTGTATCTGTGTGTGTGTGTCTCTCTCTGTATCTGTGTGTCTCTTTCTCTCTGTATCTGTGTGTGTGTTTCTCTCTCTGTATCTGTGTGTCTCTCTCTCTCTCTGTATCTGTGTATCTCTCTCTCTCTCTGTAGCTGTGTGTGTCTCTCTCTCTGTATCTGTGTGTGTCTCTCTCTCTGTATCTGTGTGTGTCTATCTCTCTCTGTATCTGTGTGTCTCTTTCTCTGTATCTGTGTGTGTCTCTCTCTCTGTATCTGTGTGTCTCTTTCTCTGTATCTGTGTGTGTCTCGCTCGGTGTATCTGTCTCTCTCTCTCTCTGTATCTGTGTGTGTGTCTCTCTCTCTGTATCTGTGTGTCTCACTCTCTCTGTATCTGTGTGTCACTCTCTCTCTGTATCTGTGTGTCTCTCTCTCTCTGTGTATCTGTGTGTCTCTCTCTCTCTGTATCTGTGTCTTTCTCTCTGTATCTGTGTGTGTCTCTCTCTCTCTGTATCTGTGTGTCTCACTCTCTCTGTATCTGTGTGTCACTCTCTCTCTGTATCTGTGTGTCTCTCTCTCTCTGTGTATCTGTGTGTCTCTCTCTCTCTGTATCTGTGTCTTTCTCTCTGTATCTGTGTGTGTCTCTCTCACTGTATAGGTGTGTGTCTCTCTCTGTATCTGTCTCTCTCTCTCTCTGTATCTGTGTGTGTCTCTCTCTCTGTCTCTGTGTGTGTCTCTCTCTCTCTCTGTATCTGTGTGTGTCTCTCTCACTCTGTATCTGTGTGTGTCTCTCTCTCTGTATCTGTGTGTGTCTCACTCTCTCTGTATCTGTGTGTGTCTCTCTCTCTCTGTATCTGTGTGTGTCTCTCTCTCTGTATCTGGGGCGGCACGATAGCACAGTGGTTAGCACTGCTGCTTCACAGCTCCAGGGTCCTGGGTTCGATTCCCGGCTCGGGGTCACTGCCTGTGTGGAGTTTGCACATTATCCTCGTGTCTGCGTGGGTTTTCTCCGGGTGCTCCGGTTTCCTCCCACAGTCCAAGGATGTGCGGGTTAGGTTCATTGGCTATGCTAAAAATTGCCCCTTAGTGTCCTGGGATGTGTAGGTTAGAGGGATTAGCAGGTAAATGTGTAGGGATATGGGGATAGGTGGGATTGTGTTCGGTGCAGACTCGATGGGCTGAAGGGCCTGTTTCTGCACTGTAGGGTTCTATGCTGTCTCTCTCTCTCTGTATCTGTGTGTCTCTCTCTCTGTATCTGTCTCTCTCTCTCTCTGTATCTGTGTGTCTCTCTCTCTGTGTCTGTGAGTGTGTGTCTCTCTCTGTATCTGTATCTCTCTCACTCTCTGTATCTGTGTGTGTCTCTCTCTCTCTCTGTATCTGTGTGTGTGTCTCTCTCTGTAACTGTATCTCTCTCTCCCTCTGTATCTGTGTGTGTCTCTCTCTCTGTATCTGTGTGTCTCTCTCTCTGTATCTGTGTCTCTCTCTCTCTCTCTGTACCTGTCTCTCTCTGTATCTGTATCTCTCTCTTTCTCTGTATCTGTGTGTGTCTCTCTCTCTATATCTGTGTGTGTGTCTCTCTCTGTAACTGTATCTCTCTCTCCCTCTGTATCTGTGTGTGTCTCTCTCTGTATCTGTATCTCTCTCTCTCTGTATCTGTGTGTGTCTGTCTCTCTGTATCTGTATCTCTCTCTCTCTCTGTATCTGTGTGTGTCTCTCTCTCTCTGTATCTATATCTCGCTCTCTCTGCATCTGTGTGTGTCTCTCTCTCTCTCTGTATCTGTGTGTGTGTCTCTCTCTCTCTGTATCTGTATCTCTCTCTCTCTGTATCTGTGTGTGTGTCTCTCTCTCTCTCTTTCTGTATCTGTATCTCTCTGGCTCTCTCTCTCTCTCTGTATCTGTGTGTGTGTCTCTCTCTGTATCTGTGTGTCTCTCTCTCTCTGTATCTGTGTGTGTCTCTCTCTCTCTGTATCTGTGAGTCTCTCTCTCTCTGTATCTGTGTGTGTCTTTCTCTCTCTGTATCTGTGTGTGTCTCTCTCTCTGCATATCTGTGTGTGTCTCTCTCTCTGTATCTGTCTCTCTCTCTCTCTCTGTATCTGTGTGTCTCTCTCTCTCTCTGTATCTGTGTGTGTGTGTCTCTCTCTGTATCTGTGTGTCTCTTTCTCTCTGTATCTGTGTGTGTGTTTCTCTCTCTGTATCTGTGTGTCTCTCTCTCTCTCTGTATCTGTGTATCTCTCTCTCTCTCTGTATCTGTGTGTGTCTCTCTCTCTGTATCTGTGTGTGTCTCTCTCTCTGTATCTGTGTGTGTCTATCTCTCTCTGTATCTGTGTGTCTCTTTCTCTGTATCTGTGTGTGTCTCTCTCTCTGTATCTGTGTGTCTCTTTCTCTGTATCTGTGTGTGTCTCGCTCGGTGTATCTGTCTCTCTCTCTCTCTGTATCTGTGTGTGTGTCTCTCTCTCTGTATCTGTGTGTCTCACTCTCTCTGTATCTGTGTGTCACTCTCTCTCTGTATCTGTGTGTCTCTCTCTCTCTGTGTATCTGTGTGTCTCTCTCTCTCTGTATCTGTGTCTTTCTCTCTGTATCTGTGTGTGTCTCTCTCTCTCTGTATCTGTGTGTCTCACTCTCTCTGTATCTGTGTGTCACTCTCTCTCTGTATCTGTGTGTCTCTCTCTCTCTGTGTATCTGTGTGTCTCTCTCTCTCTGTATCTGTGTCTTTCTCTCTGTATCTGTGTGTGTCTCTCTCACTGTATAGGTGTGTGTCTCTCTCTGTATCTGTCTCTCTCTCACTCTGTATCTGTGTGTGTCTCTCTCTCTGTATCTGTGTGTGTCTCACTCTCTCTGTATCTGTGTGTGTCTCTCTCTCTGTATCTGGGGCGGCACGATAGCACAGTGGTTAGCACTGCTGCTTCACAGCTCCAGGGTCCTGGGTTCGATTCCCGGCTCGGGTCACTGCCTGTGTGGAGTTTGCACATTATCCTCGTGTCTGCGTGGGTTTTCTCCGGGTGCTCCGGTTTCCTCCCACAGTCCAAAGATGTGCGGGTTAGGTTCATTGGCTATGCTAAAAATTGCCCCTTAGTGTCCTGGGATGTGTAGGTTAGAGGGATTAGCAGGTAAATGTGTAGGGATATGGGGATAGGTGGGATTGTGTTCGGTGCAGACTCGATGGGCTGAAGGGCCTGTTTCTGCACTGTAGGGTTCTATGCTGTCTCTCTCTCTCTGTATCTGTGTGTCTCTCTCACTCTGTATCTGTGTGTGTCTCTCTCTCTGTATCTGTCTCTCTCTCTCTCTGTATCTGTGTGTGTCTCTCTCTCTGTGTCTGTGAGTGTGTGTCTCTCTCTGTATCTGTATCTCTCTCACTCTCTGTATCTGTGTGTGTCTCTCTCTCTCTCTGTATCTGTGTGTGTGTCTCTCTCTGTAACTGTATCTCTCTCTCCCTCTGTATCTGTGTGTGTCTCTCTCTCTGTATCTGTGTGTCTCTCTCTCTGTATCTGTGTCTCTCTCTCTCTCTCTGTATCTGTCTCTCTCTGTATCTGTATCTCTCTCTTTCTCTGTATCTGTGTGTGTCTCTCTCTCTATATCTGTGTGTGGTCTCTCTCTGTAACTGTATCTCTCTCTCCCTCTGTATCTGTGTGTATCTCTCTCTGTATCTGTATCTCTCTCTCTCTGTATCTGTGTGTGTCTGTCTCTCTGTATCTGTATCTCTCTCTCTCTCTGTATCTGTGTGTGTCTCTCTCTCTCTGTATCTGTATCTCGCTCTCTCTGCATCTGTGTGTGTCTCTCTCTCTCTCTGTATCTGTGTGTGTGTGTCTCTCTCTCTGTAAGTGTATCTCTCTCTCTCTGTATCTGTGTGTGTGTCTCTCTCTCTCTGTATCTGTGTGTGTCTCTCTCTCTGTATCTGTGTGTCTCTCTCTCTCTGTATCTGTATCTCTCTCTCTCTGTATCGGTATCTCTCTCTCTGTATCTGTGTCTCTCTCACTCTCTCTGTATCTGTGTGTGTGTCTCTCTCTCTCTTTCTGTATCTGTGTGTGTCTCTCTCTCTGTGTCTGTGAGTGTGTGTCTCTCTCTGTATCTGTCTCTCTCTCTCACTGTATCTGTGTCTCTCTCTCTCTGTATCTGTGTGTCTGTCTCTCTCTCTGTATCTGTGTGTCTCTCTCTGTATCTGTGCCTCTCTCTCTCTCTGTATCTGTGTCTCTCTCTCTCTCTGTATCTGTGTCTCTCTCTCTGTATCTGTGTGTGTCTCTCTCTTTGTATCTGTGTCTCTCTCTCTCTCTGTATCTGTGTGTCTCTCTCTGTATCTGTGTATCTCTCTCTCTGTATATGTGTGTCTCTCTCTCTGTATCTGTCTTTCTCTCTCTGTATCTGTGTCTTTCTCTCTCTCTGTATCTGTGTGTCTCTCTCTCTGTCCCTGTGTGTCTCTCTCTCTCTGTATCTGTGTCCCTCTCTCTCTGTATCTTTGTGTGTGTCTCTCTCTCTGTGTCTGTGAGTGTGTGTCTCTCTGTATCTCTCTCTCTCTCTCTCTGTATCTGTGTCTCTCTCTCTGTATCTGTGTGTGTTTCTCTCTCTGTATCTGTATATCTCTCTCACTCTCTCTGTATCTGTGTGTCTCTCTCTCTCTCTGTAACTGTCTCTCTCTCTCTCTGTATCTCTGTGTGTCTCTCTCTCTCTGTATCTGTATCTCTCTCTCTCTCTGTATCTGTATCTCTCTCTCTCTGTATCTGTGTGTCTCTCTCTCTGTATCTGTGTGTGTCTCTCTCTCTCTCTTTCTCAATCTGTATCTCTCTCTCTCTCTGTATCTGTGTCTCTCACTCTCCCTGTATCTGTATGTCTCTTTCTCTCTGTATCTGTGCGTCTCTCTCTCTCTGTATCTGTGTGTCTCTCTCTGTCTGTATTTGTCTCTCTCTCTCTCTCTATCTATCTCTGTATAGGTGTGTCTCTCTCTCACTGTATCTGTCTCTCTCTCTCTCTCTGTATCTGTATGTCTCTCTCTCTCTGTATCTGTGTGTCTCTTTCTCTCTCTGTATCTGTGCCTCTCTCTCTCTCTGTATCTGTGTCTCTCTGTCTGTATCTGTGTGTCTCTCTCTCTCTGTATCTGTGTGTGTGTGTGTCTCTCTCTCTCTGTATCTGTGTGTGTCTCTCTCTCTCTGTATCTGTGTCTCTCTCTCTCTCTGTATCTGTGTGTCTCTCTCTGGAAACAAATTGACACTTTAATCACCCAAAAAGCTGAATCTCCATTCAAACATCTCCCTCCGCATATCCTTGTAAATGTAAAGATAATTCCCATTTCCCCAAAGCAGGAAGATATGGAATGGAATCACCTGAACCTCTCTATCAAAGATAGAAAGTTTCTTTTCTATAAAGTTTATTTATTAGTGTCACAAGTAGGTTCACATTAACACTGGAATAAAGTTACTGTGAAAATCCCCTAGTCCCCACACTCCGGCGCCTGTTCGGGTTACACTGAGGGAGAATTTAGCACAGTCAATACACCCTAACCAGCACATCTTTCAGATTGTGGGAGGAAACCGGAGCACCCGGAGGAAACCCACCCAGACACGGGGAGAACATACAGACTCCACACAGACAGTGACCCAAGCTGGGAATCGAACCCAGGTCCCTGGAGCTGTGTACACAAGAACATAAGAAATAGGAGCAGGAGGAGACACAGATACAGAAAGACACACACAGAGCAACACACACACAAGGAAATACAAACACAGACAAAGAGAGAAACACACACACCCAAAGAGAGAAACATACACGCACAAAGAGAGAAACACACACACCCAAAGAGAGAAACATACACGCACAAAGAGAGAAAAAACACACACACACACAAGAGAGAATCACACACACAGAGCAACACACACACACAAAGAGAGAAACACACACACACAAAGAGAGAAACACACACACAGAGCAACACACACACACAAAGAGAGAAACACACACTCACAAACACATACAAAGAGAGAAACACAGATACACACAAGAGAGAAACACACACGCACAAACACATACAAAGAGAGAAACACAGATACACACAAAGAGAGAAACACACACACACACAAAGACAGAAAGACACACACAGAGCAACACACACACAAGGAAATACAAACACAGACAAAGAGCGAAACACACACACCCAAAGAGAGAAACACACACGCACACAGAAACACACACACCCAAAGAGAGAAACACACACGCATAAAGAGAGAAAAAACACACACACAAGAGAGAATCACACACACAGAGCAACACACACACAAAGAGAGAAACACACACACACACAAAGAGAGAAGCGCACGCACACACACACGGAGAAATACACAGCAAAGAGAGAAACACACACACAGAAACACACACACACACAAAGAGAGAAATACACACACACAGAAACACTCACACACACAGAGAAAAATACACAAACATAAAGAGAGAAACACACACACATACAGACAGAGAAACACACACACGCACACACACACAAGGAGAGAAGCACAAACACACACACACAGAAAAACACACACCACAAAGAGAGAAACACACACACAAACAGAGAGCGAGAGAAAGAGAAACACATGCACACACACACACACACAGAAATACATACACACACACAGAAACACACACAAAGAGAGAAACACACACACAAAGACACACAGAAACACACTCATATACAAATAGAGAAACACACACACAAAGACACACAGGAACACACCAAGAGAAACACACACAGAAACAAACACACACACAAAGAGAGAAACACAAACACACACACACAGAAACATAGAGAAACACACACACCAAGAAACACGCACACGTACACAGAAACACACACACATACACAGAAATACACACACACAAAACACACACATACAAAGAGGGAAACACACACACGCACAGGTGAATATCTCGTCCCAAAGGTAAGGGAGTCTAAAACTAGAGGGGATAGGTTTAAGGTGAGAGGGGAGAGATACAAAAGTGTCCAGAGGGGCAATTTTTCCACACAGAGGGTGGTGAGTGTCTGGAACAAGCTGCCAGAGGTAATAGTAGAGAGGGATACAATCTTGTCTTCTAAAAAATATTGAGACAGTTCCATGGGTGCGATGGGTACAGAGGGATATGGGCCAAATGTGGGCCATTGGGATTAGCTTAGGAGTTAAAAAAGGGGCAGCATGGGCAAGTGGGGCCGAAGGGCCTGTTTCCATGCTGTAAACCTCTGTGACTTTATGACTTACCCTCTCCCTCCCTCTGGTCTCTCTGCCTTCTCTCCTCACCCTCCACCACCCCCTCTCTCTGTACGTTAGTCTGAACATCTTTATGTGTGTGTGTAATTCTTTCTGCGTGTGTGTGTTTCTCTCTTTGTGTACCTGTGTTTCTCTCTTTGTGTGTGTGTGTTTCTGTGTGTGCGTGTGTTTCTCTCTTTGTGTATGCGTGTGTTTCTGTGTTTGTGTGTGTGTGTGTTTCTCGCTTTGTGTGTGTGTTTCTCTCTTTGTGTGTGTGTGTTTCTGTGTGTGTGTGTGTTTTTCTCTTTGTGTGTGTGTTTCTCTCTTTGTGTGTGTGTTTCTCTCTTTGTGTGTGTGTGTGTTTCTGTGTGTGTGTGTTTCTCTCTTTGTGTGTGTGTGTTTCTGTGTGTGCGTGTGTTTCTCTCTTTGTGTATGCATGTGTTTCTGTGTTTGTGTGTGTGTGTGTGTTTCTGTGTGTGTGTGTGTTTTTCTCTTTGTGTGTGTGTTTCTCTCTTTGTGTGTGTGTGTTTCTGTGTGTGCGTGTGTTTCTCTCTTTGTGTATGCGTGTGTTTCTGTGTTTGTGTGTGTGTGTGTTTCTCTCTTTGTGTGTGTGTGTTTCTGTGTGTGCGTGTGTTTCTCTCTTTGTGTATGCGTGTGTTTCTGTGTTTGTGTGTGTGTGTGTTTCTCGCTTTGTGTGTGTGTGTTTTTCTCTTTGGGTGTGTGTGATTTCTCTCTTTTGTGTGTGTTTCTGTGTGTGTGTGTTTCTCTCTTTGTGACTGTGTTTCTGTGTTGCTCTGTACGAGTGTGTGTTTCTCGCTTTGTGTGTGTGTTTCCCTTTTTGTACTATTGTGTTTTTCTCTTTAGGTGTGTGTGTGTTTCTCTCTTTGTGTGTGTGTTTCTCTCTTTGTGTGTGTGTTTCTCTCTTTGTGTGTGTGTGTGTGTTTCTCTCTTTGTGTGTTTCTGTGTGTGTGTGTGTGCGTGTGTGTTGCTCTGTGTGTGTGTGTTGCTCTGTGCGTGTGTGTTAGAACATAGAACATAGAACACTACAGCACAAACAGGCCCTTCGGCCCACAAGTTGCGCCGATCACATCAACACCTACCAACCTACAGACCTATCTATAACCCTCAATCTCATTAAACCCCATATACTCATCCAGAAGTCTTTTAAAAGACCCCAGCGAGTTCGCCTCCACCACCACTGACGGCAGCCGATTCCATTCGCTCACCACCCTCTGAGTGAAAAACTTACCCCTAACATCACTTCTGAACTTCCCTCCCTGTACCTTAAATCTGTGTCCTCTCGTAGCGACCATTTCAACCCGGGGAAATAGCCTCTGAGAGTCCACCCTATCTATTCCTCTCAACATTTTATAAACTTCTATCAGGTCGCCTCTCAACCTTCGTCTCTCCAGGGAAAAGAGTCCCAGCTCCCTCAACCTATCTTCATAAGGCATGCCTCCCAGTCCAGGCAACATCCTTGTAAATCTCCTCTGTACCCTTTCAATAGCTTCTACGTCTTTCCTATAGTGAGGCAACCAGAACTGTGCACAATACTCTAAATGAGGCCTGACAAGGGTCTTATAAAGTTGCTCTGTGTATGTGTGTGTTTCTCGCTCTGTGTGTGTTCTCGCTTTGTGTGTGTGTTTCTCTTTTTCTGTTTGTGTGTTTTTCTCTTTGGGTGTTTGTGTGTTTCTCTCTTTGTGACTGTGTGTGTTTCTATGTGTGTGTGTGTGTGTGTGTTGCTCTGTGCGTGTATGTGTTTCTCACTCTGTGTGTGATTCTCACTTTGTGTGTGTGTGTTTCTCTCTTTGGGTGTGTGTGTTTCTCTCTTTGTGTGTGTGTGTGTTTCTCTCTTTGCGTGTGTGTGTGTTTCTCTGCATGTGCATTTCTCTCTTTGTGTGTGTGTTTCTGTGTGTGTGTTTCTCTCTTTGCATGGCGTGTGTGTGTTTCGCTCTTTGTGACTGTATGTGTTTCTCTGTGTGTGTGCGTGTGTTGCTCTGTGCATTTGTGTGTTTCTCTCTTTGTGTGTGTGTTTTTGTCTTTGTGTGTGTGTTTCTGTGTGTGTGTGTGATTGTGTTTTTCTCTTTATCTGTGTGTTTTTCTCTTTACGTGTGTGTGTGTTTCTCTGTGTGTGTGTGTTTCTTTGTGTGTGTGTGTGTTTCTGTGTGTATGAGTGTTTATCTCTTTGTGTCTGTGTGTGTCTCTCTCTGTCTCTCATTCTGCTTCTCTCTCTGTGTGTCTCTGTATCTGCGAGTGTATGTGTGTCTCTCTCTGCGTCTCTGTGTGTGTCTCACTGTATCTGTGTGTGTGTCACCCTCTCACTCTATCTGTATGTCTCTCTGTCTGTATCTGTTGTGTCTATCTCTCTCTGCATCTGTATGTGTCTCTCTCTCTGTATCTCTCTATCCCTCTCTCTCTGTATCTGTGTGTCTCTGTCTGTATCTGTGTGTCTCTGTCTCTCTGTATCTGTGTGTGTCTCTCTCTGTATCTGTGTCTGTCTCTCTCTTTGTGTCTGTGTGTCTCTCACTCTATCTGTATGTCTCCATCTCTCTGTATCTGTGTGTGTCTCTTTCTTTATCTCTGTCTGTCTGTCTGTCTCTCCCTGTCTCTCTCTCTCTCTGTCTGTCTATCTCTGTCTGTCTATGTGTGACACTCTCTCTCTGCATCTCTCTCTTTCACTCTCTGTGTCTCCCTCTGTCTCTTTCTCTCTCTCTGGGTGGGTATCTCTCTGTCTCTGGGTGTGTGTGTGTGTCTCTCTCTGTCTCTCTGTTTATCTGTTTCTCTCTCTGTATCTGCGTCTCTCTATCTCTCTCTCTCTGTCTCTCTCTCTCTCTATCGGTGTCTCTCTGTCTGTATCTGTGTCTCCCCCTTTCACTCTGTATCTGTGCGTCTCTCTCTCTCTCTCTCTGTATCTGTCTCTCTCTCAGCATCTGTCTCTCTCTCTCTTCGTGTCTGTGTGTGTCTCTTCCTGTGTGCGTCTCTCTCTTTATCTGTGTATGTCTCTCTCTCTGTAACTGTGTGTGTCTCTCTCCCTCTCTGTCTGTCTGTCTGTCTTTCTCTGTATCTGTATTGTGTCTCTCTCTCTCTGTATCTGTCTGTGTCTCTCTCTCTGTATCTGTCTCTCTCTCTCTCTCTGTATCTGTCTGTCTCTCTCTCTCTCTCTGTATCTGTCTGTCTCTCTCTCTGTATCCGTGTCTGTGTCTCTCTCTCACTCTGTTGTGGGTGTCTCTCTCTCTGTATCCTTGTTTTTGTCTCTCTCTTTGTCACTCTGTATCTGTGTCTCTCCGTATCTGTGTGTTTCTTTATATATGTGCCCCTCTCTGTGTTTTCTCTGTCTCTCTGTACCTGTTTGTCTCTGTCTCTGTATCGCTGTGTCTCTGTATCTGTGTGTCCCTCTCTGTATTTCTCTGAGTCTCTCTGTTTCCACGTCTGTGTGTCTGTCACTGTATTTCTCCGTGTGTTTCTCTCTTTCTGTCTGTATATTTGTGTCACTCTGTATCTGTGTCTCTCTCTCTCTCTCTGTGTCTGTGTCTCTCTGAATCTCTCTCTCTATATCTTTGTGTGTGTGTGTGTGTCTGTCTCTCTCTCTCTCTCTCTCTCTGTATCTTTGTGTGTGTGTGTGTGTGTGTGTCTCTCTCTCTCTGTATCTGTGTCTCTCTGTATCTGTATCTGTGTCTCTCTCTCTCTGTATCTTTATGTCTCTCTGTCTCTCTCTCTCTCTGTATCTGTGTGTGTGTCTCTGTCTCTCTCTCTCTCTGTATCTGTGTGTGTGTGTCTCTCTCTCTCTGTATCTGTATCTGTGTCTCTCTCTCTCTGTATCTTTGTGTCTCTCTGACTCTCTCTCTCTGTATCTGTGTGTGTGTGTGTCTCTGTCTTTCTCTCTCTCTCTCTGTATCTTTGTGTGTGTGTGTCTCTCTCTCTCTCTGTATCTGTATCTGTGTCTCTCTCTCTCTGTATCTGTGTGTCTCTCTGTCTCTCTCTCTCTCTGTATCAGTGTGTGTCTCTCTCTCTGTATCAGTGTGTGTCTGTCTCTCTCTGTATCTGTGTCTGTCTCTCTCTCTGTATCAGTGTGTCTCTCTCTCTGTATCTGTGTCTGTCTCTCTCTCTGTATCTGTGTGTGTCTCTCTCTCTGTATCTGTGTCTGTCTCTCTCTCTGTATCAGTGTGTCTCTCTCTCTGTATCTGTGTCTGTCTCTCTCTCTGTATCTGTGTCTGTCTCTCTCTCTGTATCAGTGTGTGTCTCTCTCTCTCTGTATCAGTGTGTGTCTCTCTCTCTCTGTATCTGTGTGTCTCTCTCTCTCTGTATCTGTGTGTGTCTGTATTCCAAAATTGCCCCTTAATGTCCCAAGTTGTGAAGGTTGGGGGGATTGTCCATGCTAAATTGCCCCAGAGATGGAGAGACAGGGACACAGGGGAGCCCGAAACGCTACAGAAACAGGAGAAAGGTTTGAAAATGGAGGAATGTTTCTTATCCATCTATAAAAATAACCCACTCTGACAGCAGTTCCATTTCACACTCTCTGCTCAGTCCTGTGTTGGGGGGGGTTTAGTGTGGGATCAGTGTTTGCTTTTCTCAAACCGCAGTGAGATTCCCAACAAGGACAAGAGGTTTCAGTGTTTAAAAATGTAAAGATTACAACATCAAAGCAGACAGAGAGTGATGAGACCTCACACCTTCAATGTAGTGATTCCCCCAATCTTTCCTTTTGTATATTGCTTCCTTCCTCTGTCTGAAGTATTGGAGACGTAGACATGACTGAAATAATTCAATCTCTCGGGACAATCCCTGTAAACAGCTTCTGGAAACAAATTGACACTTTAATCACCCAAAAAGCTGAATCTCCATTCAAACATCTCCCTCCCCATATCCTTGTAAATGTAAAGATAATTCCCATTTCCCCAAAGCAGGAAGATATGGAATGGAATCACCTGAACCTCTCTATCAAAGATAGAAAGTTTCTTTTCTATAAAGTTTATTTATTAGTGTCACAAGTAGGTTCACATTAACACTGGAATAAAGTTACTGTGAAAATCCCCCAGTCCCCACACTCCGGCGCCTGTTCGGGTTACACTGAGGGAGAATTTAGCACAGTCAATACACCCTAACCAGCACATCTTTCAGATTGTGGGAGGAAACCGGAGCACCCGGAGGAAACCCACCCAGACACGGGGAGAACATACAGACTCCACACAGACAGTGACCCAAGCTGGGAATCGAACCCAGGTCCCTGGAGCTGTGTACACAAGAACATAAGAAATAGGAGCAGGAGTAGGCCATCTAGCCCTTCGCGCACACACACACACAAAGAGAGAAACACACACACACACAAAGAGAGAAACACACAGACACAAAGTGAACAACACACACACACAAAGAGAGAAACACACACACACAAAGAGAGAAACACACACACACAAAGAGAGAAACACACACACACAAAGAGAGAAACACACACTCACAGACACATACAAAGAGAGAAACACAGATACACACAAAGAGAGAAACACACACACACGCACAAAGACAGAAAGACACACACAGAGCAACACACACACAAGGAAATACAAACACAGAAAAAGAGAGAAACACACACACCCAAAGAGAGAAACACACACACCCAAAGAGAGAAAAAACACACACACACACAAGAGAGAATCACACACACAGAGCAACACACACACACAAAGAAACACACACACACACACTCACAGACACATACAAAGAGAGAAACACAGATACATACAAAGAAAGAAACACACACACACACGCACAAAGACAGAAAGACACACACAGAGCAACACACACACAAGGAAATACAAACACAGACAAAGAGAGAAACACACACACCCAAAGAGAGAAACACACACGCACACAGAAACACACACACCCAAAGAGAGAAAAACACATGCATAAAGAGAGAAAAAACACACACACACACAAGAGAGAATCACACACACAGAGCAACACACACACAAAGAGAGAAGCGCGCACACACACATGGAGAAATATACACGCAAAGAGAGAAACACACACACAGAAACACACACACACACACAAAGAGAGAAATACACACACACAGAAACACTCACACACACAAAGAGAAAAACACACAAACATAAAGAGAGAAACACACACACACACACACAGACAGTGAAACACACACACGCATACACACACAAGGAGAGAAGCACAAACACACACACACAGAAAAACACACACACACAAAGAGAGAAACACACACACAAACAGAGAGCAAGAGAAAGAGAAACACATGCACACACACACAGACAGAAATACAAACACACACAAAGAGAGAAACACACACACACACAGAAACACACTCATATGCAAAGAGAGAAACACACACACACAAAGACACACAGAAACACACTCATATGCAAAGAGAGAAACACACACACACAAAGACACACAGAAACACACCAAGAGAAACACACACAGAAACAAACACACACACAAAGAGAGAAACACACACACACACAGAGAAATATAGAGAAACACACACACCAAGAAACATGCACACGGACACAGAAACACACACACATACACAGAAATACACACACACAAAACACATGCACACAAAGAGAGAAACACACACACACTCACAAAGAGAGAAACACACACACGCACAAAGAGAGAAACATACACACCCAAAGAGAGAAACACACACACGCACAAAGAGAGAAACACACACACACAAAGAGGGAAACACACACACACACACAAAGAGAGAAACAAACTCTACTATTCTCTACTATTACCTCTGGCAGCTTGTTCCAGACACTCACCACCCTCTGTGTGGAAAAATTGCCCCTCTGGACACTTTTGTATCTCTCCCCTCTCACCTTAAACCTATCCCCTCTAGTTTTAGACTCCCCTACCTTTGGGACAAGATATTGACGTGTGTGTGTGTCTGTTTCTCTTTGTGTGTGTGTATTTCTCTGTATTTGTGTGTGTGTTTCTTGGTGTGTGTGTTTCTCTCTGTGTTTCCGTGTGTGTGTGTTTGTTTCTCTCTTTGTGTGCGTGTTTGTTTCTGTGTCCGTGTTTCTCTTGGTGTGTTTCTGTGTGTCTGTGTGTGTTTCTCTCTTTCTGTGTGTGTGTTTCTCTCTTTGTATATGCACGTGTTTCAGTGTGTCTATGTGTGTATGTTTCTCTCTTTGTGTGTTTCTCTGTGTGTGTGTGTTTCTCTTTCTCTCACTCTCTGTTTCTGTGTGTGTGTTTCTCTCTTTGTGTGTGTGTTTTTCTGTGTGTGTGTTTTTGTGCTTCTCTGTTTCTGTGTGTGTGTGTGCATTTTCTCCTTGTGTATCTGTGTTTCTCTCTTTGTGTGTGTGTGGTTTCTTTTTGTGTAGCTGTGTTTCTCTCTTTGTGTATAAGTTTATCTCTCTCTCACTCTCTGTGTTTCTATGTGTGTGTGTGTGTGTTTGTGCTTCTGTCTTTGTGTGTGTGTTTCAGTGTGTACGTTTCAGTGTGTGTGTGTTTGTTTCTGTGTGTGTGTGTGTTTCTCTCTTTGTGTATGTGTGTGTGTTTCTGTGTGTGGGTGTGTTTCTCTCTTTGCGTGTGTGTGTGTTTCTCTGTCTGTGTGTGTGTTTCACTCTTTGTGTGTGTGTTTCTCTCTTTGTGTGTGTATTTCTCTTCGTGTGTGTGTGCGCTTCTCTCTTTGTGTGTGTGTTTCTGTGTGTGTGTGTTGCTGTGTGTGTGATTCTCTCGTGTGTGTTTTTTCTCCCTTTGTGTGTGTGTGTGTTTCTGTGTGTGTGTATTTCTCTCTTTGTCTGTGTGTGTGTGCGCGAAGGGCTAGATGGCCTACTCCTGCTCCTATTTCTTATGTTCTTGTGTACACAGCTCCAGGGACCTGGGTTCGATTCCCAGCTTGGGTCACTCTCTGTGCGGAGTCTGTATGTTCTCCCCGTGTCTGGGTGGGTTTCCTCCGGGTGCTCTAGTTTCCTCCCACAATCTGAAAGATGTGCTGGTTAGGGTGTACTGACCCTGCTAAATTCTCCCTCAGTGTAACCCGAACAGGTGCCGGAGTGTGGGGACTAGGGGATTTTCACAGTAACTTTATTGCGGGGAGGAAAGTACAGAAGTGATGTTAGGGGTAAGTTTTTCACTCAGAGGGTGGTGAGTGAATGGAATCGGCTGCCGTCAGTGGTGGTGGAGGCGAACTCACAGGGGTCTTATAAAAGACTTCTGGATGAGTATATGGGGTTTTATGAGATTGAGGGTTATAGATAGGTCTGTAGGTTGGTAGGTGTTGATGTGATCGGCGCAACTCGTGGGCCGAAGGGCCTGTTTGTGCTGTAGTGTTCTATGTTCTATGTTCTAACACACACGCACAGAGCAACACACACACAGAAACACACACAGTCACAAAGAGAGAAACACACACGCAAAGAGAAAAACATCCTTGTAAATCTCCTCTGTACCCTCTCAATAGCTTCTACATCTTTCCTATAGTGAGGCGACCAGAACTGCGCACAATACTCTAAATGAGGCCTGACAAGGGTCTTATAAAGTTGCTCTGTGTATGTGTGTGTTTCTCGCTCTGTGTGTGTTTCTCGCTCTGTGTGTGTTCTCATTTTGTGTGTGTGTGTTTCTCTTTTTCTGTTTGTGTGTTTTTCTCTTCGGGTGTGTGTGTGTTTGTGTGTCTCTCTCTCTCTGTATCTGTGTGTCTCTCTCTCTCCCTGTATCTGTGTGTGTCTCTCTCTCCCTGTATCTGTGTATGTCTCTCTCTCCCTGTATCTGTGTGTGTCTCTCTCTCTGTATCTGTGTGTGTGTCTCTCTCTCTGTATCTGTGTGTCTCTCTCTCTCTGTATCTGTGTGTCTCTCTCTCTCTGTATCTGTGTGTGTCACTCTCTTTCTGTGTCTGTGAGTGTGTGTCTCTCTCTGTATCTGTGTTGCTCTCTCTGTATGTCTCTCTCTCTCTCTCTCTCTGTATATCTGTGTGTGTCTCTCTCTCTGTATCAGTTTGTCTCTCTCACTTTCTTTCTGTATCTGTATCTCTCTGGCTCTCTCTCTCTCTGCATCTGTGTGTGCGTCTCTCTCTCTGTATCTGTGTCCCTCTCTCTCTCTCTGTAACTGTGTGTGTGTCTCTCTCTCTGTATCTGTGTCTCTCTCTCTCTCTGTATCTGTGTGTGTCTCTCTTTCTCTGTATCTGTGTGTCTCTCTCTCTCTCTGTATCTGTGTGTGTCTCTCTCTCTGTATCTGTCTCTCTCTCTCTGTATCTGTGTGTCTCACTCTCTGTATCTGTGTGTGTGTCTCTCTCTGTATCTGTGTGCGTCTCTCTCTCAGTATCTGTATCTCTCTTTCTCTCTGTATCTGTGTGTGTGTCTCTCTCTGTAACTGTGTTTCTCTCTCTCTCTGTATCTGTGTATCTCTCTCTCTCTGTATCTGTGTCTCCCTCTCTCTCTGTATCTCTCTCTCTCTCTGTATCTGTGTGTGTCCCTCTCTCTGTATCTGTCTCTCTCACTCTGTATCTGTGTCTCTCTCTCTCTCTGTATCTGTGTGTGTCTCTCTCTCTGTATCTGTATCTCTCTCTCTCTGTATCTCTGTGTGTGTCTCTCTCTCTCTGTATCTGTATCTCTCTCTCTTTCTGTATCTGTGTCTCTCTCTGTCTCTGTATCTGTGTGTCTCTCTCTCTCTCTGTATCTGTCTCTCTCTCTGTCTCTCTCTCTCTCTGTATCTGTGTCACTCTCTCTCTGTATCTGCGTGTCTCTTTCTCTTGTATCTGTGTGTGTCTCTCTCTCTCTTTCTGTATCTGTATCTCTCTTGCTGTCACTCTCTCTGTATCTCTGTGTGTCTCTCTCTCTCTGTATCTGTGTGTCTAACTGTCTCTCTGTATCTGTGTGTGTCTCTCTCTGTGTATCTCTGTCTGTCTTTCTCTCTTTGTAACTTTGTGACTCTCTCTCTCTGTATCACTGTGTGTCTCTCTCTCTCTGTATCTGTGTGTCTCTCTCTGTATCAGTGTGTCCCTCTCACTCTCTTTCTGTATCTGGATCTCTCTGGCTCTCTCTCTCTCTGTATCTGTGTGTGTGTCTCTCTCTCTGTATCTGTGTGTGTGTCTCTCTCTCTGTATCTGTGTCTCTCTCTCTCTCTCTGTATCTGTGTGTCTCTCTCTCTGTATCTGTGTGTGTCTCTCTCTCTGAATCTGTCTCTCTCTCTCTGTATCTGTGTCTCTCTCTCTCTCTGTATCTGTGTGTCTCTCTCTCTGTATCTGTGTGTCTGTTTCTCTGTATCTGTGTTTCTCTCTCTCTCTCTGTATCTGTGTCTCTCTCTCTCTGTACCTGTGTCTCTCTCTCTCTCTCTGTATCTGTCTCTCTCTCTCTCTCTCTCTGTATCTGTGTGTGTCTCTCTCTCTCTGTATCTGTCTGTCTCTCTCTCTGTATCTGTGTTTCTCACTCTCTCTCTGTATCTGTGTGTGTCTCTCTCTCTGTATCTGTGTGTGTCTCTCTCTCTGTATCTGTGTGTCTCTCTCTCTGTATCTGTGTGTGTGTCTCTTTCTGTATCTGTATCTCTCTCTCTCTCTGTATCTGTGTGTGTCACTCTCTTTCTCTGTATCTGTGTGTGTCTCTCTCTCTCTCTGTATCTGTCTCTCTCTCTCTCTCTCTCTCTCTCTGTATATGTGTCACTCTCTCTCTGTATCTGTATGTCTCTCTTTCTCTTGTATCTGTGTGTGTGTCTCTCTCTCTGTATCTGTGTGTGTCTCTCTCTCTCTGTATCTGTGTGTCTCTCTCTCTCTCTTTCTGTATCTGTATCTCTCTTGCTCTCTCTGTATCTCTGTGTGTGTCTCTCTCTCTGTATCTGTGTGTCTCTCTCTCTCCGTATCTGTGTGTGTCTCTCTCTGTGTATCTGTGTGTGTCTTTCTCTCTCTGTATCTGTGTGTGTCTCTCTCTCTGTGTATCTGTTTGTGTCTCTCTCTCTGTATCAGTGTGTCTCTCTCACTCTCTTTCTGTATCTGTATCTCTCTGGCTCTCTCTGTATCTGTGTGTGTCTCTCTCTCTCTGTATCTGTGTGTCTCTCTCTCTCCCTGTATCTGTGTGTGTCTCTCTCTCCCTGTATCTGTGTATGTCACTCTCTCCCTGTATCTGTGTGTGTCTCTCTCTCTGTATCTGTGTGTCTCTCTCTCTCTGTATCTGTGTGTCTCTCTCTCTGTATCTGTGTGTCTGTTTCTCTGTATCTGTGTTTCTCTCTCTCTCTCTGTATCTGTGTTTCTCTCTCTCTCTCTCTGTATCTGTGTGTCTCTCTCTCTCTGTATCTGTATCTCTCTCTCTCTGTATCTGTGCGTGTGTCTCTCTCTCTGTATCTGTGTGTGTCTCTCTCTCTGTATCTGTCTCTCTCTCTCTGTATCTGTGTCTCTCTCTCTCTCTGTATCTGTGTGTGTCTCTCTCTCTGTATATGTCTCTCTCTCTCTGTATCTGTGCGTCTCACTCTCTCTCTGTATCTGTGTTTCTCTCTCTCTCTGTATCTGTGTATCTCTCTCTCTCTGTATCTGTGTCTCTCTCTCTATCTGTATCTCACTCTCTCTCTGTATCTGTGTGTGCGTCTTTCTCTCTGTATCTGTGTGTGTCTCTCTTTCTGTATCTGTATCTCTCTCTCTCTGTATCTGTGTGTGTGTCTCTCTCTGTATCTGTATCTCTCTCTCTCTCTGTATCTGTGTGTGCCTCTCTCTCTCTCTGTATCTGTATCTCTCTCTCTCTCTGTATCTGTGTGTGCCTCTCTCTCTCTCTGTATCTGTGCCTCTCTCTCTCTCTGTTTCTCTCTCTCTCTCTGAATCTGCGTGTGTGTCTCTCTCTCTGTATCTGTGTATGTCTCTCTCTCTCAGTATCTGTGTGTGTGTCTCTCCCTGTATCTCTCTCTCTCTCTCTCTCTCTCTCTCTCTGTATCTGTGTGTCTCTCTCTCCGTATCTGTGTGTCTGTTTCTCTGTATCTGTGTGTGTCTCTCTCTCTCTGTATCTGTATGTGTCTCTCTCTGTTTATCTGTGTGTGTCTTTCTCTCTCTGTATCTGTGTCTCTCTCTCTCTCTCTGTATCTGTATGTGTCTCTCTCTGTTTATCTGTGTGTGTCTTTCTCTCTCTGTATCTGTGTCTCTCTCTCTCTGTATCTGTGTGTGTCTCTCTCTCTCTGTATCTGTGTGTGTCTCTCTCTGTATCTGTGTGTCTCTCTCTCTCTGTATCTGTGTGTCTCTCTCTCTCTGTGTATCTGCGTGTGTCTCTCTCTCTGTATCAGTGTGTCTCTCTCTCTCTCTGTATCAGTGTGTCTCTCTCACTCTCTTTCTGTATCTGTATCTCGCTGGCTCTCTCTCGCTCTGTATCTGTGTTTGTCTCTCTCTCTCTGTATCTGTGTGTGTCTCTCTCTCTCTGTATCTGTGTATGTCTCTCTCTCTCTGTATCTGTGTGTGTCTCTCTCTCTCTGTATCTGTGTATGTCTCTCCCTCTGTGTATCTGTGTGTGTCTCTCTCTCTGTATCTGTGTATGTCTCTCTCTCTCTGTATCTGTGTGTGTCTCTCTCTCTCTGTATCTGTGTGTCTCTCTCTCTATATCTATGTGTCTGTTTCTCTGTATCTGTGTGTGTCTCTCTCTCTGTATCTGTGTATCTCTCTCTCTCTGTATCTGTGTCTCACTCTCTCTCTGTATCTGTGTGTGTCTCTCTCTCTGTATCTTTCTCTCTCTCTCTCTGTATCTGTGTATCTCACTCTCTCTCTGTATCTGTGTGTGTCTCTCTCTCTGTATCTGTGTGTGTCTCCCTCTGTATCTGTATCTCTCTCTCTCTGTATCTGTGTCTCACTCTCTCTCTGTATCTGTGTGTGTCTCTCTCTCTGTATCTTGCTCTCTCTCTCTCTGTATCTGTGTGTCTCACTCTCTCTCTGTATCTGTGTGTGTCTCTCTCTCTGTATCTGTGTGTGTCTCTCTCTCTCTGTATCTGTATCTCTCTCTCTCTCTGTATCTGTGTGTGTGTCTCTCTCTGTAACTGTGTTTCTCTCTCTCTCTGTATCTGTGTATCTCTCTCTCTCTGTATCTGTGTCTCTCTCTCTATCTGTATCTCTCTCTCTCTGTGTATCTGTGTGTGTCTCTCTCTGTATCTGTGTGTGTCTCTCTCTCTGTATCTGTATCTCTCTGTCTCTGTATCTGTGTGTGTGTGTCTCTCTGTCTCTGTATCTCTCTCTCTCTGTATCTGTGTGTGTGTGTCTCTCTGTATCTGTATCTCTCTCTCTCTCTGTATCTGTATCTCTCTCACTCTCTGTATCTGTGTGTGTCTCTCTCTCTGAATCTGTCTCTCTCTCTCTGTATCTGTGTCTCTCTCTCTTTCTGTATCTGTGTGTCTCTCTCTCTGTATCTGTGTGTCTGTTTCTCTGTATCTGTGTTTCTCTCTCTCTCTCTGTATCTGTGTCTCTCTCTCTCTGTACCTGTGTCTCTCTCTCTCTCTCTGTATCTGTCTCTCTCTCTCTCTCTCTCTGTATCTGTGTGTGTCTCTCTCTCTCTGTATCTGTCTGTCTCTCTCTCTGTATCTGTGTTTCTCACTCTCTCTCTGTATCTGTGTGTGTCTCTCTCTCTGTATCTGTGTGTGTCTCTCTCTCTGTATCTGTGTCTCTCTCTCTCTGTATCTGTGTGTGTGTCTCTTTCTGTATCTGTATCTCTCTCTCTCTCTGTATCTGTGTGTGTCACTCTCTTTCTCTGTATCTGTGTGTGTCTCTCTCTCTCTCTGTATCTGTCTCTCTCTCTCTCTCTCTCTCTCTCTGTATATGTGTCACTCTCTCTCTGTATCTGTATGTCTCTCTTTCTCTTGTATCTGTGTGTGTGTCTCTCTCTCTGTATCTGTGTGTGTCTCTCTCTCTCTGTATCTGTGTGTCTCTCTCTCTCTCTTTCTGTATCTGTATCTCTCTTGCTCTCTCTGTATCTCTGTGTGTGTCTCTCTCTCTGTATCTGTGTGTCTCTCTCTCTCCGTATCTGTGTGTGTCTCTCTCTGTGTATCTGTGTGTGTCTTTCTCTCTCTGTATCTGTGTGTGTCTCTCTCTCTGTGTATCTGTTTGTGTCTCTCTCTCTGTATCAGTGTGTCTCTCTCACTCTCTTTCTGTATCTGTATCTCTCTGGCTCTCTCTGTATCTGTGTGTGTCTCTCTCTCTCTGTATCTGTGTGTCTCTCTCTCTCCCTGTATCTGTGTGTGTCTCTCTCTCCCTGTATCTGTGTATGTCACTCTCTCCCTGTATCTGTGTGTGTCTCTCTCTCTGTATCTGTGTGTCTCTCTCTCTCTGTATCTGTGTGTCTCTCTCTCTGTATCTGTGTGTCTGTTTCTCTGTATCTGTGTTTCTCTCTCTCTCTCTGTATCTGTGTTTCTCTCTCTCTCTCTCTGTATCTGTGTGTCTCTCTCTCTCTGTATCTGTATCTCTCTCTCTCTGTATCTGTGCGTGTGTCTCTCTCTCTGTATCTGTGTGTGTCTCTCTCTCTGTATCTGTCTCTCTCTCTCTGTATCTGTGTCTCTCTCTCTCTCTGTATCTGTGTGTGTCTCTCTCTCTGTATATGTCTCTCTCTCTCTGTATCTGTGCGTCTCACTCTCTCTCTGTATCTGTGTTTCTCTCTCTCTCTGTATCTGTGTATCTCTCTCTCTCTGTATCTGTGTCTCTCTCTCTATCTGTATCTCACTCTCTCTCTGTATCTGTGTGTGCGTCTTTCTCTCTGTATCTGTGTGTGTCTCTCTTTCTGTATCTGTATCTCTCTCTCTCTGTATCTGTGTGTGTGTCTCTCTCTGTATCTGTATCTCTCTCTCTCTCTGTATCTGTGTGTGCCTCTCTCTCTCTCTGTATCTGTATCTCTCTCTCTCTCTGTATCTGTGTGTGCCTCTCTCTCTCTCTGTATCTGTGCCTCTCTCTCTCTCTGTTTCTCTCTCTCTCTCTGAATCTGCGTGTGTGTCTCTCTCTCTGTATCTGTGTATGTCTCTCTCTCTCAGTATCTGTGTGTGTGTCTCTCCCTGTATCTCTCTCTCTCTCTCTCTCTCTCTCTGTATCTGTGTGTCTCTCTCTCCGTATCTGTGTGTCTGTTTCTCTGTATCTGTGTGTGTCTCTCTCTCTCTGTATCTGTATGTGTCTCTCTCTGTTTATCTGTGTGTGTCTTTCTCTCTCTGTATCTGTGTCTCTCTCTCTCTCTCTGTATCTGTATGTGTCTCTCTCTGTTTATCTGTGTGTGTCTTTCTCTCTCTGTATCTGTGTCTCTCTCTCTCTGTATCTGTGTGTGTCTCTCTCTCTCTGTATCTGTGTGTGTCTCTCTCTGTATCTGTGTGTCTCTCTCTCTCTGTATCTGTGTGTCTCTCTCTCTCTGTGTATCTGCGTGTGTCTCTCTCTCTGTATCAGTGTGTCTCTCTCTCTCTCTGTATCAGTGTGTCTCTCTCACTCTCTTTCTGTATCTGTATCTCGCTGGCTCTCTCTCGCTCTGTATCTGTGTTTGTCTCTCTCTCTCTGTATCTGTGTGTGTCTCTCTCTCTCTGTATCTGTGTATGTCTCTCTCTCTCTGTATCTGTGTGTGTCTCTCTCTCTCTGTATCTGTGTATGTCTCTCCCTCTGTGTATCTGTGTGTGTCTCTCTCTCTGTATCTGTGTATGTCTCTCTCTCTCTGTATCTGTGTGTGTCTCTCTCTCTCTGTATCTGTGTGTCTCTCTCTCTATATCTATGTGTCTGTTTCTCTGTATCTGTGTGTGTCTCTCTCTCTGTATCTGTGTATCTCTCTCTCTCTGTATCTGTGTCTCACTCTCTCTCTGTATCTGTGTGTGTCTCTCTCTCTGTATCTTTCTCTCTCTCTCTCTGTATCTGTGTATCTCACTCTCTCTCTGTATCTGTGTGTGTCTCTCTCTCTGTATCTGTGTGTGTCTCCCTCTGTATCTGTATCTCTCTCTCTCTGTATCTGTGTCTCACTCTCTCTCTGTATCTGTGTGTGTCTCTCTCTCTGTATCTTGCTCTCTCTCTCTCTGTATCTGTGTGTCTCACTCTCTCTCTGTATCTGTGTGTGTCTCTCTCTCTGTATCTGTGTGTGTCTCTCTCTCTCTGTATCTGTATCTCTCTCTCTCTCTGTATCTGTGTGTGTGTCTCTCTCTGTAACTGTGTTTCTCTCTCTCTCTGTATCTGTGTATCTCTCTCTCTCTGTATCTGTGTCTCTCTCTCTATCTGTATCTCTCTCTCTCTGTGTATCTGTGTGTGTCTCTCTCTGTATCTGTGTGTGTCTCTCTCTCTGTATCTGTATCTCTCTGTCTCTGTATCTGTGTGTGTGTGTCTCTCTGTCTCTGTATCTCTCTCTCTCTGTATCTGTGTGTGTGTGTCTCTCTGTATCTGTATCTCTCTCTCTCTCTGTATCTGTATCTCTCTCACTCTCTGTATCTGTGTGTGTCTCTCTCTCTGAATCTGTCTCTCTCTCTCTGTATCTGTGTCTCTCTCTCTTTCTGTATCTGTGTGTCTCTCTCTCTGTATCTGTGTGTCTGTTTCTCTGTATCTGTGTTTCTCTCTCTCTCTCTGTATCTGTGTCTCTCTCTCTCTGTACCTGTGTCTCTCTCTCTCTCTCTGTATCTGTCTCTCTCTCTCTCTCTCTCTGTATCTGTGTGTGTCTCTCTCTCTCTGTATCTGTCTGTCTCTCTCTCTGTATCTGTGTTTCTCACTCTCTCTCTGTATCTGTGTGTGTCTCTCTCTCTGTATCTGTGTGTGTCTCTCTCTCTGTATCTGTGTCTCTCTCTCTCTGTATCTGTGTGTGTGTCTCTTTCTGTATCTGTATCTCTCTCTCTCTCTGTATCTGTGTGTGTCACTCTCTTTCTCTGTATCTGTGTGTGTCTCTCTCTCTCTCTGTATCTGTCTCTCTCTCTCTCTCTCTCTCTCTCTGTATATGTGTCACTCTCTCTCTGTATCTGTATGTCTCTCTTTCTCTTGTATCTGTGTGTGTGTCTCTCTCTCTGTATCTGTGTGTGTCTCTCTCTCTCTGTATCTGTGTGTCTCTCTCTCTCTCTTTCTGTATCTGTATCTCTCTTGCTCTCTCTGTATCTCTGTGTGTGTCTCTCTCTCTGTATCTGTGTGTCTCTCTCTCTCCGTATCTGTGTGTGTCTCTCTCTGTGTATCTGTGTGTGTCTTTCTCTCTCTGTATCTGTGTGTGTCTCTCTCTCTGTGTATCTGTTTGTGTCTCTCTCTCTGTATCAGTGTGTCTCTCTCACTCTCTTTCTGTATCTGTATCTCTCTGGCTCTCTCTGTATCTGTGTGTGTCTCTCTCTCTCTGTATCTGTGTGTCTCTCTCTCTCCCTGTATCTGTGTGTGTCTCTCTCTCCCTGTATCTGTGTATGTCACTCTCTCCCTGTATCTGTGTGTGTCTCTCTCTCTGTATCTGTGTGTCTCTCTCTCTCTGTATCTGTGTGTCTCTCTCTCTGTATCTGTGTGTCTGTTTCTCTGTATCTGTGTTTCTCTCTCTCTCTCTGTATCTGTGTTTCTCTCTCTCTCTCTCTGTATCTGTGTGTCTCTCTCTCTCTGTATCTGTATCTCTCTCTCTCTGTATCTGTGCGTGTGTCTCTCTCTCTGTATCTGTGTGTGTCTCTCTCTCTGTATCTGTCTCTCTCTCTCTGTATCTGTGTCTCTCTCTCTCTCTGTATCTGTGTGTGTCTCTCTCTCTGTATATGTCTCTCTCTCTCTGTATCTGTGCGTCTCACTCTCTCTCTGTATCTGTGTTTCTCTCTCTCTCTGTATCTGTGTATCTCTCTCTCTCTGTATCTGTGTCTCTCTCTCTATCTGTATCTCACTCTCTCTCTGTATCTGTGTGTGCGTCTTTCTCTCTGTAACTGTGTGTGTCTCTCTTTCTGTATCTGTATCTCTCTCTCTCTGTATCTGTGTGTGTGTCTCTCTCTGTATCTGTATCTCTCTCTCTCTCTGTATCTGTGTGTGCCTCTCTCTCTCTCTGTATCTGTATCTCTCTCTCTCTCTGTATCTGTGTGTGCCTCTCTCTCTCTCTGTATCTGTGCCTCTCTCTCTCTCTGTTTCTCTCTCTCTCTCTGAATCTGCGTGTGTGTCTCTCTCTCTGTATCTGTGTATGTCTCTCTCTCTCAGTATCTGTGTGTGTGTCTCTCCCTGTATCTCTCTCTCTCTCTCTCTCTCTCTCTCTCTGTATCTGTGTGTCTCTCTCTCCGTATCTGTGTGTCTGTTTCTCTGTATCTGTGTGTGTCTCTCTCTCTCTGTATCTGTATGTGTCTCTCTCTGTTTATCTGTGTGTGTCTTTCTCTCTCTGTATCTGTGTCTCTCTCTCTCTCTCTGTATCTGTATGTGTCTCTCTCTGTTTATCTGTGTGTGTCTTTCTCTCTCTGTATCTGTGTCTCTCTCTCTCTGTATCTGTGTGTGTCTCTCTCTCTCTATATCTGTGTGTGTCTCTCTCTGTATCTGTGTGTCTCTCTCTCTCTGTATCTGTGTGTCTCTCTCTCTCTGTGTATCTGCGTGTGTCTCTCTCTCTGTATCAGTGTGTCTCTCTCTCTCTCTGTATCAGTGTGTCTCTCTCACTCTCTTTCTGTATCTGTATCTCGCTGGCTCTCTCTCGCTCTGTATCTGTGTTTGTCTCTCTCTCTCTGTATCTGTGTGTGTCTCTCTCTCTCTGTATCTGTGTATGTCTCTCTCTCTCTGTATCTGTGTGTGTCTCTCTCTCTCTGTATCTGTGTATGTCTCTCCCTCTGTGTATCTGTGTGTGTCTCTCTCTCTGTATCTGTGTATGTCTCTCTCTCTATATCTGTGTGTGTCTCTCTCTCTCTGTATCTGTGTGTCTCTCTCTCTATATCTATGTGTCTGTTTCTCTGTATCTGTGTGTGTCTCTCTCTCTGTATCTGTGTATCTCTCTCTCTCTGTATCTGTGTCTCACTCTCTCTCTGTATCTGTGTGTGTCTCTCTCTCTGTATCTTTCTCTCTCTCTCTCTGTATCTGTGTATCTCACTCTCTCTCTGTATCTGTGTGTGTCTCTCTCTCTGTATCTGTGTGTGTCTCCCTCTGTATCTGTATCTCTCTCTCTCTGTATCTGTGTCTCACTCTCTCTCTGTATCTGTGTGTGTCTCTCTCTCTGTATCTTGCTCTCTCTCTCTCTGTATCTGTGTGTCTCACTCTCTCTCTGTATCTGTGTGTGTCTCTCTCTCTGTATCTGTGTGTGTCTCTCTCTCTGTATCTGTATCTCTCTCTCTCTCTGTATCTGTGTGTGTGTCTCTCTCTGTAACTGTGTTTCTCTCTCTCTCTGTATCTGTGTATCTCTCTCTCTCTGTATCTGTGTCTCTCTCTCTATCTGTATCTCTCTCTCTCTGTGTATCTGTGTGTGTCTCTCTCTGTATCTGTGTGTGTCTCTCTCTCTGTATCTGTATCTCTCTGTCTCTGTATCTGTGTGTGTGTGTCTCTCTGTCTCTGTATCTCTCTCTCTCTGTATCTGTGTGTGTGTGTCTCTCTGTATCTGTATCTCTCTCTCTCTCTGTATCTGTATCTCTCTCACTCTCTGTATCTGTGTGTGTCTCTCTCTCTGAATCTGTCTCTCTCTCTCTGTATCTGTGTCTCTCTCTCTTTCTGTATCTGTGTGTCTCTCTCTCTGTATCTGTGTGTCTGTTTCTCTGTATCTGTGTTTCTCTCTCTCTCTCTGTATCTGTGTCTCTCTCTCTCTGTACCTGTGTCTCTCTCTCTCTCTCTGTATCTGTCTCTCTCTCTCTCTCTCTCTGTATCTGTGTGTGTCTCTCTCTCTCTGTATCTGTCTGTCTCTCTCTCTGTATCTGTGTTTCTCACTCTCTCTCTGTATCTGTGTGTGTCTCTCTCTCTGTATCTGTGTGTGTCTCTCTCTCTGTATCTGTGTCTCTCTCTCTCTGTATCTGTGTGTGTGTCTCTTTCTGTATCTGTATCTCTCTCTCTCTCTGTATCTGTGTGTGTCACTCTCTTTCTCTGTATCTGTGTGTGTCTCTCTCTCTCTCTGTATCTGTCTCTCTCTCTCTCTCTCTCTCTCTCTGTATATGTGTCACTCTCTCTCTGTATCTGTATGTCTCTCTTTCTCTTGTATCTGTGTGTGTGTCTCTCTCTCTGTATCTGTGTGTGTCTCTCTCTCTCTGTATCTGTGTGTCTCTCTCTCTCTCTTTCTGTATCTGTATCTCTCTTGCTCTCTCTGTATCTCTGTGTGTGTCTCTCTCTCTGTATCTGTGTGTCTCTCTCTCTCCGTATCTGTGTGTGTCTCTCTCTGTGTATCTGTGTGTGTCTTTCTCTCTCTGTATCTGTGTGTGTCTCTCTCTCTGTGTATCTGTTTGTGTCTCTCTCTCTGTATCAGTGTGTCTCTCTCACTCTCTTTCTGTATCTGTATCTCTCTGGCTCTCTCTGTATCTGTGTGTGTCTCTCTCTCTCTGTATCTGTGTGTCTCTCTCTCTCCCTGTATCTGTGTGTGTCTCTCTCTCCCTGTATCTGTGTATGTCACTCTCTCCCTGTATCTGTGTGTGTCTCTCTCTCTGTATCTGTGTGTCTCTCTCTCTCTGTATCTGTGTGTCTCTCTCTCTGTATCTGTGTGTCTGTTTCTCTGTATCTGTGTTTCTCTCTCTCTCTCTGTATCTGTGTTTCTCTCTCTCTCTCTCTGTATCTGTGTGTCTCTCTCTCTCTGTATCTGTATCTCTCTCTCTCTGTATCTGTGCGTGTGTCTCTCTCTCTGTATCTGTGTGTGTCTCTCTCTCTGTATCTGTCTCTCTCTCTCTGTATCTGTGTCTCTCTCTCTCTCTGTATCTGTGTGTGTCTCTCTCTCTGTATATGTCTCTCTCTCTCTGTATCTGTGCGTCTCACTCTCTCTCTGTATCTGTGTTTCTCTCTCTCTCTGTATCTGTGTATCTCTCTCTCTCTGTATCTGTGTCTCTCTCTCTATCTGTATCTCACTCTCTCTCTGTATCTGTGTGTGCGTCTTTCTCTCTGTAACTGTGTGTGTCTCTCTTTCTGTATCTGTATCTCTCTCTCTCTGTATCTGTGTGTGTGTCTCTCTCTGTATCTGTATCTCTCTCTCTCTCTGTATCTGTGTGTGCCTCTCTCTCTCTCTGTATCTGTATCTCTCTCTCTCTCTGTATCTGTGTGTGCCTCTCTCTCTCTCTGTATCTGTGCCTCTCTCTCTCTCTGTTTCTCTCTCTCTCTCTGAATCTGCGTGTGTGTCTCTCTCTCTGTATCTGTGTATGTCTCTCTCTCTCAGTATCTGTGTGTGTGTCTCTCCCTGTATCTCTCTCTCTCTCTCTCTCTCTCTCTCTCTGTATCTGTGTGTCTCTCTCTCCGTATCTGTGTGTCTGTTTCTCTGTATCTGTGTGTGTCTCTCTCTCTCTGTATCTGTATGTGTCTCTCTCTGTTTATCTGTGTGTGTCTTTCTCTCTCTGTATCTGTGTCTCTCTCTCTCTCTCTGTATCTGTATGTGTCTCTCTCTGTTTATCTGTGTGTGTCTTTCTCTCTCTGTATCTGTGTCTCTCTCTCTCTGTATCTGTGTGTGTCTCTCTCTCTCTATATCTGTGTGTGTCTCTCTCTGTATCTGTGTGTCTCTCTCTCTCTGTATCTGTGTGTCTCTCTCTCTCTGTGTATCTGCGTGTGTCTCTCTCTCTGTATCAGTGTGTCTCTCTCTCTCTCTGTATCAGTGTGTCTCTCTCACTCTCTTTCTGTATCTGTATCTCGCTGGCTCTCTCTCGCTCTGTATCTGTGTTTGTCTCTCTCTCTCTGTATCTGTGTGTGTCTCTCTCTCTCTGTATCTGTGTATGTCTCTCTCTCTCTGTATCTGTGTGTGTCTCTCTCTCTCTGTATCTGTGTATGTCTCTCCCTCTGTGTATCTGTGTGTGTCTCTCTCTCTGTATCTGTGTATGTCTCTCTCTCTATATCTGTGTGTGTCTCTCTCTCTCTGTATCTGTGTGTCTCTCTCTCTATATCTATGTGTCTGTTTCTCTGTATCTGTGTGTGTCTCTCTCTCTGTATCTGTGTATCTCTCTCTCTCTGTATCTGTGTCTCACTCTCTCTCTGTATCTGTGTGTGTCTCTCTCTCTGTATCTTTCTCTCTCTCTCTCTGTATCTGTGTATCTCACTCTCTCTCTGTATCTGTGTGTGTCTCTCTCTCTGTATCTGTGTGTGTCTCCCTCTGTATCTGTATCTCTCTCTCTCTGTATCTGTGTCTCACTCTCTCTCTGTATCTGTGTGTGTCTCTCTCTCTGTATCTTGCTCTCTCTCTCTCTGTATCTGTGTGTCTCACTCTCTCTCTGTATCTGTGTGTGTCTCTCTCTCTGTATCTGTGTGTGTCTCTCTCTCTGTATCTGTATCTCTCTCTCTCTCTGTATCTGTGTGTGTGTCTCTCTCTGTAACTGTGTTTCTCTCTCTCTCTGTATCTGTGTATCTCTCTCTCTCTGTATCTGTGTCTCTCTCTCTATCTGTATCTCTCTCTCTCTGTGTATCTGTGTGTGTCTCTCTCTGTATCTGTGTGTGTCTCTCTCTCTGTATCTGTATCTCTCTGTCTCTGTATCTGTGTGTGTGTGTCTCTCTGTCTCTGTATCTCTCTCTCTCTGTATCTGTGTGTGTGTGTCTCTCTGTATCTGTATCTCTCTCTCTCTCTGTATCTGTATCTCTCTCACTCTCTGTATCTGTGTGTGCCTCTCTCTCTCTCTGTATCTGTGTGTGTCTCTCTCTCTCTCTGTATCTATGTGTCTCTGTTTGTGTATCTCTGTATCTATATCTGTCTCTCTCTCTCTCTGTATCTGTGTGTGTGTCTCTCTCTCTCTGTATCTATGTGTCTCTCTCTCTGTATCTGTGTGTCTGTTTCTCTGTATCTGTGTGTGTCTCTGTCTCTGTATCTGTGTTTCTCTCTATCTCTCTGTATCTGTGTCTCTCTCTCTCTGTATCAGTGGGTGTCTCTCTCTCTGTATCTGTGTGTGTCTCTCTCTCTGTATCTGTCTCCCTCTCTCTGTATCTGTGTCTCTCTCTCTCTCTCTGTATCTGTGTGTGCCTCTCTCTCTGTATCTGTCTCTCTCTCTCTCTATGTATCTGTGTGTCTCTCTCTCTGTATCTGTGTGTCTGTTTCTCTGTATGTGTGTGTGTCTCTCTCTCTGTATCTGTGTTTTTCTCTCTCTCTCTCTGTATCTGTGTCTCTCTCGCTCTCTGTATCTGTGTGTGTCTCTCTCTCTCTCTGTATCTGTGTGTCTCTCTCTCTGTATCTGTGTGTGTCTCTCTCTCTCTGTATCTGTGCGTGTCTTTCTCTCTGTATCTGTGTGTGTCTCTCTCTCTGTATCTGTCTCTCTCTCTGTATCTGTGTCTCTCACTCTCTGTATCTGTGTGTCTCTCTCTCTGTATCTCTGTGTCTGTTTCTCTGTATCTGTGTCTGTCTCTCTTTCTGTATCTGTGTTTCTTTCTCTCTCTCTGTATCTGTGTCTCTCTCTCTCTCTGTATCTGTGTGTGTCTCTCTCTCTGTATCTGTCTCTCTCTTTCTGTATCTGTGTCTCTCTCTCTCTCTGTATCTGTGTGTGTCTCTCTCTCTGTATCTGTCTCTCTCTCTCTCTGTATCTGTGTGTCTCACTCTCTCTCTGTATCTGTGTGTGTCTCTCTCTCTGTATCTGAGTGTGTCTCTCTCTCTGTATCTGTATCTCTCTCTCTCTCTTTATCTGTGTGTGTGTCTCTCTCTGTAACTGTGTTTCTCTCTCTCTCTGTATCTGTATCTCTCTCTCTCTCTGTATCTGTGTGTGTCTCTCTCTCTGTATTTGTATCTCTCTGTCTCTGTATCTGTGTGTGTGTGTCTCACTGTATCTGTATCTCTCTCTCTCTCTGTATCTGTGTGTGTGTCTCTCTGTATCTGTATCTCTCTCTCTCTGTATCTGTGTGTGTGTCTCTCTCTCTGTATCTCTGGGTGTCTCTCTCTCTCTGTATCTGTGTGTCTCTCTCTCTCTCTGTATCTGTGTGTCTCTCTCTCTGTGTATCTGTGTGTGTCTTTCTCTCACTGTATATGTGTGTCTCTATCTCTCTGTGTATCTGTGTGTGTCTCTCTCTCTGTATCAGTGTGTCTCTCTCACTCTCTTTCTGTATCTGTATCTCTCTGGCTCTTTCTCTCTCTCTGTATCTGTGTGTGTCTCTCTCTCTCTGTATCTGTGTCTCTCTCTCTGTATCTGTGTGTGTCTCTCTCTCTCTGTATCTGTGTATGTCTCTCTCTCTCTGTATCTGTGTGTGTCTCTCTCTCTGTATCTGTGTGTCTGTTTCTCTGTATCTGTGTGTGTCTCTCTCTCTGTATCTGTGTTTCTCTCTCTCTCTCTCTGTATCTGTCTCTCTCTCTCTCTCTCTCTGTATTTGTGTGTTTTCTCTCTCTCTCTTTCTGTATCTGTATCTCTCTTGCTCTCTCTCTCTCTGTATCTCTGTGTCTCTCTCTCTCTCTGTATCTGTGTGTCTCTCTCTCTCTCTGTATCTGTGTGTGTCTCTCTCTGTGTATCTCTGTGTGTCTTTCTCTCTCTGTATCTGTGTGTCTCTGTCTCTCTGTGTATCTGTGTGTGTCTCTCTCTCTGTATCAGTGTGTCTGTCTCACTTTCTTTCTGTATCTGTATCTCTCTGGCTCTCTCTCTCTCTGTATCTGTGTGTGTGTCTCTCTCTCTGTATCTGTGTCTCTCTCTCTCTGTATCTGTGTGTGTGTCTCTCTCTCTCTATCTGTGTATGTCTCTCTCTCTGTATCTGTGTGTGTCTCTCTCTCTGTATCTGTCTCTCTCTCTCTGTATCTGTGTCTCTCCCCCTCTCTCTGTATCTGTGTGTCTCTCTCTCTGTATCTGTGTGTCTGTTTCTCTGTATCTGTGTGTGTCTCTCTCTCTGTATCTGTGTCTCTCTCTCTCTCTGTATCTGTGTGTGTCTCTCTCTCTGTATCTGTGTCTCTCTCTCTCTCTCTGTATCTGTGTGTGTCTCTCTCTCTCTGTATCTGTGTGTGTCTCTCTCTCTGTATCTGTGTGTCTCTCTCTCTCACTGTATCTGTCTCTCTCTCTCTCTGTATCTGTGTCTCTCTCTCTCTGTATCTGTGTGTGTCTCTCTCTCTGTATCTGTCTCTCTCTCTCTGTATCTGTGTGTCTCACTCTCTCTCTCTGTATCTGTGTGTGTCTCTCTCTCTGTATCTGTGTGTGTCTCTCTCTCTGTATCTGTGTGTGTCTGTATTCCAAAATTGCCCCTTAATGTCCCAAGTTATGAAGGTTGGGGGGATTGTCCATGCTAAATTGCCCCAGAGATGGAGAGACAGGGACACAGGGGAGCCCGAAACGCTACAGAAACAGGACAAAGGTTTGAAAATGGAGGAATGTTTCTTATCCATCTATAAAAATAACCCACTCTGACAGCAGTTCCATTTCACACTCTCTGCTCAGTCCTGTGTTGGGGGGGGGGGGGTTTAGTGTGGGATCAGTGTTTGCTTTTCTCAAACCGCAGTGAGATTCCCAACAAGGACAAGAGGTTTCAGTGTTTAAAAATGTAAAGATTACAAACACAAAGCAGACAGAGAGTGATGAGACCTCACACCTTCAATGTAGTGATTCCCCCAATCTTTCCTTTTGTATACCTTCCTCTGTCTGAAGTATTGGAGACGTGGACATTACTGAAACAATTCAATCTCTCGGGACAATCCCTGTAAACAGCTTCTGGAAACAAATTGACACTTTAATCACCCAAAAAGCTGAATCTCCATTCAAACATCTCCCTCCCCATATCCTTGTAAATGTAAAGATAATTCCCATTGCCCAAAGCAGGAAGATATGGAATGGAATCACCTGAACCTCTCTATCAAAGATAGAAAGTTTCTTTTCTATAAAGTTTATTTATTAGTGTCACAAGTAGGTTCACATTAACATTGGAATAAAGTTACTGTGAAAATCCCCTAGTCCCCACACTCCGGCGCCTGTTCGGGTTACACTGAGGGAGAATTTAGCACAGTCAATACACCCTAACCAGCACATCTTTCAGATTGTGGGAGGAAACCGGAGCACCCGGAGGAAACCCACCCAGACACGGGGAGAACATACAGACTCCACACAGACAGTGACCCAAGCTGGGAATCGAACCCAGGTCCCTGGAGCTGTGTACACAAGAACATAAGAAATAGGAGCAGGAGTAGGCCATCTAGCCCTTCGCGCACACACACCCACAAAGAGAGAAACACACACCCACAAAGAGAGAAACACATACACCCAAAGAGAGAAACACACACACAGAAAGAGAGAAACACACACACACACTCACAAACACATACAAAGAGAGAAACACAGATACACACAAAGAGAGAAACACACACACACGCACAAAGACAGAAAGACACACACAGAGCAACACACACACAAGGAAATACAAACACAGAAAAAGAGAGAAACACACACACCCAAAGAGAGAAACATACACGCACAAAGAGAGAAAAAACACACACACACACAAGAGAGAATCACACACACAGAGCAACACACACACACAAAGAGAGAAACACACACACAGACACTCACAGACACATACAAAGAGAGAAACACAGATACATACAAAGAGAGAAACACACACACACAAAGAGAGAAACACACACACACACTCACAAACACATACAAAGAGAGAAACACAGATACACACAAAGAGAGAAACACACACACACGCACAAAGACAGAAAGACACACACAGAGCAACACACACACAAGGAAATACAAACACAGACAAAGAGAGAAACACACACACCCAAAGAGAGAAACACACACACACGCACAAAGACAGAAAGACACACACAGAGCAACACACACACAAGGAAATACAAACACAGACAAAGAGAGAAACACACACACATGTCCCTCTCTGTGTTTTTTCTGTCTCTCTGTACCTGTTTGCCTCTGTCTCTGTATTGCTGTGTCTCTGTATCTGTGTGTCCCTCTCTGTATTTCTCTCTGTGTCTCTCTGTTTCCATGTCTGTGTGTCTGTCACTGTATTTCTCCCTGTGTTGTCTCCCTCTGTGTATCTGTGTGTGTCTCTCTCTCTGTATCAGTGTGTCTCTCTCACTCTCTTTCTGTATCTGTACCTCTCTGGCTCTCTCTCTCTCTCTGTATCTGTGTGTCTCTTTCTCACTCTGTATCTGTGTGTGTCTCTGTCACTCTGTATCTGTGTATGTCTCTCTCTCTCTGTATCTGTGTGTGTCTCTCTCTCTGTATCTGTCTCTCTCTCTGTATCTGTGTGTGTCTCTCTCTCTCTGTATCTGTGTGTCTGTTTCTCTGTATCTGTGTGTGTCTCTCTCTCTGTATCTGTGTTTCTCTCTCTCTCTCTGTATCTGTGTCTCTCTCACTCTCTGTATCTGTGTCTCTCCCTCTCTCTCTCTGTATCTGTGTGTGTCTCTCTTTCTCTGTATCTGTGTGTGTCTCTCTCTCTCTGTATCTGTGTCTCTCTCTCTCTCTGTATCTGTGTGTGTCTCTCTCTCTGTATCTGTCTCTCTCTCTCTCTGTATCTGTGTGCCTCACTCTCTGTATCTGTGTGTGTCTCTCTCTCTGTATCTGTGTGTGTCTCTCTCTCAGTATCTGTATCTCTCTCTCTCTGTATCTGTGTGTGTGTCTCTCTCTGTAACTGTGTTTCTCTCTCTCTCTGTATCTGTGTATCTCTCTCTCTCTGTATCTGTGTCTCTCTCTCTATCTGTATCTCTCTCTCTCTCTGTATCTGTGTGTGTCTCTCTCTCTGTATCTGTCTCTCTCACTCTGTATCTGTGTCTCTCTCTCTCTGTATCTGTGTGTGTCTCTCTCTCTGTATCTGTATCTCTCTCTCTCTCTGTATCTGTGTGTGTCTCTCTCTCTCTGTATCTGTGTGTCTGTTTCTCTGTATCTGTGTGTGTCTCTCTCTCTGTATCTGTGTTTCTCTCTCTCTCTCTGTATCTGTGTCTCTCTCACTCTCTGTATCTGTGTCTCTCCCTCTCTCTCTCTGTATCTGTGTGTGTCTCTCTTTCTCTGTATCTGTGTGTGTCTCTCTCTCTCTGTATCTGTGTGTCTCTCTCTCTCTGTATCTGTGTGTGTCTCTCTCTCTGTATCTGTCTCTCTCTCTGTATCTGTGTGCCTCACTCTCTGTATCTGTGTGTGTCTCTCTCTCTGTATCTGTGTGTGTCTCTCTCTCAGTATCTGTATCTCTCTCTCTCTGTATCTGTGTGTGTGTCTCTCTCTGTAACTGTGTTTCTCTCTCTCTCTGTATCTGTGTATCTCTCTCTCTCTGTATCTGTGTCTCTCTCTCTATCTGTATCTCTCTCTCTCTCTGTATCTGTGTGTGTCTCTCTCTCTGTATCTGTCTCTCTCACTCTGTATCTGTGTCTCTCTCTCTCTCTGTATCTGTGTGTGTCTCTCTCTCTGTATCTGTATCTCTCTCTCTCTCTGTATCTCTGTGTGTGTCTCTCTCTGTATCTGTGTGTGCCTCTCTCTCTCTCTCTGTATCTGTATCTCTCTCTCTCTCTGTATCTGTGTGTGCCTCTCTCTCTCTCTGTATCTGTATCTCTCTCTCTCCCTGTATATGTGTGTGTCTCTCTCTCTCTGTATCTATATCTCTCTCTCTCTCTTTATCTGTGTCTCTCTCTGTCTCTGTATCTGTGTGTCTCTCTCTCTCTCTGTATCTGTCTCTCTCTCTGTCGCTCTCTCTCTCTGTATCTGTGTCACTCTCTCTCTGTATCTGTGTGTGTCTCTCTCTCTCTGTATCTGTGTATGTCTCTCCCTCTGTGTATCTGTGTGTGTCTCTCTCTCTGTATCTGTGTATGTCTCTCTCTCTCTGTATCTGTGTGTGTGTCTCTCTCTCTGTATCTGTGTGTCTTTCTCTCTGTATCTGTTTCTCTGTATCTGTGTGTGTCTCTCTCTCTGTATCTGTGTATCTCTCTCTCTCTATATCTGTGTCTCACTCTCTCTCTGTATCTGTGTGTGTCTCTCTCTCTGTACCTTTCTCTCTCTCTCTGTATCTGTGTGTCTCAATCTCTCTCTGTATCTGTGTGTGTCTCTCTCTCTGTATCTGTGTGTGTCTCTCTCTCTGTATCTGTATCTCTGTCTCTCTCTGTATCTGTGTGTGTGTCTCTCTCTGTAACTGTGTTTCTCTCTCTCTCTGTATCTGTGTATCTCTCTCTCCTCTCTCTGTATCTGTGTCTCTCTCTCTATCTGTATCTCTCTCTCTCTCTGTATCTGTGTGTGTGTCTCTCTCTCTGTATCTGTGTGTGTCTCTCTCTCTGTATCTGTATCTCTCTGTCTCTGTATCTGTGTGTGTGTGTCTCTCTGTATCTGTATCTCTCTCTCTCTGCATCTGTGTGTGTGTGTCTCTCTGTATCTGTATCTCTCTCTCTCTCTGTATCTGTATCTCTCTCACTCTCTGTATCTGTGTGTGCCTCTCTCTCTATCTGTATCTGTGTGTGTCTCTCTCTTTCTCTGTATCTATGTGTCTCTCTCTCTGTATCTTTGTGCCTGTTTCTCTGTATCTGTGTGTGTCTCTGTCTCTGTATCTGTGTTTCTCTCTCTCTCTCTGTATCTGTGTCTCTCTCTCTCTCTGTATCAGTGTGTGTCTCTCTCTGTGTATTTGTGTGTCTCACTCTCTCTCTGTATCTGTGTGTGTCTCTCTCTCTGTATATGTGTGTGTCTCTCTCTCTGTATCTGTATCTCTCTCTCTCTGTATCTGTGTGTGTGTCTCTCTCTGTAACTGTGTTTCTCTCTCTCTCTGTATCTGTGTATCTCTCTCTCTCTGTATCTGTGTCTCTCTCTCTATCTGTATCTCTCTCTCTCTCTGTATCTGTGTGTGTGTCTCTCTCTCTGTATCTGTGTGTGTCTCTCTCTCTGTATCTGTATCTCTCTGTCTCTGTATCTGTGTGTGTGTGTCTCTCTGTATCTGTATCTCTCTCTCTCTGTATCTGTGTGTGTGTGTCTCTCTGTATCTGTATCTCTCTCTCTCTCTGTATCTGTATCTCTCTCACTCTCTGTATCTGTGTGTGCCTCTCTCTCTATCTGTATCTGTGTGTGTCTCTCTCTCTCTCTGTATCTATGTGTCTCTGTTTGTGTATCTCTGTTTCTGTATCTGTCTCTCTCTCTCTCTGTATCTGTGTGTCTCTGTCTCTGTATCTGTGTGTCTGTTTCTCTGTATCTGTGTGTGTCTATCTCTCTGTATCTGTGTTTCTCTCTCTCTCTGTATCAGTGTCTCTCTCTCTCTGTATCTGTGTCTCTCTCTCTCTCTCTGTATCTGTTTCTCTCTCTCTCTCTCTGTATCTGTGTGTGCCTCTCTCTCTGTATCTGTCTCTCTCTCTCTATGCATCTGTGTGTCTCTCTCTCTGTATCTGTGTGTCTGTTTCTCTGTATCTGTGTGTGACTCTCTCTCTGTATCAGTGTTTTTCTCTCTCTCTCTCTGTATCTGTGTCTCTCTCGCTCTCTGTATCTGTGTGTCTCTCTCTCTCTCTCCGTATCTGTGTGTCTCTCTCTCTGTATCTGTGTGTCTCTCTCTCTCTCTGTATCTGTGTGTGTCTTTCTCTCTGTATCTGTGTGTGACACTCTCTCTGTATCTGTCTTTCTCTCTGTATCTGTGTCTCTCACTCTCTGTATCTGTGTGTCTCTCTCTCTGTATCTGTGTGTCTGTTTCTCTGTATCTGTGTGTGTCTCTCTCTCTGTATCTGTGTTTCTTTCTCTCTCCCTGTATCTGTGTCTCTCTCTCTCTCTGTATCTGTGTGTGTCTCTCTCTCTGTATCTGTCTCTCTCTTTCTGTATCTGTGTCACTCTCACTCTCTGTATCTGTGTGTGTGTCTCTCTCTGTATCTGTCTCTCTCTCTCTCTGTATCTGTGTGTCTCACTCTCTCTCTGTATCTGTGTGTGTCTCTCACTCTGTATCTGAGTGTGACCCTCTCTCTGTATCTGTATCTCTCTCTCTCTCTGTATCTGTGTGTGTGTCTCTCTCTGTAACTGTGTTTCTCTCTCTCTGTATCTGTGTATCTTTCTCTCTCTGTATCTGTGTCTCTCTCTCTATCTGTATCTCTCTCTCTCTCTCTGTATCTGTGTATGTCTCTCTCTCTGTATCTGTATCTCTCTGTCTCTGTATTTGTGTGTGTGTGTCTCTCTGTATCTATATCTCTCTCCCTCTCTCTGTATCTGTGTGTGTGTGTCTCTCTGTACCTGTATCTCTCTCTCTCTCTATCTGTGTGTGCCTCTCTCTCTCTCTGTATCTGTATCTCTCTCTCTCTCTGTATCAGTGTGTGTGTCTCTCTCTCTCTGTATCTGTGTGTCTCTCTCTGTATCTATGTGTCTCTCTCTCTGTATCTGTGTGTCTGTTTCTCTGTATCTGTGTGTGTCTCTCTCTCTGTGTATCTGTATCTCTCTCTCTCTCTGTATCTGTGTGTGTGTCTCTCTCTGTATCTGTATCTCTCCCTCTCTCTGTAACTGTGTGTGTCTCTCTCTCTGTATCTGTGTGTGCCTCTCTCTCTGTATCTGTCTCTCTCTCTCTGTATCTGTGTCTCTCTCTCTCTCTGTATCTGTGTGTCTCTCTCTCTGTATCTGTGTGTCTGTTTCTCTGTATCTGTGTGTCTCTCTGTCTCTCTGTATCTGTGTTTCTCTCTCTCTCTGTATCTGTGTCTCTCTCTCTCTGTATCTGTGTCTCTCTCTCTCTCTCTGTATCTGTGTCTCTCTCTCTCTCTCTGTATCTGTGTGTGTGTCTCTCTCTCTGTATCTGTCTGTCTCTCTCTCTGTATCTGTGTGTCTCACTCTCTCTCTGTATCTGTGTGTGTCACTCTCTGTGTATCTGTGTGTCTCTCTCTCTCTGTATCAGTGTGTCTCTCTCACTCTCTTTCTGTGTCTGTATCTCTCTGGCTCTCTCTCGCTCTGTATCTGTGTTTCTCTCTCTCTCTGTTTCTGTGTGTGTGTCTCTCTCTCTGTATCTATGTGTGTCTCTCTCTCTGTGTATCTGTGTATGTCTCTCCCTCTGTGTATCTGTGTGTGTCTCTCTCTCTGTATTTGTGTATGTCTCTCTCTCTCTGTATCTGTGTGTGTCTCTCTCTGTATCTGTGTGTCTCTCTCTCTGTATCTGTGTGTCTGTTTCTCTGTATCTGTGTGTGTCTCTCACTCTGTATCTGTGTATCTCTCTCTCTCTGTATCTGTCTCTCTCTCTCTCTCTGTATCTGTGTGTGTCTCTCTCTCTGTATCTTTCTCTCTCTCTCTCTGTATCTGTGTGTCTCACTCTCTGTATCTGTGTGTGTCTCTCTGTATCTGTATCTCTCTCTCTCTCTGTATCTGTGTGTGTGTCTCTCTCTGTAACTGTGTTTCTCTCTCTCTGTATCTGTGTATCTCTCTCTCTCTGTATCTGTGTCTCTCTCTCTATCTGTATCTCTCTCTCTCTCTCTGTATCTGTGTGTGTGTCTCTCTCTCTGTATCTGTGTGTGTCTCTCTCTCTGTATCTGTATCTCTCTCTCTCTGTATCTGTGTGTGTGTCTCTCTGTATCTGTATCTCTCTCTGTATCTGTATCTCTCTCACTCTCTGTATCTGTGTGTGCCTCTCTCTCTCTCTGTATCTCTGTGTGTCTCTCTCTCTCTCTGTATCTATGTGTCTCTGTTTGTGTATCTCTGTATCTGTATCTGTCTCTCTCTCTCTCTGTATCTGTGTGTGTGTCTCTCTCTCTCTGTATCTATGTGTCTCTCTCTCTGTATCTGTGTGTCTGTTTCTCTGTATCTGTGTGTGTCTCTGTCTCTGTATCTGTGTTTCTCTCTCTCTCTCTGTATCTGTGTCTCTCTCTCTCTCTGTATCAGTGTGTGTCTCTCTCTCTGTATCTGTGTGTGTCTCTCTCTCTGTATCTGTCTCCCTCTCTCTGTATCTGTGTCTCTCTCTCTCTCTCTGTATCTGTGTGTGCCTCTCTCTCTGTATCTGTCTCTCTCTCTCTATGTATCTGTGTGTCTCTCTCTCTGTATCTGTGTGTCTGTTTCTCTGTATCTGTGTGTGTCTCTCTCTCTGTATCTGTGTTTTTCTCTCTCTCTCTCTGTATCTGTGTCTCTCTCGCTCTCTGTATCTGTGTGTCTCTCTCTCTCTGTGTATCTGTGTGTCTCTCTCTCTGTATCTGTGTGTCTGTTTCTCTGTATCTGTGTGTGTCTCTCTCTCTGTATCTGTGTTTCTTTCTCTCTCTCCGTATCTGTGTCTCTCTCTCTCTCTGTATCTGTGTGTGTCTTTCTCTCTGTATCTGTCTCTCTCTTTCTGTATCTGTGTCTCTCTCTCTCTCTGTATCTGTGTGTGTCTCTCTCTCTGTATCTGTCTCTCTCTCTCTCTGTATCTGTGTGTCTCACTCTCTCTCTGTATCTGTGTGTCTCTCTCTCTCTCTGTATCTGAGTGTGTCTCTCTCTCTGTATCTGTATCTCTCTCTCTCTGTATCTGTGTTTTTCTCTCTCTCTGTATCTTTGTATCTCTCTCTCTCTGTATCTGTGTCTCTCTCAATATCTGTATCTCTCTCTCTCTCTGTATCTGTGTGTGTGTGTCTCTCTGTATCTGTATCTCTCTCTCTCTCTGTATCTGTGTGTGTGTGTGTCTGTATTTGTATCTCTCTCTCTCTGTATCTGTGTGTGCCTCTCTCTCTCTCTGTATCTGTATCTCTCTCTCTCTCTGTATCAGTGTGTGCCTCTCTCTCTGTCTGTATCTGTGTGTGTGTCTCTCTCTCTCTCTGTATCTGTGTGTCTCTCTCTGTATCTATGTGTCTCTCTCTCTGTATCTGTGTGTCTGTTTCTCTGTATCTGTGTGTGTGTCTCTCTCTCTGTTTCTGTATCTCTCTCTCTCTCTGTGTCTGTGTGTGTGTCTCTCTCTGTATCTGTATCTCTCCCTCTCTCTGTATCTGTGTGTGTGTGTCTCTCTGTATCTGTATCTCTCTATCTCTGTATCTGTGTGTGCATCTCTCTGTATCTGTGTATGTCGCTCTCTCTCTCTCTGTATCTGTATCTCTCTCTCTGTATCTGTTTGTGTCTCTCTCTCTGTATCTGTATCTCTCTCTCTCTGTATCTGTGTGTGTGTCTCTCTCTCTGTATCTGTATCTCTCTCTCTCTCTGTATCTGTGTCTCTCTCTTTCTCTGTATCTGTGTGTGTGTCTCTCTCTCTCTCTGTATCTCTCTCTCTCTCTCTGTCTCTCTCTCTCTCTGTATCTGTGTCACTCTCTCTCTGTATCTGGATGTCTCTCTTTCTCTTGTATCTGTGTGTGTGTCTCTCTCTCTGTATCTGTGTGTGTCTCTCTCTCTCTGTATCTGTGTGTGTGTCTCTCTCTGTATCTGTCTCTCTCTCTCTCTGTATCTGTGTGTGTGTCTCTCTCTCTGTATCTGTGTGACTCTCTCTCTGTAACTGTGTGTCTGTTTCTCTGTATCTGTGTGTGTCTCTCTCTCTGTATCTGTGTTTCTCTCTCTCTCTCTGTATCTGTGTGTCTCTCTCTCTCTGTATCTGTTTGTCTCTCTCTCTCTCTGTATCTGTCTCTGTCTCTCTCTCTCTGTATCTGTATCTCTCTCGCTCTCTCTCTCTCTGTATCTGTGTGTGTCTCTCTCTCTGTATCAGTGTGTCTCTCTCACTCTCTTTCTGTATCTGTATCTCTCTGGCTCTCTCTCTCTCTCTGTATCTGTGTGTGTCTCCCTCTCTCTGTATCTGTGTGTCTCTCTCTCCCTCTTTATCTGTCTGTGTGTCTCTCTCTCTGTATCAGTGTATGTCTATCTCTCTCTGTATCTGTGTGTGTGTCTCTCTCTGTATCTGTCTCTCTCTCTCTCTGTACCTGTGTGTCTCTCTCTCTCTCTGTATCTGTGTGTCTCTCTCTCTGTAACTGTGTGTCTGTTTCTCTGTATCTGTGTGTGTCTCTCTCTCTGTATCTGTGTTTCTCTCTCTCTCTCTGTAACTGTGTGTCTCTCTCTCTCTGTATCTGTTTGTTTCTCTCTCTCTGTATCTGTCTCTCTCTCTCTCTCTCTGTATCTGTGTGTGTGTGTCCCTCACTCTGTATCTGTGTGTGGCTCTCTCTCTGTATCTCTGTGTGTCTCTCTCTCTGTATCTGTCTCTCTCTCTCTGTATCTGTGTGTCTCTCTGTGTATCTGTGTGTGTCTCTCTCTCTGTATCAGTCTCTCTCTCTCTCTGTATCTGTGTGTCTGACTCTCTCTCTGTATCTGTGTGTGTGTCTCTCTCTGTATCTGTGTGTGTCTCTCTCTCTGTATCTGTGTGTGTGTCTCTCTCTGTATCTGTGTTTCTCTCTCTCTCTCTCTGTATCTGTGTCTCTCTCTCTATCTGTATCTCACTCTCTCTCTGTATCTGTGTGTGTGTCTCTCTCTCTGTATCTGTGTGTGTCTCTCTTTCTGTATCTGTATCTCTCTCTCTGTATCTGTGTGTGTGTCTCTCTCTGTATCTGTATCTCTCTCTATCTCTGTATCTGTGTGTGTGTCTCTCTCTGTATCTGTATCTCTCTCTCTCTCTGTATCTGTGTGTGCCTCTCTCTCTCTCTGTATCTGTATCTCTCTCTCTCTCTGTATCTGTGTGTGCCTCTCTCTCTCTCTGTATCTGTATCTCTCTGTCTCTGTGTATCTGTGTGTCTCTCTCTCTCTCTGAATCTGTATCTCTCTCTCTCTCTGTATCTGTGTCTCTCTGTTTCTCTGTATCTGTGTGTCTCTCTCTCTCTGTATCTGTGTGACTCTCTCTCTGTAACTGTGTGTCTGTTTCTCTGTATCTGTGTGTGTCTCTCTCTCTGTATCTGTGTTTCTCTCTCTCTCTCTGTATCTGTGTGTCTCTCTCTCTCTGTATCTGTTTGTCTCTCTCTCTCTCTGTATCTGTCTCTGTCTCTCTCTCTCTGTATCTGTATCTCTCTCGCTCTCTCTCTCTCTGTATCTGTGTGTGTCTCTCTCTCTGTATCAGTGTGTCTCTCTCACTCTCTTTCTGTATCTGTATCTCTCTGGCTCTCTCTCTCTCTCTGTATCTGTGTGTGTCTCCCTCTCTCTGTATCTGTGTGTCTCTCTCTCCCTCTTTATCTGTCTGTGTGTCTCTCTCTCTGTATCAGTGTATGTCTATCTCTCTCTGTATCTGTGTGTGTGTCTCTCTCTGTATCTGTCTCTCTCTCTCTCTGTATCTGTGTGTCTCTCTCTCTCTCTGTATCTGTGTGTCTCTCTCTCTGTAACTGTGTGTCTGTTTCTCTGTATCTGTGTGTGTCTCTCTCTCTGTATCTGTGTTTCTCTCTCTCTCTCTGTAACTGTGTCTCTCTCTCTCTCTGTATCTGTTTGTTTCTCTCTCTCTGTATCTGTCTCTCTCTCTCTCTCTCTGTATCTGTGTGTGTGTGTCCCTCACTCTGTATCTGTGTGTGGCTCTCTCTCTGTATCTCTGTGTGTCTCTCTCTCTGTATCTGTCTCTCTCTCTCTGTATCTGTGTGTCTCTCTGTGTATCTGTGTGTGTCTCTCTCTCTGTATCAGTCTCTCTCTCTCTCTGTATCTGTGTGTCTGACTCTCTCTCTGTATCTGTGTGTGTGTCTCTCTCTGTATCTGTGTGTGTCTCTCTCTCTGTATCTGTGTGTGTGTCTCTCTCTGTATCTGTGTTTCTCTCTCTCTCTCTCTGTATCTGTGTCTCTCTCTCTATCTGTATCTCACTCTCTCTCTGTATCTGTGTGTGTGTCTCTCTCTCTGTATCTGTGTGTGTCTCTCTTTCTGTATCTGTATCTCTCTCTCTGTATCTGTGTGTGTGTCTCTCTCTGTATCTGTATCTCTCTCTATCTCTGTATCTGTGTGTGTGTCTCTCTCTCTGTATCTGTATCTCTCTCTCTCTCTGTATCTGTGTGTGCCTCTCTCTCTCTCTGTATCTGTATCTCTCTCTCTCTCTGTATCTGTGTGTGCCTCTCTCTCTCTCTGTATCTGTATCTCTCTGTCTCTGTGTATCTGTGTGTCTCTCTCTCTCTCTGAATCTGTATCTCTCTCTCTCTCTGTATCTGTGTCTCTCTGTTTCTCTGTATCTGTGTGTCTCTCTCTCTCTCTGTATCTGTCTCTCTCTCTGTCTGTCTCTCTCTGTATCTGTGTCACTCTCTCTCTTTATCTGCGTGTCTCTCTTTCTCTTGATCTGTGTGTGTCTCTCTCTCTCTGTAACTGTGTGTCTCTCTCTCTCTGTATCTGTGTGTTTTCTCTCTCTCTCTTTCTGTACCTGTATCTCTCTTGCTCTCTCTCTCTCTGTATCTCTGTGTGTCTCTCTCTCTCTGTATCTGTGTGTCTCGCTCTCTCTCTGTATCTGTGTGTCTCTCTCTCTGTGTATCTGTGTGTGTGTCTCTCTCTCTGAATCTGTGTCTCTCTCTCTGTATCTGTGTGTGTGTCTCTCTCTCTGTATCTGTGTATGTCTCTCTCTCTCTGTATCTGTGTGTGCCTCTCTCTCTCTCTGTATCTGTATCTCTCTCTCTCTCTGTATCTGTGTGTGCCTCTCTCTCTCTCTGTATCTGTATCTCTCTGTCTCTGTGTATATGTGTGTGTCTCTCTCTCTCTATCTGTATCTCTCTCTCTATCTGTATCTGTCTCTCTCTCTCTCTCTGTATCTGTGTCTCTCTCTCTCTGTATCTATGTGTGTCTCTCTCTCTGTATCTGTCTCTCTCTCTCTGTATCTGTGTGTCTCACTCTCTCTCTGTATCTGTGTGTGTCTCTCTCTCTGTATCTGTGTGTGTCTCTCTCTCTGTATCTGTGTGTGTCTGTATTCCAAAATTGCCCCTTAATGTCCCAAGTTGTGAAGGTTGGGGGGATTGTCCATGCTAAATTGCCCCAGAGATGGAGAGACAGGGACACAGGGGAACCCGAAACGCTACAGAAACAGGAGAAAGGTTTGAAAATGGAGGAATGTTTCTTATCCATCTATAAAAATAACCCACTCTGACAGCAGTTCCATTTCACACTCTCTGCTCAGTCCTATGTTGGGGGGGGGGGGGGGTTTAGTGTGGGATCAATGTTTGCTTTTCTCAAACCGCAGTGAGATTCCCAACAAGGACAAGAGGTTTCAGTGTTTAAAAATGTAAAGATTACAAACACAAAGCAGATAGAGAGTGATGAGACCTCACACCTTCAATGTAGTGATTCCCCCAATCTTTCCTTTTGTATACCTTCCTCTGTCTGAAGTATTGGAGATGTAGACATTACTGAAATAATTCAATCTCTCGGGACAATCCCTGTAAACAGCTTCTGGAAACAAATTGACACTTTAATCACCCAAAAAGCTGAATCTCCATTCAAACATCTCCCTCCGCATATCCTTGTAAATGTAAAGATAATTCCCATTTCCCCAAAGCAGGAAGATATGGAATGGAATCACCTGAACCTCTCTATCAAAGATAGAAAGTTTATTTTCCATAAAGTTTATTTATTAGTGTCACAAGTAGGTTCACATTAACATTGGAATAAAGTTACTGTGAAAATGACATAGTCCCCACACTCCGGCGCCTGTTCGGGTTACACTGAGGGAGAATTTAGCACAGTCAATACACCCGAACCAGCACATCTTTCAGATTGTGGGAGGAAACTGGAACACCCGGAGGAAACCCATCCAGACACGGGGAGAACATACAGACTCCGCACAGAGAGTGACTCAAGCTGGGAATCGAACCCAGGTCCCTGGAGCTGTGTACATAAGACCATAATAAATAGGATCAGGAGTAGGCCATCTAGCCCTTCGCGCACACACACCCACAAAGAGAGAAACACACACACACAAAGAGAGAAACACACACACTCTCTCTCTCTCTGTATCTGTCTCTCTCTCTCTCTGTATCTGTTTCTCTCTCTCTCTGTATCTGTGTGTCTCTCTCTCTGTATCTGTGTGTCTCTCTCTCTGTATCTGTGTGTGTCTCTCTCTCTGTATCTGTGTTTCTCTCTCTCTCTCTCTGTATCTGTGTCTCTCTCTCTCTGTATCTCTGTGTGTCTCTCTCTCTCTGTATCTGTGTTTTTCTCTCTCTCTCTCTGTATCTGTGTCTCTCTCGCGCTCTGTATCTGTGTGTGTCTCTCTCTCTCTCTGTATCTGTGTGTCTCTCTCTCTGTATCTGTGTGTGTCTCTCTCTCTCTGTATCTGTGCGTGTCTTTCTCTCTGTATCTGTGTGTGTCTCTCTCTCTGTATCTGTCTCTCTCTCTGTATCTGTGTCTCTCACTCTCTGTATCTGTGTGTGTCTCTCTCTCTGTATCTGTCTCTCTCTTTCTGTATCTGTGTCTCTCTCTCTCTCTGTATCTGTGTGTGTCTCTCTCTCTGTATCAGTCTCTCTCTCTCTCTGTATCTGTGTGTCTCACTCTCTCTCTGTATCTGTGTGTGTCTCTCTCTCTGTATCTGAGTGTGTCTCTCTCTCTGTATCTGTATCTCTCTCTCTCTCTGTATCTGTGTGTGTGTCTCTCTCTGTAACTGTGTTTCTCTCTCTCTCTGTATCTGTATCTCTCTCTCTCTCTGTATCTGTGTGTGTCTCTCTCTCTGTATTTGTATCTCTCTGTCTCTGTATCTGTGTGTGTGTGTCTCACTGTATCTGTATCTCTCTCTCTCTCTGTATCTGTGTGTGTGTCTCTCTGTATCTGTATCTCTCTCTCTCTGTATCTGTGTGTGTGTCTCTCTCTCTGTATCTCTGGGTGTCTCTCTCTCTCTGTATCTGTGTGTCTCTCTCTCTCTCTGTATCTGTGTGTCTCTCTCTCTGTGTATCTGTGTGTGTCTTTCTCTCACTGTACATGTGTGTCTCTATCTCTCTGTGTATCTGTGTGTGTCTCTCTCTCTGTATCAGTGTGTCTCTCTCACTCTCTTTCTGTATCTGTATCTCTCTGGCTCTTTCTCTCTCTCTGTATCTGTGTGTGTCTCTCTCTCTCTGTATCTGTGTCTCTCTCTCTGTATCTGTGTGTGTGTCTCTCTCTCTGTATCTGTGTATGTCTCTCTCTCTCTGTATCTGTGTGTGTCTCTCTCTCTGTATCTGTGTGTCTGTTTCTCTGTATCTGTGTGTGTCTCTCTCTCTGTATCTGTGTTTCTCTCTCTCTCTCTCTGTATCTGTCTCTCTCTCTCTCTCTCTCTGTATTTGTGTGTTTTCTCTCTCTCTCTTTCTGTATCTGTATCTCTCTTGCTCTCTCTCTCTCTGTATCTCTGTGTCTCTCTCTCTCTCTGTATCTGTGTGTCTCTCTCTCTCTCTGTATCTGTGTGTGTCTCTCTCTGTGTATCTCTGTGTGTCTTTCTCTCTCTGTATCTGTGTGTCTCTGTCTCTCTGTGTATCTGTGTGTGTCTCTCTCTCTGTATCAGTGTGTCTGTCTCACTTTCTTTCTGTATCTGTATCTCTCTGGCTCTCTCTCTCTCTGTATCTGTGTGTGTGTCTCTCTCTCTGTATCTGTGTCTCTCTCTCTCTGTATCTGTCTCTCTCTCTCTGTATCTGTGTCTCTCCCCCTCTCTCTGTATCTGTGTGTCTCTCTCTCTGTATCTGTGTGTCTGTTTCTCTGTATCTGTGTGTGTCTCTCTCTCTGTATCTGTGTCTCTCTCTCTCTCTGTATCTGTGTGTGTCTCTCTCTCTGTATCTGTGTGTCTCTCTCTCTCTCTGTATCTGTGTGTGTCTCTCTCTCTCTGTATCTGTGTGTGTCTCTCTCTCTGTATCTGTGTGTCTCTCTCTCTCACTGTATCTGTCTCTCTCTCTCTCTGTATCTGTGTCTCTCTCTCTCTGTATCTGTGTGTGTCTCTCTCTCTGTATCTGTCTCTCTCTCTCTGTATCTGTGTGTCTCACTCTCTCTCTCTGTATCTGTGTGTGTCTCTCTCTCTGTATCTGTGTGTGTCTCTCTCTCTGTATCTGTGTGTGTCTCTCTCTCTGTATCTGTGTGTGTCTGTATTCCAAAATTGCCCCTTAATGTCCCAAGTTGTGAAGGTTGGGGGGATTGTCCATGCTAAATTGCCCCAGAGATGGAGAGACAGGGACACAGGGGAGCCCGAAACGCTACAGAAACAGGAGAAAGGTTTGAAAATGGAGGAATGTTTCTTATCCATCTATAAAAATAACCCACTCTGACAGCAGTTCCATTTCACACTCTCTGCTCAGTCCTGTGTTGGGGGGGGGGTTTAGTGTGGGATCAGTGTTTGCTTTTCTCAAACCGCAGTGAGATTCCCAACAAGGGCAAGAGGTTTCAGTGTTTAAAAATGTAAAGATTACAAACACAAAGCAGACAGAGAGTGATGAGACCTCATACATTCAATGTAGTGATTCCCCCAATCTTTCCTTTTGTATACCTTCCTCTGTCTGAAGTATTGGAGACGTGGACATTACTGAAACAATTCAATCTCTCGGGACAATCCCTGTAAACAGCTTCTGGAAACAAATTGACACTTTAATCACCCAAAAAGCTGAATCTCCATTCAAACATCTCCCTCCGCATATCCTTGTAAATGTAAAGATAATTCCCATTCCCCCAAAGCAGGAAGATATGGAATGGAATCACCTGAACCTCTCTATCAAAGATAGAAAGTTTCTTTTCTATAAAGTTTATTTATTAGTGTCACAAGTAGGTTCACATTAACACTGAAATAAAGTTACTGTGAAAATCCCCTAGTCCCCACACTCCGGCACCTGTTCGGGTTACACTGAGGGAGAATTTAGCACAGTCAATACACCCTAACCAGCACATCTTTCAGATTGTGGGAGGAAACCGGAGCACCCGGAGGAAACCCACCCAGACACGGGGAGAACATACAGACTCCACACAGACAGTGACCCAAGCTGGGAATCGAACCCAGGTCCCTGGAGCTGTGTACACAAGAACATAATAAATAGGAGCAGGAGTAGGCCATCTAGCCCTTCGCGCACACACACCCACAAAGAGAGAAACACACACCCGCAAAGAGAGAAACACATACACCCAAAGAGAGAAACACACACACACAAAGAGAGAAACACACACACACACTCACAAACACATACAAAGAGAGAAACACAGATACACACAAAGAGAGAAACACACACACACGCACAAAGACAGAAAGACACACACAGAGCAACACACACACAAGGAAATACAAACACAGAAAAAGAGAGAAACACACACACCCAAAGAGAGAAACATACACGCACAAAGAGTAAAAAAACACACACACACACAAGAGAGAATCACACACACAGAGCAACACACACACACAAAGAGAGAAACACACACACAGACACTCACAGACACATACAAAGAGTGAAACACAGATACATACAAAGAAAGAAACACACACAAACCCACAAAGACAGAAAGACACACACAGAGCAACACACACACAAGGAAATACAAACACAGACAAAGAGAGAAACACACACACATGTCCCTCTCTGTGTTTTTTCTGTCTCTCTGTACCTGTTTGCCTCTGTCTCTGTATTGCTGTGTCTCTGTATCTGTGTGTCCCTCTCTGTATTTCTCTCTGTGTCTCTCTGTTTCCATGTCTGTGTGTCTGTCACTGTATTTCTCCCTGTGTTGTCTCCCTCTGTGTATCTGTGTGTGTCTCTCTCTCTGTATCAGTGTGTCTCTCTCACTCTCTTTCTGTATCTGTACCTCTCTGGCTCTCTCTCTCTCTCTGTATCTGTGTGTCTCTTTCTCACTCTGTATCTGTGTGTGTCTCTGTCACTCTGTATCTGTGTATGTCTCTCTCTCTCTGTATCTGTGTGTGTCTCTCTCTCTGTATCTGTCTCTCTCTCTGTATCTGTGTGTGTCTCTCTCTCTCTGTATCTGTGTGTCTGTTTCTCTGTATCTGTGTGTGTCTCTCTCTCTGTATCTGTGTTTCTCTCTCTCTCTCTGTATCTGTGTCTCTCTCACTCTCTGTATCTGTGTCTCCCCCTCTCTCTCTCTGTATCTATGTGTGTCTCTCTTTCTCTGTATCTGTGTGTGTCTCTCTCTCTCTGTATCTGTGTCTCTCTCTCTCTCTGTATCTGTGTGTGTCTCTCTCTCTGTATCTGTCTCTCTCTCTCTCTGTATCTGTGTGCCTCACTCTCTGTACCTGTGTGTGTCTCTCTCTCTGTATCTGTGTGTGTCTCTCTCTCAGTATCTGTATCTCTCTCTCTCTGTATCTGTGTGTGTGTCTCTCTCTGTAACTGTGTTTCTCTCTCTCTCTGTATCTGTGTATCTCTCTCTCTCTGTATCTGTGTCTCTCTCTCTATCTGTATCTCTCTCTCTCTCTGTATCTGTGTGTGTCTCTCTCTCTGTATCTGTCTCTCTCACTCTGTATCTGTGTCTCTCTCTCTCTCTGTATCTGTGTGTGTCTCTCTCTCTGTATCTGTATCTCTCTCTCTCCCTGTATCTGTGTGTGTCTCTCTCTCTCTGTATCTGTGTGTCTGTTTCTCTGTATCTGTGTGTGTCTCTCTCTCTGTATCTGTGTTTCTCTCTCTCTCTCTGTATCTGTGTCTCTCTCACTCTCTGTATCTGTGTCTCTCCCTCTCTCTCTCTGTATCTGTGTGTGTCTCTCTTTCTCTGTATCTGTGTGTGTCTCTCTCTCTCTGTATCTGTGTCTCTCTCTCTCTCTGTATCTGTGTGTGTCTCTCTCTCTGTATCTGTCTCTCTCTCTCTCTGTATCTGTGTGCCTCACTCTCTGTATCTGTGTGTGTCTCTCTCTCTGTATCTGTGTGTGTCTCTCTCTCAGTATCTGTATCTCTCTCTCTCTGTATCTGTGTGTGTGTCTCTCTCTGTAACTGTGTTTCTCTCTCTCTCTGTATCTGTGTATCTCTCTCTCTCTGTATCTGTGTCTCTCTCTCTATCTGTATCTCTCTCTCTCTCTGTATCTGTGTGTGTCTCTCTCTCTGTATCTGTCTCTCTCACTCTGTATCTGTGTCTCTCTCTCTCTCTGTATCTGTGTGTGTCTCTCTCTCTGTATCTGTATCTCTCTCTCTCTCTGTATCTCTGTGTGTGTCTCTCTCTGTATCTGTGTGTGCCTCTCTCTCTCTCTCTGTATCTGTATCTCTCTCTCTCTCTGTATCTGTGTGTGCCTCTCTCTCTCTCTGTATCTGTATCTCTCTCTCTCCCTGTATATGTGTGTGTCTCTCTCTCTCTGTATCTATATCTCTCTCTCTCTCTGTATCTGTGTCTCTCTCTGTCTCTGTATCTGTGTGTCTCTCTCTCTCTCTGTATCTGTCTCTCTCTCTGTCGCTCTCTCTCTCTGTATCTGTGTCACTCTCTCTCTGTATCTGTGTGTGTCTCTCTCTCTCTGTATCTGTGTATGTCTCTCCCTCTGTGTATCTGTGTGTGTCTCTCTCTCTGTATCTGTGTATGTCTCTCTCTCTCTGTATCTGTGTGTGTGTCTCTCTCTCTGTATCTGTGTGTCTTTCTCTCTGTATCTGTTTCTCTGTATCTGTGTGTGTCTCTCTCTCTGTATCTGTATCTCTCTCTCTCTGTATCTGTGTCTCACTCTCTCTCTGTATCTGTGTGTGTCTCTCTCTCTGTACCTTTCTCTCTCTCTCTGTATCTGTGTGTCTCAATCTCTCTCTGTATCTGTGTGTGTCTCTCTCTCTGTATCTGTGTGTGTCTCTCTCTCTGTATCTGTATCTCTGTCTCTCTCTGTATCTGTGTGTGTGTCTCTCTCTGTAACTGTGTTTCTCTCTCTCTCTGTATCTGTGTATCTCTCTCTCCTCTCTCTGTATCTGTGTCTCTCTCTCTATCTGTATCTCTCTCTCTCTCTGTATCTGTGTGTGTGTCTCTCTCTCTGTATCTGTGTGTGTCTCTCTCTCTGTATCTGTATCTCTCTGTCTCTGTATCTGTGTGTGTGTGTCTCTCTGTATCTGTATCTCTCTCTCTCTGCATCTGTGTGTGTGTGTCTCTCTGTATCTGTATCTCTCTCTCTCTCTGTATCTGTATCTCTCTCACTCTCTGTATCTGTGTGTGCCTCTCTCTCTATCTGTATCAGTGTGTGTCTCTCTCTGTGTATCTGTGTGTCTCACTCTCTCTCTGTATCTGTGTGTGTCTCTCTCTCTGTATATGTGTGTGTCTCTCTCTCTGTATCTGTATCTCTCTCTCTCTGTATCTGTGTGTGTGTCTCTCTCTGTAACTGTGTTTCTCTCTCTCTCTGTATCTGTGTATCTCTCTCTCTCTGTATCTGTGTCTCTCTCTCTATCTGTATCTCTCTCTCTCTCTGTATCTGTGTGTGTGTCTCTCTCTCTGTATCTGTGTGTGTCTCTCTCTCTGTATCTGTATCTCTCTGTCTCTGTATCTGTGTGTGTGTGTCTCTCTGTATCTGTATCTCTCTCTCTCTGTATCTGTGTGTGTGTGTCTCTCTGTATCTGTATCTCTCTCTCTCTCTGTATCTGTATCTCTCTCACTCTCTGTATCTGTGTGTGCCTCTCTCTCTATCTGTATCTGTGTGTGTCTCTCTCTCTCTCTGTATCTATGTGTCTCTGTTTGTGTATCTCTGTTTCTGTATCTGTCTCTCTCTCTCTCTGTATCTGTGTGTCTCTGTCTCTGTATCTGTGTGTCTGTTTCTCTGTATCTGTGTGTGTCTATCTCTCTGTATCTGTGTTTCTCTCTCTCTCTGTATCAGTGTCTCTCTCTCTCTGTATCTGTGTCTCTCTCTCTCTCTCTGTATCTGTCTCTCTCTCTCTCTGTATCTGTGTGTGCCTCTCTCTCTGTATCTGTCTCTCTCTCTCTATGCATCTGTGTGTCTCTCTCTCTGTATCTGTGTGTCTGTTTCTCTGTATCTGTGTGTGTCTCTCTCTCTGTATCAGTGTTTTTCTCTCTCTCTCTCTGTATCTGTGTCTCTCTCGCTCTCTGTATCTGTGTGTCTCTCTCTCTCTCTCCGTATCTGTGTGTCTCTCTCTCTGTATCTGTGTGTCTCTCTCTCTCTCTGTATCTGTGTGTGTCTTTCTCTCTGTATCTGTGTGTGACACTCTCTCTGTATCTGTCTTTCTCTCTGTATCTGTGTCTCTCACTCTCTGTATCTGTGTGTCTCTCTCTCTGTATCTGTGTGTCTGTTTCTCTGTATCTGTGTGTGTCTCTCTCTCTGTATCTGTGTTTCTTTCTCTCTCCCTGTATCTGTGTCTCTCTCTCTCTCTGTATCTGTGTGTGTCTCTCTCTCTGTATCTGTCTCTCTCTTTCTGTATCTGTGTCACTCTCACTCTCTGTATCTGTGTGTGTGTCTCTCTCTGTATCTGTCTCTCTCTCTCTCTGTATCTGTGTGTCTCACTCTCTCTCTGTATCTGTGTGTGTCTCTCACTCTGTATCTGAGTGTGACCCTCTCTCTGTATCTGTATCTCTCTCTCTCTCTGTATCTGTGTGTGTGTCTCTCTCTGTAACTGTGTTTCTCTCTCTCTGTATCTGTGTATCTTTCTCTCTCTGTATCTGTGTCTCTCTCTCTATCTGTATCTCTCTCTCTCTCTCTGTATCTGTGTGTGTCTCTCTCTCTGTATCTGTATCTCTCTGTCTCTGTATCTGTGTGTGTGTGTCTCTCTGTATCTATATCTCTCTCCCTCTCTCTGTATCTGTGTGTGTGTGTCTCTCTGTACCTGTATCTCTCTCTCTCTCTATCTGTGTGTGCCTCTCTCTCTCTCTGTATCTGTATCTCTCTCTCTCTCTGTATCAGTGTGTGTGTCTCTCTCTCTCTGTATCTGTGTGTCTCTCTCTGTATCTATGTGTCTCTCTCTCTGTATCTGTGTGTCTGTTTCTCTGTATCTGTGTGTGTCTCTCTCTCTGTGTATCTGTATCTCTCTCTCTCTCTGTATCTGTGTGTGTGTCTCTCTCTGTATCTGTATCTCTCCCTCTCTCTGTAACTGTGTGTGTCTCTCTCTCTGTATCTGTGTGTGCCTCTCTCTCTGTATCTGTCTCTCTCTCTCTGTATCTGTGTCTCTCTCTCTCTCTGTATCTGTGTGTCTCTCTCTCTGTATCTGTGTGTCTGTTTCTCTGTATCTGTGTGTCTCTCTCTCTCTCTGTATCTGTGTTTCTCTCTCTCTCTGTATCTGTGTCTCTCTCTCTCTGTATCTGTGTCTCTCTCTCTCTCTCTGTATCTGTGTGTCTCTCTCTCTCTCTGTATCTGTGTGTGTGTCTCCCTCTCTGTATCTGTCTGTCTCTCTCTCTGTATCTGTGTGTCTCACTCTCTCTCTGTATCTGTGTGTGTCACTCTCTGTGTATCTGTGTGTCTCTCTCTCTCTGTATCAGTGTGTCTCTCTCACTCTCTTTCTGTGTCTGTATCTCTCTGGCTCTCTCTCGCTCTGTATCTGTGTTTCTCTCTCTCTCTGTTTCTGTGTGTGTCTCTCTCTCTCTGTATCTATGTGTGTCTCTCTCTCTGTGTATCTGTGTATGTCTCTCCCTCTGTGTATCTGTGTGTGTCTCTCTCTCTGTATTTGTGTATGTCTCTCTCTCTCTGTATCTGTGTGTGTCTCTCTCTGTATCTGTGTGTCTCTCTCTCTGTATCTGTGTGTCTGTTTCTCTGTATCTGTGTGTGTCTCTCACTCTGTATCTGTGTATCTCTCTCTCTCTGTATCTGTCTCTCTCTCTCTCTCTGTATCTGTGTGTGTCTCTCTCTCTGTATCTTTCTCTCTCTCTCTCTGTATCTGTGTGTCTCACTCTCTGTATCTGTGTGTGTCTCTCTGTATCTGTATCTCTCTCTCTCTCTGTATCTGTGTGTGTGTCTCTCTCTGTAACTGTGTTTCTCTCTCTCTGTATCTGTGTATCTCTCTCTCTCTGTATCTGTGTCTCTCTCTCTATCTGTATCTCTCTCTCTCTCTCTGTATCTGTGTGTGTGTCTCTCTCTCTGTATCTGTGTGTGTCTCTCTCTCTGTATCTGTATCTCTCTCTCTCTGTATCTGTGTGTGTGTCTCTCTGTATCTGTATCTCTCTCTGTATCTGTATCTCTCTCACTCTCTGTATCTGTGTGTGCCTCTCTCTCTCTCTGTATCTCTGTGTGTCTCTCTCTCTCTCTGTATCTATGTGTCTCTGTTTGTGTATCTCTGTATCTGTATCTGTCTCTCTCTCTCTCTGTATCTGTGTGTGTGTCTCTCTCTCTCTGTATCTATGTGTCTCTCTCTCTGTATCTGTGTGTCTGTTTCTCTGTATCTGTGTGTGTCTCTGTCTCTGTATCTGTGTTTCTCTCTCTCTCTCTGTATCTGTGTCTCTCTCTCTCTCTGTATCAGTGTGTGTCTCTCTCTCTGTATCTGTGTGTGTCTCTCTCTCTGTATCTGTCTCCCTCTCTCTGTATCTGTGTCTCTCTCTCTCTCTCTGTATCTGTGTGTGCCTCTCTCTCTGTATCTGTCTCTCTCTCTCTATGTATCTGTGTGTCTCTCTCTCTGTATCTGTGTGTCTGTTTCTCTGTATCTGTGTGTGTCTCTCTCTCTGTATCTGTGTTTTTCTCTCTCTCTCTCTGTATCTGTGTCTCTCTCGCTCTCTGTATCTGTGTGTCTCTCTCTCTCTGTGTATCTGTGTGTCTCTCTCTCTGTATCTGTGTGTCTGTTTCTCTGTATCTGTGTGTGTCTCTCTCTCTGTATCTGTGTTTCTTTCTCTCTATCCGTATCTGTGTCTCTCTCTCTCTCTGTATCTGTGTGTGTCTTTCTCTCTGTATCTGTCTCTCTCTTTCTGTATCTGTGTCTCTCTCTCTCTCTGTATCTGTGTGTGTCTCTCTCTCTGTATCTGTCTCTCTCTCTCTCTGTATCTGTGTGTCTCACTCTCTCTCTGTATCTGTGTGTCTCTCTCTCTCTCTGTATCTGAGTGTGTCTCTCTCTCTGTATCTGTATCTCTCTCTCTCTGTATCTGTGTTTTTCTCTCTCTCTGTATCTTTGTATCTCTCTCTCTCTGTATCTGTGTCTCTCTCTCTATCTGTATCTCTCTCTCTCTCTGTATCTGTGTGTGTGTGTCTCTCTGTATCTGTATCTCTCTCTCTCTCTGTATCTGTGTGTGTGTGTGTCTGTATTTGTATCTCTCTCTCTCTGTATCTGTGTGTGCCTCTCTCTCTCTCTGTATCTGTATCTCTCTCTCTCTCTGTATCAGTGTGTGCCTCTCTCTCTGTCTGTATCTGTGTGTGTGTCTCTCTCTCTCTCTGTATCTGTGTGTCTCTCTCTGTATCTATGTGTCTCTCTCTCTGTATCTGTGTGTCTGTTTCTCTGTATCTGTGTGTGTCTCTCTCTCTCTGTTTCTGTATCTCTCTCTCTCTCTGTGTCTGTGTGTGTGTCTCTCTCTGTATCTGTATCTCTCCCTCTCTCTGTATCTGTGTGTGTGTGTCTCTCTGTATCTGTATCTCTCTATCTCTGTATCTGTGTGTGCATCTCTCTGTATCTGTGTATGTCGCTCTCTCTCTCTCTGTATCTGTATCTCTCTCTCTCTGTATCTGTGTGTGTGTCTCTCTCTCTGTATCTGTATCTCTCTCTCTCTCTGTATCTGTGTCTCTCTCTTTCTCTGTATCTGTGTGTGTCTCTCTCTCTCTCTCTGTATCTCTCTCTCTCTCTCTCTCTCTCTCTCTGTATCTGTGTCACTCTCTCTCTGTATCTGGATGTCTCTCTTTCTCTTGTATCTGTGTGTGTGTCTCTCTCTCTGTACCTGTGTGTGTCTCTCTCTCTCTGTATCTGTGTGTGTGTCTCTCTCTGTATCTGTCTCTCTCTCTCTCTGTATCTGTGTGTGTCTCTCTCTCTCTGTATCTGTGTGACTCTCTCTCTGTATCTTTCTCTCTCTCTCTCTGTATCTGTGTGTCTCACTCTCTGTATCTGTGTGTGTTTCTCTCTCTGTATCTTTCTCTCTCTCTCTCTGTATCTGTGTGTCTCACTCTCTGTATCTGTGTGTGTCTCTCTCTCTGTATCTGTATCTCTCTCTCTCTCTGTATCTGTGTGTGTGTCTCTCTCTGTAACTGTGTTTCTCTCTCTCTGTATCTGTGTATCTCTCTCTCTCTGTATCTGTGTCTCTCTCTCTTTCTGTATCTCTCTCTCTCTCTCTGTATCTGTGTGTGTGTCTCTCTCTCTGTATCTGTGTGTGTCTCTCTCTCTGTATCTGTATCTCTCTCTCTCTGTATCTGTGTGTGTGTCTCTCTGTATCTGTATCTCTCTCTGTATCTGTATCTCTCTCACTCTCTGTATCTGTGTGTGCCTCTCTCTCTCTCTGTATCTCTGTGTGTCTCTCTCTCTCTCTGTATCTATGTGTCTCTGTTTGTGTATCTCTGTATCTGTATCTGTCTCTCTCTCTCTCTGTATCTGTGTGTGTGTCTCTCTCTCTCTGTATCTATGTGTCTCTCTCTCTGTATCTGTGTGTCTGTTTCTCTGTATCTGTGTGTGTCTCTGTCTCTGTATCTGTGTTTCTCTCTCTCTCTCTGTATCTGTGTCTCTCTCTCTCTCTGTATCAGTGTGTGTCTCTCTCTCTGTATCTGTGTGTGTGTCTCTCTCTGTATCTGTCTCCCTCTCTCTGTATCTGTGTCTCTCTCTCTCTCTCTGTATCTGTGTGTGCCTCTCTCTCTGTATCTGTCTCTCTCTCTCTATGTATCTGTGTGTCTCTCTCTCTGTATCTGTGTGTCTGTTTCTCTGTATCTGTGTGTGTCTCTCTCTCTGTATCTGTGTTTTTCTCTCTCTCTCTCTGTATCTGTGTCTCTCTCGCTCTCTGTATCTATGTGTCTCTCTCTCTCTGTGTATCTGTGTGTCTCTCTCTCTGTATCTGTGTGTCTGTTTCTCTGTATCTGTGTGTGTCTCTCTCTCTGTATCTGTGTTTCTTTCTCTCTCTCCGTATCTGTGTCTCTCTCTCTCTCTGTATCTGTGTGTGTCTTTCTCTCTGTATCTGTCTCTCTCTTTCTGTATCTGTGTCTCTCTCTCTCTCTGTATCTGTGTGTGTCTCTCTCTCTGTATCTGTCTCTCTCTCTCTCTGTATCTGTGTGTCTCACTCTCTCTCTGTATCTGTGTGTCTCTCTCTCTCTCTGTATCTGAGTGTGTCTCTCTCTCTGTATCTGTATCTCTCTCTCTCTGTATCTGTGTTTTTCTCTCTCTCTGTATCTTTGTATCTCTCTCTCTCTGTATCTGTGTCTCTCTCTCTATCTGTATCTCTCTCTCTCTCTGTATCTGTGTGTGTGTGTCTCTCTGTATCTGTATCTCTCTCTCTCTGTATCTGTGTGTGTGTGTGTCTGTATTTGTATCTCTCTCTCTCTGTATCTGTGTGTGCCTCTCTCTCTCTCTGTATCTGTATCTCTCTCTCTCTCTGTATCAGTGTGTGCCTCTCTCTCTGTCTGTATCTGTGTGTGTGTCTCTCTCTCTCTCTGTATCTGTGTGTCTCTCTCTGTATCTATGTGTCTCTCTCTCTGTATCTGTGTGTCTGTTTCTCTGTATCTGTGTGTGTCTCTCTCTCTCTGTTTCTGTATCTCTCTCTCTCTCTGTGTCTGTGTGTGTGTCTCTCTCTGTATCTGTATCTCTCCCTCTCTCTGTATCTGTGTGTGTGTGTCTCTCTGTATCTGTATCTCTCTATCTCTGTATCTGTGTGTGCATCTCTCTGTATCTGTGTATGTCGCTCTCTCTCTCTCTGTATCTGCATCTCTCTCTCTGTATCTGTTTGTGTCTCTCTCTCTGTATCTGTATCTCTCTCTCTCTGTATCTGTGTGTGTGTCTCTCTCTCTGTATCTGTATCTCTCTCTCTCTCTGTATCTGTGTCTCTCTCTTTCTCTGTATCTGTGTGTGTCTCTCTCTCTCTCTCTGTATCTCTCTCTCTCTCTCTGTCTCTCTCTCTCTCTGTATCTGTGTCACTCTCTCTCTGTATCTGGATGTCTCTCTTTCTCTTGTATCTGTGTGTGTGTCTCTCTCTCTGTATCTGTGTGTGTCTCTCTCTCTCTGTATCTGTGTGTGTGTCTCTCTCTGTATCTGTCTCTCTCTCTCTCTGTATCTGTGTGTGTCTCTCTCTCTCTGTATCTGTGTGACTCTCTCTGTAACTGTGTGTCTGTTTCTCTGTATCTGTGTGTGTCTCTCTCTCTGTATCTGTGTTTCTCTCTCTCTCTCTGTATCTGTGTGTCTCTCTCTCTCTGTATCTGTTTGTCTCTCTCTCTCTCTGTATCTGTCTCTGTCTCTCTCTCTCTGTATCTGTATCTCTCTCGCTCTCTCTCTCTCTGTATCTGTGTGTGTCTCTCTCTCTGTATCAGTGTGTCTCTCTCACTCTCTTTCTGTATCTGTATCTCTCTGGCTCTCTCTCTCTCTCTGTATCTGTGTGTGTCTCCCTCTCTCTGTATCTGTGTGTCTCTCCCTCTTTATCTGTCTGTGTGTCTCTCTCTCTGTATCAGTGTATGTCTATCTCTCTCTGTATCTGTGTGTGTGTCTCTCTCTGTATCTGTCTCTCTCTCTCTCTGTATCTGTGTGTCTCTCTCTCTCTCTGTATCTGTGTGTCTCTCTCTCTGTAACTGTGTGTCTGTTTCTCTGTATCTGTGTGTGTCTCTCTCTCTGTATCTGTGTTTCTCTCTCTCTCTCTGTAACTGTGTCTCTCTCTCTCTCTCTGTATCTGTTTGTTTCTCTCTCTCTGTATCTGTCTCTCTCTCTCTCTCTCTGTATCTGTGTGTGTGTGTCCCTCACTCTGTATCTGTGTGTGGCTCTCTCTCTGTATCTCTGTGTGTCTCTCTCTCTGTATCTGTCTCTCTCTCTCTGTATCTGTGTGTCTCTCTGTGTATCTGTGTGTGTCTCTCTCTCTGTATCAGTCTCTCTCTCTCTCTGTATCTGTGTGTCTGACTCTCTCTCTGTATCTGTGTGTGTGTCTCTCTCTGTATCTGTGTGTGTCTCTCTCTCTGTATCTGTGTGTGTGTCTCTCTCTGTATCTGTGTTTCTCTCTCTCTCTCTCTGTATCTGTGTCTCTCTCTCTATCTGTATCTCACTCTCTCTCTGTATCTGTGTGTGTGTCTCTCTCTCTGTATCTGTGTGTGTCTCTCTTTCTGTATCTGTATCTCTCTCTCTGTATCTGTGTGTGTGTCTCTCTCTGTATCTGTATCTCTCTCTATCTCTGTATCTGTGTGTGTGTCTCTCTCTCTGTATCTGTATCTCTCTCTCTCTCTGTATCTGTGTGTGCCTCTCTCTCTCTCTGTATCTGTATCTCTCTCTCTCTCTGTATCTGTGTGTGCCTCTCTCTCTCTCTGTATCTGTATCTCTCTGTCTCTGTGTATCTGTGTGTCTCTCTCTCTCTCTGAATCTGTATCTCTCTCTCTCTCTGTATCTGTGTCTCTCTGTTTCTCTGTATCTGTGTGTCTCTCTCTCTCTCTGTATCTGTCCCTCTCTCTGTCTGTCTCTCTCTGTATCTGTGTCACTCTCTCTCTTTATCTGCGTGTCTCTCTTTCTCTTGATCTGTGTGTGTCTCTCTCTCTCTGTAACTGTGTGTCTCTCTCTCTCTGTATCTGTGTGTTTTCTCTCTCTCTCTTTCTGTACCTGTATCTCTCTTGCTCTCTCTCTCTCTGTATCTCTGTGTGTCTCTCTCTCTCTGTATCTGTGTGTCTCGCTCTCTCTCTGTATCTGTGTGTCTCTCTCTCTGTGTATCTGTGTGTGTGTCTCTCTCTCTGAATCTGTGTCTCTCTCTCTGTATCTGTGTGTGTGTCTCTCTCTCTGTATCTGTGTATGTCTCTCTCTCTCTGTATCTGTGTGTGCCTCTCTCTCTCTCTGTATCTGTATCTCTCTCTCTCTCTGTATCTGTGTGTGCCTCTCTCTCTCTCTGTATCTGTATCTCTCTGTCTCTGTGTATCTGTGTGTGTCTCTCTCTCTCTATCTGTATCTCTCTCTCTCTCTGTATCTGTCTCTCTCTCTCTCTCTGTATCTGTGTCTCTCTCTCTCTGTATCTGTGTGTGTCTCTCTCTCTGTATCTGTCTCTCTCTCTCTCTGTATCTGTGTGTCTCACTCTCTCTCTGTATCTGTGTGTGTCTCTCTCTCTGTATCTGTGTGTGTCTCTCTCTCTGTATCTGTGTGTGTCTGTATTCCAAAATTGCCCCTTAATGTCCCAAGTTGTGAAGGTTGGGGGGATTGTCCATGCTAAATTGCCCAGAGATGGAGAGACAGGGACACAGGGGAACCCGAAACGCTACAGAAACAGGAGAAAGGTTTGAAAATGGAGGAATGTTTCTTATCCATCTATAAAAATAACCCACTCTGACAGCAGTTCCATTTCACACTCTCTGCTCAGTCCTATGTTGGGGGGGGGGGGGGGTTTAGTGTGGGATCAATGTTTGCTTTTCTCAAACCGCAGTGAGATTCCCAACAAGGACAAGAGGTTTCAGTGTTTAAAAATGTAAAGATTACAAACACAAAGCAGACAGAGAGTGATGAGACCTCACACCTTCAATGTAGTGATTCCCCCAATCTTTCCTTTTGTATATTGCTTCCTTCCTCTGTCTGAAGTATTGGAGACGTAGACATTACTGAAATAATTCAATCTCTCGGGACAATCCCTGTAAACAGCTTCTGGAAACAAATTGACACTTTAATCACCCAAAAAGCTGAATCTCTATTCAAACATCTCCCTCCGCATATCCTTGTAAATGTAAAGATAATTCCCATTTCCCCAAAGCAGGAAGATATGGAATGGAATCACCTGAACCTCTCTATCAAAGATAGAAAGTTTCTTTTCTATAAAGTTTATTTATTAGTGTCACAAGTAGGTTCACATTAACACTGGAATAAAGTTACTGTGAAAATCCCCTAGTCCCCACACTCCGGCGCCTGTTCGGGTTACACTGAGGGAGAATTTAGCACAGTCAATACACCCTAACCAGCACATCTTTCAGATTGTGGGAGGAAACTGGAACACCCGGAGGAAACCCACCCAGACACGGGGAGAACATACAGACTCCACACAGACAGTGACCCAAGCTGGGAATCGAACCCAGGTCCCTGGAGCTGTGTACATAAGACCATAATAAATAGGATCAGGAGTAGGCCATCTAGCCCTTCGCGCACACACACCCACAAAGAGAGAAACACACACACACAAAGAGAGAAACACACACACTCTCTCTCTCTGTATCTGTCTCTCTCTCTCTCTGTATCTGTGTCTCTCTCTCTCTGTATCTGTGTGTCTCTCTCTCTGTATCTGTGTCTCTCTCTCTGTATCTGTGTGTGTCTCTCTCTCTGTATCTGTGTTTCTCTCTCTCTCTCTCTGTATCTGTGTCTCTCTCTCTCTGTATCTCTGTGTGTCTCTCTCTCTCTGTATCTGTGTCTCTCTCTCTCTCTCTGTGTATCTGTGTGTGTCTCTCTCTGTATCTGTGTGTGTCTCTCTCTCTGTATCTGTGTGTCTCTCTCTCTCTGTATCTGTCTCTCTCTCTCTCTCTGTATCTGTGTCTCTCTCTCTCTGTATCTGTGTGTGTCTCTCTCTCTGAATCTGTCTCTCTCGCTCTCTGTATCTGTGTGTCTCACTCTCTCTCTGTATCTGTGTGTGTCTCTCTCTCTGTATCTGTGTATGTCTCTCTCTCTCTGTATCTGTGTGTATGTCTCTCCCTGTATCTGTCTCTCTCTCTCTCTCTGTATCTGTGTGTCTCTCTCTCTCTCTGTATCTGTGTGTCTCTCACTCTGTATCTGTGTGTCTGTTTCTCTGTATCTGTGTGTGTCTCTCTCTCTGTATCTGTGTTCTCTCCTCTCTCTGTATCTGTCTCTCTCTCTCTTTCTGTATCTGTATCTCTCTTGCTCTCTCTCTCTCTGTAACTCTGTGTGTCTCTCTCTCTCTGTATCTGTGTGTCTCTCTCTCTCTGTATCTGTGTGTGTCTCTCTCTGTTTATCTGTGTCTGTCTTTCTCTCTCTGTATCTGTGTGTCTCTGTCTCTCTGTGTATCTGTGTGTGTCTCTCTCTCTGTATCAGTTTGTCTCTCTCACTTTCTTTCTGTATCTGTATCTCTCTGGCTCTCTCTCTCTCTGTATCTGTGTGTGTGTCTCTCTCTCTGTATCTGTGTCCCTCTCTCTCTCTCTGTAACTGTGTGTGTGTCTCTCTCTCTGTATCTGTGTGTGTCTCTCTCTGTATCTGTCTCTCTCTCTCTCTGTATCTGTGTGTTTTCTCTCTCTCTCTTTCTGTACCTGTATCTCTCTTGCTCTCTCTCTCTCTGTATCTCTGTGTGTCTCTCTCTCTCTGTATCTGTGTGTCTCGCTCTCTCTCTGTATCTGTGTGTCTCTCTCTCTGTGTATCTGTGTGTGTGTCTCTCTCTCTGAATCTGTGTCTCTCTCTCTGTATCTGTGTGTGTGTCTCTCTCTCTGTATCTGTGTATGTCTCTCTCTCTCTGTATCTGTGTGTGCCTCTCTCTCTCTCTGTATCTGTATCTCTCTCTCTCTCTGTATCTGTGTGTGCCTCTCTCTCTCTCTGTATCTGTATCTCTCTGTCTCTGTGTATCTGTGTGTGTCTCTCTCTCTCTATCTGTATCTCTCTCTCTCTCTGTATCTGTCTCTCTCTCTCTCTCTGTATCTGTGTCTCTCTCTCTCTGTATCTGTGTGTGTCTCTCTCTCTGTATCTGTCTCTCTCTCTCTCTGTATCTGTGTGTCTCACTCTCTCTCTGTATCTGTATCTGTGTGTGTGTCTCTCTCTGTATCTGTGTGTGTCTCTCTCTCTGTATCTGTGTGTGTCTGTATTCCAAAATTGCCCCTTAATGTCCCAAGTTGTGAAAGTTGGGGGGATTGTCCATGCTAAATTGCCCCAGAGATGGAGAGACAGGGACACAGGGGAACCCGAAACGCTACAGAAACAGGAGAAAGGTTTGAAAATGGAGGAATGTTTCTTATCCATCTATAAAAATAACCCACTCTGACAGCAGTTCCATTTCACACTCTCTGCTCAGTCCTGTGTTGGGGGGGGGGTTTAGTGTGGGATCAATGTTTGCTTTTCTCAAACCGCAGTGAGATTCCCAACAAGGACAAGAGGTTTCAGTGTTTAAAAATGTAAAGATTACAAACACAAAGCAGACAGAGGGTGATGAGACCTCACACCTTCAATGTAGTGATTCCCCCAATCTTTCCTTTTGTATACCTTCCTCTGTCTGAAGTATTGGAGACGTAGACATTACTGAAATAATTCAATCTCTCGGGACAATCCCTGTAAACAGCTTCTGGAAACAAATTGACACTTTAATCACCCAAAAAGCTGAATCTCTATTCAAACATCTCCCTCCGCATATCCTTGTAAATGTAAAGATAATTCCCATTTCCCCAAAGCAGGAAGATATGGAATAGAATCACCTGAACCTCTCTATCAAAGATAGAAAGTTTCTTTTCTATAAAGTTTATTTATTAGTGTCACAAGTAGGTTCACATTAACATTGGAATAAAGTTACTGTGAAAATGACATAGTCCCCACACTCCGGCGCCTGTTCGGGTTACACTGAGGGAGAATTTAGCACAGTGAATACACCCTAACCAGCACATCTTTCAGATTGTGGGAGGAAACTGGAACACCCGGAGGAAACCCATCCAGACACGGGGAGAACATACAGACTCCGCACAGAGAGTGACCCAAGCTGGGAATCGAACCCAGGTCCCTGGAGCTGTGTACACAAGAACATGAGAAATAGGAACAGGAGTAGGCCATCTAGCCCTTCGCGCACACACACCCAAAGAGAGAAACACACACACACAAGGAGAGAAACACACACACACAAAGAGAGAAACACACACACACACTCACAAACACATACAAAGAGAGAAACACAGATACACACAAAGAGAGAAACATACAGACACGCACAAAGACAGAAAGACACACACAGAGCAACACACACACAAGGAAATACAAACACAGAAAAAGAGAGAAACACACACACCCAAAGAGAGAAACATACACGCACAAAGCGAGAAAAAACACACACACACACAAGAGAGAATCACACACACAGAGCAACACACACACACAAAGAGAGAAACACACACACAGACACTCACAGACACATACAAAGAGAGAAACACAGATACATACAAAGAGAGAAACACACACACATGCACAAAGACAGAAAGACACACACAGAGCAACACACACACAAGGAAATACAAACACAGACAAAGAGAGAAACACACACACATGTCCCTCTCTGTGTTTTTTCTGTCTCTCTGTACCTGTTTGTCTCTGTCTCTGTATTGCTGTGTCTCTGTATCTGTGTGTCCCTCTCTGTATTTCTCTCTGTGTCTCTCTGTTTCCATGTCTGTGTGTCTGTCACTGTATTTCTCCCTGTGTTGTCTCTCTCTGTGTATCTGTGTGTGTCTCTCTTTCTGTATCAGTGTGTCTCTCTCACTCTCTTTCTGTATCTGTATCTCTCTGGCTCTCTCTCTCTCTCTGTATCTGTGTGTGTCTCTCTCTCACTGTATCTGTGTGTGTCTCTCTCTCTGTATCTGTGTGTCTCTCTCTCTCTGTATCTGTCTCTCTCTCTCTCTCTCTGTATCTGTGTCTCTCTCTCTCTGTATCTGTGTGTGTCTCTCTCTCTGTATCTGTCTCTCTCTCTCTCTGTATCTGTGTGTATCACTCTCTCTCTGTATCTGTGTGTGTCTCTCTCTCTGTATCTGTGTGTGTTTCTCTCTCTGTATCTGTATCTCTCTCTCTCTGTATCCGTGTGTGTGTCGCTCTCTGTATCTGTGTTTCTCTCTCTCTCTGTATCTGTGTATCTCTCTCTCTCTGTATCTGTGTCTCTCTCTCTATCTGTATCTCACTCTCTCTGTATTTGTGTGTGTGTCTCTCTTTCTGTATCTGTATCTCTCTCTCTCTGTATCTGTGTGTGTGTCGCTCTCTGTATCTGTATCTGTATCTCTCTCTATCTCTGTATCTGTGTGTGTGTGTCTCTCTGTATCTGTATCTCTCTCTCTCTCTGTATCTGTGTGTGCCTCTCTCTCTCTATATCTGTATCTCTCTCTCTGTCTGTATCTGTGAGTGCCTCTCTATCTCTGTTTCTGTATCTCTCTCTCTCTCTGTATCTGTGTGTGTCTCTCTCTGAATCTGTATCTCTCTCTCTCTGTGTATCTGTGTCTCTCTCTGTCTCTGTATCTGTGTGTCTCTCTCTCTCTCTCTGTATCTGTCTCTCTCTCTGTTTCTCTCTCTCTGTGCCTGTGTCACTCTCGCTCTCTCTCTCTCTGTATCTGTGTCACTCTCTCTCTGTATCTACGTGTCTCTGTTTCTCTTGTATCTGTGTGTGTCTCTCTCTTTCTGTAACTGTGTGTCTCTCTCTCTCTGTATCTGTGTGTTTTTTCTCTCTCTCTTTCTGTATCTGTATCTCTCTTGCTCTCTCTCTCTCTGTATCTCTGTGTGTGTCTCTCTCTCTCTCTCTGTATCTGTGTGTGTCTCTCTCTGTGTATCTGTGTGTCTTTCTCTCTCTGTGTATCTCTGTGTGTCTCTCTCTCTGTATCAGTGTGTCTCTCTCACTTTCTTTCTGTATCTGTATCTCTCTGGCTCTCTCTCTCTCTGTATCTATGTGTGTGTCTCTCTCTCTGTATCTGTGTCTCTCTCTCTCTCTCTGTATCTGTGTCTCTCTCTCTATCTGTATCTCACTCTCTCTCTGTATCTATGTGTGTGTCTCTCTCTCTGTATCTGTGTGTGTCTCTCTTTTGTATCTGTATCTCTCTCTCTCTGTATCTGTGTGTGTGTCTCTCTCGGTATCTGTATCTCTCTCGATCTCTGTATCTGTGTGTGTGTGTCTCACTGTATCTGTATCTTTATGTGCCTCTCTCTCTCTGTATCTGTGTATGTCTCTCTCTCTCTGTATCTGTGTGTGTGTCTCTCTCTGTATCTGTCTCTCTCTCTCTCTGTATCTGTGTCTCTCTCTCTCTCTCTCTGTATCTGTGTGTCTCTCTCTCTGTATCTGTGTGTCTCTCTCTCTGTATCTGTGTGTGTCTCTCTCTCTGTATCTGTGTTTCTCTCTCTCTCTCTCTGTATCTGTGTCTCTCTCTCTCTGTATCTCTGTGTGTCTCTCTCTCTCTGTATCTGTCTCTCTCTCTCTCTCTCTGTGTATCTGTGTGTGTCTCTCTCTGTATCTGTGTGTGTCTCTCTCTCTGTATCTGTGTGTCTCTCTCTCTCTGTATCTGTCTCTCTCTCTCTCTCTGTATCTGTGTCTCTCTCTCTCTGTATCTGTGTGTGTCTCTCTCTCTGAATCTGTCTCTCTCGCTCTCTGTATCTGTGTGTCTCACTCTCTCTCTGTATCTGTGTGTGTCTCTCTCTCTGTATCTGTGTATGTCTCTCTCTCTCTGTATCTGTGTGTATGTCTCTCCCTGTATCTGTCTCTCTCTCTCTCTGTATCTGTGTGTCTCTCTCTCTCTCTGTATCTGTGTGTCTCTCACTCTGTATCTGTGTGTCTGTTTCTCTGTATCTGTGTGTGTCTCTCTCTCTGTATCTGTGTTTCTCTCCCTCTCTCTGTATCTGTCTCTCTCTCTCTCTCTGTATCTGTGTGTTTTCTCTCTCTCTCTTTCTGTATCTGTATCTCTCTTGCTCTCTCTCTCTCTGTAACTCTGTGTGTCTCTCTCTCTCTGTATCTGTGTCTCTCTCTCTCTCTGTATCTGTGTGTGTCTCTCTCTGTTTATCTGTGTCTGTCTTTCTCTCTCTGTATCTGTGTGTCTCTGTCTCTCTGTGTATCTGTGTGTGTCTCTCTCTCTGTATCAGTTTGTCTCTCTCACTTTCTTTCTGTATCTGTATCTCTCTGGCTCTCTCTCTCTCTGTATCTGTGTGTGTGTCTCTCTCTCTGTATCTGTGTCCCTCTCTCTCTCTCTGTAACTGTGTGTGTGTCTCTCTCTCTGTATCTGTGTGTGTCTCTCTCTGTATCTGTCTCTCTCTCTCTCTGTATCTGTGTCTCTCTCTCTCTCTGTATCTGTGTGTCTCTCTCTCTGTATCTGTGTGTCTCTCTCTCTGTATCTGTGTGTGTCTCTCTCTCTGTATCTGTGTTTCTCTCTCTCTCTCTGAATCTGTGTCTCTCTCTCTGTATCTCTGTGTGTCTCTCTCTCTCTGTATCTGTGTGTCTCTCTCTCTCTCTGTTTATCTGTGTGTGTCTCTCTCTGTATCTGTGTGTGTCTCTCTCTCTGTATCTGTGTGTGTCTCTCTCTCTGTATCTGTCTCTCTCTCTCTCTCTGTATCTGTGTCTCTCTCTCTCTGTATCTGTGTGTGTCTCTCTCTCTGTATCTGTCTCTCTCTCTCTGTATCTGTGTGTCTCACTCTCTCTCTGTATCTGAATGTGTCTCTCTCTCTGTATCTGTGTATGTCTCTCTCTCTCTGTATCTGTGTGTATGTCTCTCTCTGTATCTGTCTCTCTCTCTCTCTCTGTATCTGTGTGTCTCTCTCTCTCTGTATCTGTGTGTCTCTCACTCTGTATCTGTGTGTGTCTCTCTCTCTGTATCTGTGTTTCTCTCTCTCTCTCTGTATCTGTCTCTCTCTCTCTCTCTGTATCTGTGTGTTTTCTCTCTCTCTCTTTCTGTATCTGTATCTCTCTTGCTCTCTCTCTCTCTGTATCTCTGTGTGTCTCTCTCTCTCTGTATCTGTGTCTCTCTCTCTCTCTCTGTATCTGTGTGTGTCTCTCTCTGTTTATCTGTGTGTGTCCTTCTCTCTCTGTATCTGTGTGTCTCTGTCTCTCTGTATATCTGTGTGTGTCTCTCTCTCTGTATCAGTTTGTCTCTCTCACTTTCTTTCTGTATCTGTATCTCTCTGGCTCTCTCTCTCTCTGTATCTGTGTGTGTGTCTCTCTCTCTGTATCGGTGTCCCTCTCTCTCTCTCTGTAACTGTGTGTGTGTGTCTCTCTCTCTGTATCTGTGTATGTCTCTCTCTCTGTATCTGTCTCTCTCTCTCTCTGTATCTGTGTCTCTCTCTCTCTGTATCTGTGTGTGTCTCTCTCTCTGTATCTGTCTCTCTCTCTCTCTCTGTATCTGTGTGTCTCACTCTCTCTCTGTATCTGTGTGTGTCTCTCTCTCTGTATCTGTGTGTGTCTCTCTCTCTGTATCTGTGTGTGTCTCTCTCTCTCTCTCTGTATCTGTCTCTCTCTCTGTTTCTCTCTCTCTGTACCTGTGTCACTCTCTCTCTCTCTCTCTGTATCTGTGTCACTCTCTCTCTGTATCTACGTGTCTCTGTTTCTCTTGTATCTGTGTGTGTCTCTCTCTTTCTGTAACTGTGTGTCTCTCTCTCTCTGTATTTGTGTGTTTTTTCTCTCTCTCTTTCTGTATCTGTATCTCTCTTGCTCTCTCTCTCTCTGTATCTCTGTGTGTCTCTCTCTCTCTCTCTGTATCTGTGTGTGTCTCTCTCTGTGTATCTGTGTGTCTTTCTCTCTCTGTGTATCTGTGTGTGTCTCTCTCTCTGTATCAGTGTGTCTCTCTCACTTTCTTTCTGTATCTGTATCTCTCTGGCTCTCTCTCTCTCTGTATCTGTGTGTGTGTCTCTCTCTCTGTATCTGTGTGTCTCTCTCTCTCTCTGTATCTGTGTCTCTCTCTCTATCTGTATCTCACTCTCTCTCTGTATCTATGTGTGTGTCTCTCTCTCTGTATCTGTGTGTGTCTCTCTTTCTGTATCTGTATCTCTCTCTCTCTGTATCTGTGTGTGTGTCTCTCTCGGTATCTGTATCTCTCTCTATCTCTGTATCTGTGTGTGTGTGTCTCTCTGTATCTGTATCTCTCTGTCTCTGTATCTTTATGTGCCCCTCTCTCTCTGTATCTGTGTATGTCTCTCTCTCTCTGTATCTGTGTGTGTGTCTCTCTCTGTATCTGTCTCTCTCTCTCTGTATCTGTGTGTCTCTCTCTCTCTCTCTGTATCTGTGTGTCTCTCTCTCTGTATCTGTGTGTCTCTCTCTCTGTATCTGTGTGTGTCTTCTCTCTGTATCTGTGTTTCTCTCTCTCTCTCTCTGTATCTGTGTCTCTCTCTCTCTGTATCTCTGTGTGTGTCTCTCTCTCTGTATCTGTGTCTTTCTCTCTCTCTCTGTGTATCTGTGTGTGTCTCTCTCTGTATCTGTGTGTGTCTCTCTCTCTGTATCTGTGTGTCTCTCTCTCTCTGTATCTGTCTCTCTCTCTCTCTGTATCTGTGTGTCTCACTCTCTCTCTGTATCTGTGTGTGTCTCTCTCTCTGTATCTGTGTATGTCTCTCTCTCTCTGTATCTGTGTGTATGTCTCTCTCTGTATCTGTCTCTCTCTCTCTCTCTGTATCTGTGTGTCTCTCTCTCTCTCTGTATCTGTGTGTCTCTCACTCTGTATCTGTGTGTCTGTTTCTCTGTATCTGTGTGTGTCTCTCTCTCTGTATCTGTGTTTCTCTCTCTCTCTCTCTGTATCTGTCTCTCTCTCTCTCTCTGTATCTGTGTGTTTTCTCTCTCTCTCTTTCTGTATCTGTATCTCTCTTGCTCTCTCTCTCTCTGTATCTCTGTGTGTCTCTCTCTCTCTGTATCTGTGTGTCTCTCTCTCTCTCTGTATCTGTGTGTGTCTCTCTCTGTTTATCTGTGTGTGTCTTTCTCTCTCTGTATCTGTGTGTCTCTGTCTCTCTGTATATCTGTGTGTGTCTCTCTCTCTGTATCAGTTTGTCTCTCTCACTTTCTTTCTGTATCTGTATCTCTCTGGCTCTCTCTCTCTCTGCATCTGTGTGTGCGTCTCTCTCTCTGTATCTGTGTCCCTCTCTCTCTCTCTGTAACTGTGTGTGTGTCTCTCTCTCTGTATCTGTGTATGTCTCTCTCTCTGTATCTGTATGTCTCTCTCTCTCTGTATCTGTCTCTCTCTCTCTCTGTATCTGTGTCTCTCTCTCTCTGTATCTGTGTGTCTCTCTCTCTCTGTATCTGTCTCTCTCTCTCTCTGTATCTGTGTGTCTCACTCTCTCTCTTTATCTGTGTGTGTCTCTCTCTCTGTATCTGTGTGTGTCTCTCTCTCTGTATCTGTGTGTGTCTCTCTCTCTGTATCTGTGTGTGTCTGTATTCCAAAATTGCCCCTTAATGTCCCAAGTTATGAAGGTTGGGGGGATTGTCCATGCTAAATGACCCCAGAGATGGAGAGACAGGGACACAGGGGAGCCCGAAACGCTACAGAAACAGGAGAAAGGTTTGAAAATGGAGGAATGTTTCTTATCCATCTATAAAAATAACCCACTCTGACAGCAGTTCCATTGCTCAGTCCTGTGTTCAGTCCTGTGTTGGGGGGGGTTTAGTGTGGGATCAGTGTTTGCTTTTCTCAAACCGCAGTGAGATTCCCAACAAGGACAAGAGGTTTCAGTGTTTAAAAATGTAAAGATTACAAACCCAAAGCAGACAGAGAGTGATGAGACCTCACACCTTCAATGTAGTGATTCCCCCAATCTTTCCTTTTGTATATTGCTACCTTCCTCTGTCTGAAGTATTGGAGACGTGGACATTACTGAAACAATTCAATCTCTCGGGACAATCCCTGTAAACAGCTTCTGGAAACAAATTGACACTTTAATCACCCAAAAAGCTGAATCTCTATTCAAACATCTCCCTCCGCATATCCTTGTAAATGTAAAGATAATTCCCATTGCCCAAAGCAGGAAGATATGGAATGGAATCACCTGAACCTCTCTATCAAAGATAGAAAGTTTCTTTTCTATAAAGTTTATTTATTAGTGTCACAAGTAGGTTCACATTAACACTGGAATAAAGTTACTGTGAAAATCCCCTAGTCCCCACACTCCGGCACCTGTTCGGGTTACACTGAGGGAGAATTTAGCACAGTCAATACACCCTAACCAGCACATCTTTCAGATTGTGGGAGGAAACCGGAGCACCCGGAGGAAACCCACCCAGACACGGGGAGAACATACAGACTCCACACAGACAGTGACCCAAGCTGGGAATCGAACCCAGGTCCCTGGAGCTGTGTACACAAGAACATAAGAAATAGGAGCAGGAGTAGGCCATCTAGCCCTTCGCACACACACACCCACAAAGAGAGAAACACACACACACAAAGAGAGAAACACACACACACAAAGAGAGAAACACACACACACACTCACAAACACATACAAAGAGAGAAACACAGATACACACAAAGAGAGAAACACACACACACGCACAAAGACAGAAAGACACACACAGAGCAACACACACACAAGGAAATACAAACACAGAAAAAGAGAGAAACACACACACCCAAAGAGAGAAACATACACGCACAAAGAGAGAAAAAACACACACACACACAAGAGAGAATCACACACACAGAGCAACACACACACAAAGAGAGAAACACACACGCACAAAGAGAGAAAAAACACACACCCACAAAGAGAGAAACACACACACACAAAGAGAGAAACACACACACACAAAGAGAGAAACACACACACAGACACTCACAGACACACACAAAGAGAGAAACACAGATACATACAAAGAAAGAAACACACACACACCCACAAAGACAGAAAGACACACACAGAGCAACACACACACAAGGAAATACAAACACAGACAAAGAGAGAAACACACACACATGTCCCTCTCTGTGTTTTTTCTGTCTCTCTGTACCTGTTTGTCTCTGTCTCTGTATTGCTGTGTCTCTGTATCTGTGTGTCCCTCTCTGTATTTCTCTCTGTGTCTCTCTGTTTCCATGTCTGTGTGTCTGTCACTGTATTTCTCCCTGTGTTGTCTCTCTCTCTGTATCTGTGTGTGTCTCTCTTTCTGTATCAGTGTGTCTCTCTCACTCTCTTTCTGTATCTGTATCTCTCTGGCTCTCTCTCTCTCTCTGTATCTGTGTGTGTGTCTCTCTCTCTGTATCTGTATGTCTCTTTCTCTCTCTGTATCTGTGTGTGTCTCTCTCTCTCTGTATCTGTGTATGTCTCTCTCTCTCTGTATCTGTGTGTGTCTCTCTCTCTGTATCTGTCTCTCTCTCTGTATCTGTGTGTGTCTCTCTCTCTCTGTATCTGTGTGTCTGTTTCTCTGTATCTGTGTGTGTCTCTCTCTCTGTATCTGTGTTTCTCTCTCTCTCTCTGTATCTGTGTGTGTCTCTCTCTCTGTATCTGTCTCTCTCTCTCTCTGTATCTGTGTGTCTCACTCTCTGTATCTGTGTGTGTGTCTCTCTCTGTATCTGTGTGTGTCTCTCTCTCAGTATCTGTATCTCTCTCTCTCTCTGTATCTGTGTCTCTCTCTCTCTCTCTGTATCTGTGTGTTTCTCACTTTCTCTGTATCTGTGTGTGTCTCTCTCTCTCTGTATCTGTGTCTCTCTCTCTCTCTGTATCTGTGTCTCTCTCTCTCTCTGTATCTGTGTGTGTCTCTCTCTCTGTATCTGTCTCTCTCTCTCTCTGTATCTGTGTGTCTCTCTCTGTATCTGTGTGTGTCTCTCTCTCAGTATCTGTATCTCTCTCTCTCTCTGTATCTGTGTGTGTGTCTCTCTCTGTAACTGTGTTTCTCTCTCTCTCTGTATCTGTGTATCTCTCTCTCTCTGTATCTGTGTCTCTCTCTCTCTCTGTATCTGTGTGTGTCTCTCTCTCTGTATCTGTATCTCTCTCTCTCTGTATCTCTGTGTGTCTCTCTCTGTATCTGTACCTCTCTCTCTGTATCTCTGTGTGCCTCTCTCTCTCTCTGTATCTGTATCTCTCTCTCTCTCTGTATCTGTGTGTGCCTCTCTCTCTCTCTGTATCTGTATCTCTCTCTCTCTCCCTGTATCTGTGTGTTTCTCTCTCTCTCTGTATCTGTATCTCTCTCTCTCTCTGTATCTGTGTCTCTCTCTGTCTCTGTATCTGTGTGTCTCTCTCTCTCTGTATCTGTCTCTCTCTCTGTCTCTCTCTCTCTCTGTATCTGTGTCACTCTCTCTCTGTATCTGCGTGTCTCTTTCTCTTGTATCTGTGTGTGTCTCTCTCTCTCTTTCTGTATCTGTATCTCTCTTGCTGTCATTCTCTCTGTATCTATGTGTTTCGCTCTCTCTCTGTATCTGTGTGTCTAACTGTCTCTCTGTATCTGTGTGTGTCTCTCTCTGTGTATCTCTGTCTGTCTTTCTCTCTCTGTAACTTTGTGTCTCTGTCTCTCTGTGTATCTGTGTGTGTCTTTCTCTCTCTGTATCTGTGTGTGTCTCTCTCTCTGTATCAGTGTGTCCCTCTCACTCTCTTTCTGTATCTGTATCTCTCTGGCTCTCTCTCTCTCTGTATCTGTGTGTGTCTCTCTCTCTCTGTATCTGTGTCTCTCTCTCTCTCTGTATCTGTGTGTCTCTCTCTCTGTATCTGTGTGTCTGTTTCTCTGTATCTGTGTTTCTCTCTCTCTCTCTGTATCTGTGTCTCTCTCTCTCTGTATCTGTGTCTCTCTCTCTCTCTCTGTATCTGTCTCTCTCTCTCTCTCTCTGTATCTCTGTGTGTGTCTCTCTCTCTGTATCTGTCTGTCTCTCTCTCTGTATCTGTGTTTCTCACTCTCTCTCTGTATCTGTGTGTGTCTCTCTCTCTGTATCTGTGTGTGTCTCTCTCTCTGTATCTGTGTGTGTCTCTCTCTCTGTATCTGTGTCTCTCTCTCTCTGTATCTGTGTGTGTGTCTCTTTCTGTATCTGTATCTCTCTCTCTCTCTGTATCTGTGTGTGTCACTCTCTTTCTCTGTATCTGTGTGTGTCTCTCTCTCTCTCTGTATCTCTCTCTCTCTCTCTCTCTCTGTATGTGTGTCACTCTCTCTCTGTATCTGTATGTCTCTCTTTCTCTTGTATCTGTGTGTGTCTCTCTCTCTCTGTATCTGTGTGTGTCTGTCTCTCTCTGTATCTGTGTGTCTCTCTCTCTCTCTTTCTGTATCTGTATCTCTCTCGCTCTCTCTTTCTCTGTATCTCTGTGTGTGTCTCTCTCTCTGTATCTGTGTGTCTCTCTCTCTCTGTATCTGTGTGTGTCTCTCTGTGTATCTGTGTGTGTCTTTCTCTCTCTGTATCTGTGTGTGTCTCTCTCTCTCTGTATCTGTTTGTGTCTCTCTCTCTGTATCAGTGTGTCTCTCTCACTCTCTTTCTGTATCTGTGTGTCTCTCTCTCTGTATCTGTGTGTCTCTCTCTGTATCTGTGTGTGTCTCTCTCTCAGTATCTGTGTGTTTTCTCTCTCTCTCTTTCTGTATCTGTATCTCTCTTGCTCTCTCTCTCTCTCTGTATCTGTGTGTGTGTCTCTCTCTCTGTATCTGTGTGTGTCTCTCTCTGTGTATCTGTGTGTGTCTCTCTCTCTGTATCAGTGTGTCTCTCTCACTTTGTTTCTGTATCTGTATCTCTCTGGCTCTCTCTCTCTCTGTATCTGTGTGTGTGTGTCTCTCTCTGTGTCTGCGTCTCTCTCTCTCTGTATCTGTGTGTGTCTCTCTCTCTCTTTATCTGTGTATGTCTCTCTCTCTCTGTATCTGTGTGTGTCTCTCTCTCTGTATCTCACTCTCTCTCTCTCTGTATCTGTGTCTCTCTCTCTCTCTGTATCTGTCCCTCTCTCTCTCTCTCTGTATCTGTGTGTGTCTCTCTCTCTCTGTATCTGTGTGTGTCTCTCTCTCTGTATCTGTGTGTGTCTCTCTCTCTGTATCTGTCTCTCTCTCTCTCTCTCTGTATCTGTGTGTCTCTCTGTATCTGTGTGTGTCTCTCTCTGTGTATCTGTCTCTCTCTCTCTCTGTATCTGTGTGTCTCACTCTCTCTCTGTATCTGTGTGTGTCTCTCTCTCTGTATCTGTGTGTGTCTCTCTCTCTGTATCTGTGTGTGTCTCTCTCTCTGTATCTGTGTGTCTCTCTCTCTCTGTATCTGTGTGTGTCTCTCTCTCTCTGTATCTGTCTCTCTCTCTCTCTGTATCTGTCTCTCTCTCTCTCTCTCTGTATCTGTGTGTCTGTTTCTCTGTATCTGTGTGTGTCTCTCTCTATGTATCTGTGTTTCTCTCTCTGTCTCTGTATCTATCTCTCTCTCTCTCTGTATCTGTGTGTTTTCTCTCTCTTTCTTTCTGTATCTGTATCTCTCTGGCTCTCTCTCTCTCTCTGTATCTGTGTGTGTCTCTCTCTCTGTATCTGTCTCTCTCTCTCTGTATCTGTCTCTCTCTCTCTCTCTCTGTATCTGTGTGTCTCTCTCTCTGTATATGTGTGTCTGTTTCTCTGTATCTGTGTGTGTCTCTCTCTCTGTATCTGTGTTTCTCTCTCTCTCTCTGTATCTGTCTCTCTCTCTCTCTGTATCTGTGTGTTTTCTCTCTCTCTCTTTCTGTATCTGTATCTCTCTTGCTCTCTCTCTCTCTGTATCTCTGTGTGTCTCTCTCTCTGTATCTGTGTATGTCTCTCTCTCTCTGTATCTGTGTGTGTCTCTCTCTCTGTATCTGTCTCTCTCTCTCTCTGTATCTGTCTCTCTCTCTCTCTGTATCTGTCTCTCTCTCTCTCTCTCTGTGTATCTGTGTGTCTCTCTCTCTGTATCTGTGTGTCTGTTTCTCTGTATCTGTGTGTGTCTCTCTGTCTGTATCTGTGTTTCTCTCTCTCTCTCTGTATCTGTCTCTCTCTCTCTCTGTATCTGTGTGTTTTCTCTCTCTCTCTTTCTGTATCTGTATCTCTCTTGCTCTCTCTCTCTCTCTCTGTATCTCTGTGTGTGTCTCTCTCTCTGTATCTCTGTGTCTCTCTCTTTCTGTATCTGTGTGTGTCTCTCTCTGTGTATCTGTGTGTGTCTTTCTCTCTCTGTATCTGTGTGTCTCTGTGTATCTGTGTGTGTCTCTCTCTCTATATCACTGTGTCTCTCTCACTTTCTTTCTGTATCTGTATCTCTCTGGCTCTCTCTCTCTCTGTATCTGTGTGTGTGTGTGTCTCTCTCTGTGTCTGCGTCTCTCTCTCTCTCTTTATCTGTGTATGTCTCTCTCTCTCTGTATCTGTGTGTGTCTCTCTCTGTCTCTCTCTCTGTCACTCTCTCTGTATCTGTGTCTCTCTCTCTGTGTATCTGTGTGTCTCTCTCTCTGTATCTGTGTGTCTGTTTCTCTGTATCTGTGTGTGTCTCTCTCTCTGTATCTGTGTTTCTCTCTCTGTATCTGTGTCTCTCTCTCTCTCTGTATCTGTCCCTCTCTCGCTCTCTCTCTGTATCTGTGTGTGTCTCTCTCTCTCTGTATCTGTGTGTGTCTCTCTCTCTGTATCTGTGTGTTTCTCTCTCTCTGTATCTGTCTCTCTCTCTCTCTGTATCTGTCTCTCTCTCTCTCTCTCTCTGTATCTGTGTGTCTCTCTCTCTGTATCTGTGTGTGTCTCTCTCTCTGTATCTGTCTCTCTCTCTGTATCTGTCTCTCCCTCTCTCTCTCTCTGTATCTGTGTGTCTCTCTCTCTGTATCTGTGTGTGTCTCTCTCTCTGTATCTGTCTCTCTCTCTCTCTGTATCTGTGTGTCTCACTCTCTCTCTGTATCTGTGTGTGTCTCGCTCTCTGTATCTGTGTGTCTCTCTCTCTCTGTATCTGTGTGTCTCTGTATTCCAAAATTGCCCGTTAATGTCCCAAGTTATGAAGGTTGGGGGGATTGTCCATGCTAAATGACCCCAGAGATGGAGAGACAGGGATACAGGGGAGCCCGAAACGCTACAGAAACAGGAGAAAGGTTTGAAAATGGAGGAATGTTTCTTATCCATCTATAAAAATAACCCACTCTGACAGCAGTTCCATTTCACACTCTCTGCTCAGTCCTGTGTTGGGGGGGGGGGGGGTTTAGTGTGGGATCAGTGTTTGCTTTTCTCAAACCGCAGTGAGATTCCCAACAAGGACAAGAGGTTTCAGTGTTTAAAAATGTAAAGATTACAACATCAAAGCAGACAGAGAGTGATGAGACCTCACACCTTCAATGTAGTGATTCCCCCAATCTTTCCTTTTGTATATTGCTACCTTCCTCTGTCTGAAGTATTGGAGACGTGGACATTACTGAAACAATTCAATCTCTCGGGACAATCCCTGTAAACAGCTTCTGGAAACAAATTGACACTTTAATCACCCAAAAAGCTGAATCTCTATTCAAACATCTCCCTCCGCATATCCTTGTAAATGTAAAGATAATTCCCATTTCCCCAAAGCAGGAAGATATGGAATGGAATCGCCTGAACCTCTCTATCAAAGATAGAAAGTTTCTTTTCTATAAAGTTTATTTATTAGTGTCACAAGTAGGTTCACATTAACACTGGAATAAAGTTACTGTGAAAATCCCCTAGTCCCCACACTCCGGCACCTGTTCGGGTTACACTGAGGGAGAATTTAGCACAGTCAATACTCCCTAACCAGCACATCTTTCAGATTGTGGGAGGAAACTGGAACACCCAGAGGAAACCCACCCAGACACGGGGAGAACATACAGACTCCGCACAGAGAGTGACCCAAGCTGGGAATCGAACCCAGGTCCCTGGAGCTGTGTACACAAGAACATAAGAAATAGGAGCAGGAGTAGACCATCTAGCCCTTCGCGCACACACACACACAAAGAGAGAAACACACACACACAAAGAGAGAAACACACACACACAAAGAGAGAAACACACACACACAAAGAGAGAAACACACACACACAAAGAGAGAAACACACACCCACAAAGAGAGAAACACACACGCACAAAGAGAGAAACACAGATACACACAAAGAGAGAAACACACACACACAAAGAGAGAAACACACACACCCAAAGAGAGAAACACACACACACAAAGAGAGAAACATACACGCACAAAGAGAGAAAGAACACACACACACACAAAGAGAGAAACACACACTCACAAACACATACAAAGAGAGAAACACAGATACATACAAAGAAAGAAACACACACACACACGCACAAAGACAGAAAGACACACACAGAGCAACACACACACAAGGAAATACAAACACAGACAAAGAGAGAAACACACACACCCAAAGAGAGAAACACACACGCATAAAGAGAGAAAAAACACACACACACAAGAGAGAATAACACACACAGAGCAACACACACACAAAGAGAGAAACACACACACAAAGAGAGAAGCGCGCACACACACACGGAGAAATACACACGCAAAGAGAGAAACACACACACAGAAACACACACACACACAAAGAGAGAAATACACACACACAGAAACACTCACACACACAAAGAGAAAAACACACAAACATAAAGAGAGAGACACACACACGTACAGACAGAGAAACACACACACGCACGCACACACAAGGAGAGAAGCACAACCACACACACACAAAAAAACACACACCACAAAGAGAGAAACACACACACAAACAGAGCGAGAGAAAGAGAAACACATGCACACACACACACACACACAGAAATACAAACACACACACAGAAACACACACAAAGAGAGAAACACACACACAAAGACACACAGAAACACACTCATATACAAAGAGAGAAACACACACACAGAGAAACATAGAGAAACACACACACCAAGAAACACGCACACGTACACTGAAACACACACACATACACAGAAATACACACACACAAAACACACGCACTTAAAGAGGGAAACACACACACACACACACGTCAATACCTTGTATCAAAGGTAGGGGAGTCTAAAACTAGAGGGGATAGGTTTAAGGTGAGAGGGGAGAGATACAAAAGTGTCCAGAGGGACAATTTTTCCACACAGAGGGTGGTGAGTGTCTGGAACAAGCTGCCAGAGGTAATAGTAGGGAGGGATACAATCTTGTCTTCTAAAAAATATTGAGACAGTTCCATGGGTGCGATGGGTACAGAGGGATATGGGCCAAATGTGGGCCATTGGGATTAGCTTAGGAGTTAAAAAAGGGGCAGCATGGGCAAGTGGGGCCGAAGGGCCTGTTTCCATGCTGTAAACCTCTGTGACTTTATGACTTACCCTCTCGCTCCCTCTGGTCTCTCTGCCTTCTCTCCTCACCACATTTCTCTATCCTGTCTCTCACCAAACCAAACAACATCCTTGTAAATCTCCTCTGTACCCTCTCAATAGCTTCTACATCTTTCCTATAGTGAGGCGACCAGAACTGTGCACAATACTCTAAATGAGGCCTGACAAGGGTCTTATAAAGTTGCTCTGTGTATGTGTGTGTTTCTCGCTCTGTGTGTGTTCTCGCTTTGTGTGTGTGTTTCTCTTTTTCTGTTTGTGTGTTTTTCTCTTTTTTTGTTTGTGTGTTTTTCTCTCTTTGTGACTGTGTGTGTTTCTGTGTGTGTATGTGTGTGTGTGCGTGTGGGTTGCTCTGTGCGTGTATGTGTTTCTCACTCTGTGTATGATTCTCACTTTGTGTGTGTGTGTCTCTCTCTCTGTATCTCTCTATCCCTCTCTCTCTGTATCTGTGTGTCTCTGTCTGTATCTGTGTGTCTCTGTCTCTCTGTATCTGAGTGTGTCTCTTTCTGTATCTGTGTCTGTCTCTCTCTTTGTATCTGTGTGTCTCTCACTCTATCTATATGTCTCCATCTCTCTGTATCTGTCTCTGTCTCTTTCTTTCTCTCTGTCTCTCCCTGTCTCTCTCTCTCTCTGTCTGTCTTTCTCTGTCTGTCTATGTGTGACACTCTCTCTCTGCATCTCTCTCTTTCACTCTCTGTGTCTCACTCTGTCTCTTTCTCTCTCTCTGGGTGGGTATCTCTCTGTCTCTGGGTGTGTGTGTGTGTGTGTGTGTCTCTCTGTTTATCTGTTTCTCTCTCTGTATCTGCGTCTCTCTATCTCTCTCTGTCTGTCTGTCTCTCTCTCTCTATCGGTGTCTCTCTGTCTGTATCTGTCTCTCCCCCTTTCACTCTGTATCTGTGCATCTCTCTCTCTCTCTATCTGTATCTGTCTCACTCTCAGCATCTGTCTCTCTCTCTCTTTGTGTCTGTGTGTGTCTCTTCCTGTGTGTGTCTCTCTCTCTGTATCTGTGTCTGTCTGTCTCTCTGTAACTGTGTGTGTCTCTCTCCCTCTCTGTATCTGTGTGTCTCTCTCTCTCTGTATCTGTGAGTGTCTCTCTCTCTGTAACTGTGTGTGTCTCTCTCCCTCTCTGTCTGTCTGTCTTTCTCTGCATCTGTATTGTCTCACTCTCTCTCTCTGTATCTGTCTGTGTCTCTCTCTCTGTATCTGTCTAACTCTCTCTCTCTGTATCTGTCTGTCTCTCTCTCTCTCTCTGTATCTGTCTGTTTCTCTCTCTGTATCCGTGTCTGTGTCTCTCTCTCACTCTGTTGTGGGTGTCTCTCTCTCTGTATCCTTGTTTTGGTCTCTCTCTTTGTCAGTCTGTATCTGTGTCTCTCTGTATCTGTGTGTTTCTTTATATATGTGTCCCTCTCTGTGTTTTCTGTGTGTGTCTCTCTCTCTGTATCTGTGTTTCTCTCTCTCTCTCGATATCTGTGTCTCTCTCTCTCTGTATCTGTCTCTCTCTCTCTCTCTCTCTCTCTGTAACTGTGTGTGTGTCTCTCTCTCTGTATCCGTGTGTGTCTCTCTCTCTGTATCTGTGTGTCTCTCTCTCTGTATCTGTGTGTTTCTCTCTCTCTCTGTATCTGTCTCTCTCTCTCTCTATCTATATCTGTCTCACTCTCAGCATCTGCCTCTCTCTCTCTTTGTGTCTGTGTGTGTCTCTTCCTGTGTCTGTCTCTCTCTCTCTGTATCTGTGTGTGTCTGTCTCTCTGTAACTGTGTGTGTCTCTCTCCCTCTCTGTATCTGCGTGTCTCTCTCTCTCTGTATCTGTGTGTCTCTCTCTCTGTATCTGTGTTTCTCTCTCTCTCTCTGTATCTGTGTCTCTCTCTCTCTCTGTATCTGTGTCTCTCTCTCTCTCTCTCTCTCTCTATCTGTGTGTGTGTCTCTCTCTCTGTATCTGTGTGTGTGTCTCTCTCTCTGTATCTGTGTGTGTCTCTCTCTCTGTATCTGTCTCTCTCTCTCTGTATCTGTGTCTCTCTCTCTCTCTCTGTATCTGTGTGTGTCTCTCTCTCTGTATCTGTCTCTCTCTCTCTCTGTATCTGAGAGTCTCACTCTCTCTCTGTATCTGTGTGTGTCTCTCTCTCTGTATCTGTGTGTGTCTCTCTCTCTGTATCTGTATCTCTCTCTCTGTATCTGTGTGTGTGTCTCTCTCTGTAACTGTGTTTCTCTCTCTCTCTGTATCTGTGTATCTCTCTCTCTCTGTATCTGTGTCTCTCTCTCTATCTGTATCTCTCTCTCTCTGTATCTGTGTGTGTCTCTCTCTCTGTATCTGTCTCTCTCTCTGTATCTGTCTCTCTCTCTCTCTCTGTATCTGTGTGTGTCTCTCTCTCTGTATCTGTATCTCTCTCTCTCTGTATCTGTGTGTGTGTCTCTCTCTGTATCTGTATCTCCCTCTCTCTCTGTATCTGTGTGTGTGTGTCTCTCTGTATCTGTATCTCTCTCTCTCTCTGTATCTGTCTGTGCCTCTCTCTCTCTCTGTATCTGTATCTCTCTCTCTCTCTGTATCTGTGTGTGCCTTTCTCTCTCTCTATATCTGTATCTCTCTCTCTCTGTATCTGTGTGTGTATCGCTCCCTCTGTGTCAGTATCTCTCTCTCTTTCTGTATCTGTGTCTCTCTCTGTCTCTGTATCTGTGTGTGTCTCTCTCTCGCTGTATCTGTCTCTCTCTCTCTGTCTCTCTCTCTCTGTATCTGTGTCACTCTCTCTCTGTATCTGCGTGTCTCTCTTTCTCTTGTATCTGTGTGTGTCTCTCTCTCTCTGTATCTGTGTGTCTCTCTCTCTGTATCTGTGTGTGTCTCTCTCTCTCTTTCTGTATCTGTATCTCTCTTGCTGTCTCTCTCTCTGTATCTGTGTGTGTCTCTCTCTCTCTGTATGTGTGTGTCTAACTCTCTCTCTGTATCTGTGTGTGTCTTTCTCTCTCTGTATCTGTGTGTCTCTGTCTCTCTGTGTATCTGCGTGTGTCTTTCTCTCTCTGTATCTGTGTGTCTCTCTCTCTCTGTGTATCTGTGTGTGTCTCTCTCTCTGTATCAGTGTGTCCCTCTCACTCTCTTTCTGTATCTGTATCTCTCTGCCTCTCTCTCTCTCTGCATCTGTGTGTGTCTCCCTCTCTCTGTATCTGTGTGTCTCTCTCTCTCTGTATCTGTGTGTGTCTCTCTCTCTGTATCTGTCTCTCTCTCTCTGTATCTGTGTCTCTCTCTCTCTGTATCTGTGTGTCTCTCTCTCTGTATCTGTGTGTCTGTTTCTCTGTATCTGTGTGTGTCTCTCTCTCTGTATCTGTGTGTGTCTCTCTCTCTGTATCTGTATCTCTCTCTCTGTATCTGTGTGTGTGTCTCTCTCTGTAACTGTGTTTCTCTCTCTCTCTGTATCTGTGTATCTCTCTCTCTCTGTATCTGTGTCTCTCTCTCTATCTGTATCTCTCTCTCTCTGTATCTGTGTGTGTCTCTCTCTCTGTATCTGTCTCTCTCTCTGTATCTGTCACTCTCTCTCTCTCTCTGTATCTGTGTGTGTCTCTCTCTCTGTATCTGTATCTCTCTCTCTCTCTGTATCTGTGTGTGTGTCTCTCTCTGTATCTGTATCTCTCTCTCTGTATCTGTGTGTGTGTGTCTCTCTCTCTCTGTACCTGTGTGTCTAACTCTCTGTCTGTATCTGTGTGTGTCTCTCTCTGTGTATCTGTGTGTGTCTTTCTCTCTCTGTATTTGTGTGTCTCTGTCTCTCTGTGTATCTGTGTGTGTCTTTCTCTCTCTGTATCTGTTTGTCTCTCTCTCTGTGTGTATCTGTGTGTGTCTCTCTCTCTGTATCAGTGTGTCCCTCTCACTCTCTTTCTGTATCTCTATCTCTCTGCCTCTCTCTCTCTCTGCATCTGTGTGTGTCTCCCTCTCTCTGTATCTGTGTGTGTGTCTCTCTCTCTGTATCTGTGTGTGTCTCTCTCTCTGTATCTGTCTCTCTCTCTCTGTATCTGTGTCTCTCTCTCTCTGTATCTGTGTGTCTCTCTCTCTGTATCTGTGTGTCTGTTTCTCTGTATCTGTGTGTGTCTCTCTCTCTGTGTCTGTGTGTGTCTCTCTCTCTGTATCTGTATCTCTCTCTCTGTATCTGTGTGTGTGTCTCTCTCTGTAACTGTGTTTCTCTCTCTCTCTGTATCTGTGTATCTCTCTCTCTCTGTATCTGTGTCTCTCTCTCTATCTGTATCTCTCTCTCTCTGTATCTGTGTGTGTCTCTCTCTCTGTATCTGTCTCTCTCTCTGTATCTGTCTCTCTCTCTCTCTCTGTATCTGTGTGTGTCTCTCTCTCTGTATCTGTATCTCTCTCTCTCTGTATCTGTGTGTGTCTCTCTCTCTGTATCTGTATCTCTCTCTCTCTCTGTATCTGTGTGTGTGTCTCTCTCTGTATCTGTATCTCTCTCTCTGTATCTGTGTGTGTGTGTCTCTCTCTCTCTGTACCTGTGTGTCTAACTCTCTGTCTGTATCTGTGTGTGTCTCTCTCTGTGTATCTATGTGTGTCTTTCTCTCTCTGTATCTGTGTGTGTGTCTCTCTCTGTATCTGTATCTCTCTCTCTCTCTGTATCTCTGTGTGTCTCTCTCTCTCTGTATCTGTGTGTCTCTCTCTCTCTCTGTGTATCTGTGTGTGTCTCTCTCTCTGTATCAGTGTGTCTCTCTCACTCTCTTTCTGTATCTGTATCTCTCTGGCTCTCTCTCTCTGTATCTGTGTGTGTGTGTCTCTCTGTATCTGTATCTCTCTCTCTCTCTGTATCTGTGTGTGTGTCTCTCTCTGTATCTGTATCTCTCCCTCTCTCTGTATCTGTGTGTGTGTGTCTCTCTGTATCTGTATCTCTCTCTTTCCCTGTATCTGTGTGTGCCTCTCTCTCTATCTGTGTATGTCTCTCTCTCTCTCTCTCTGTATCTCTCTCTCTCTGTATCTGTGTGTGTCTCGCTCTCTGTATCTGTATCTCTCTCTCTCTCTGTATCTGTGTGTGTCTCTCTCTCTCTGTATCTGTATCTCTCTCTCTCTGTATCTGTGTCTCTCTCTTTCTCTGTATCTGTGTGTGTGTCTCTCTCTCTCTGTATCTGTCTCTCTCTCTCTCTGTATCTGTGTCACTCTCTCTCTGTATCTGTATGTCTCTCTTTCTCTTGTATCTGTGTGTCTGTCTCTCTCTCTGTATCTGTGTGTGTCTCTCTCTCTCTGTATCTGTGTGTCTCTCTCTCTCTCATTCTGTATCTGTATCTCACTCGCTCTCTCTCTCTCTGTATCTCTGTGTCTCCCTCTCTCTCTGTATCTGTGTGTCTCTCTCTCTGACCTGTGTGTCTGTTTCTCTGTATCTGTGTGTGTCTCTCTCTCTGCATCTGTGTGTGTCTGTCTCTCTGTAACTGTGTGTGTCTGTCTCCCTCTCTGTATCTACATGTCTCTCTCTCTCTGTATCTGTGTGTCTCTCTCTCTGTATCTGTGTGTCTGTTTCCCTGTATCTGTGTGTGTCTCTCTCTCTGTATCTGTGTTTCTCTCTCTCTCTCTGTATCTGTGTCTCTCTCTCTCTCTGTATCTGTGTGTCTCTCTCTCTCTCTCTCTGTATCTGTGTGTGTCTCTCTCTCTGTATCTGTGTGTGTCTCTCTCTCTGTATCTGTATCTCTCTCACTGTATCTGTGTGTGTGTCTCTCTCTGTAACTGTGTTTCTCTCTCTCTCTGTATCTGTGTATCCCTCTCTCTCTGTATCTGTGTCTCTCTCTCTATCTGTATCTCTCTCTCTCTGTATCTGTGTGTGTCTCTCTCTCTGTATCTGTCTCTCTCTCTCTCTCTCTGTATCTGTGTGTGTCTCTCTCTCTGTAAATTTATCTCTCTCTCTCTGTATCTGTGTGTGTGTCTCTGTCTGTATCTGTATCTCTCTCTCTCTCTGTATCTGTGTGTGTGTGTCTCTCTGTATCTGTATCTCTCTCTCTCTGTATCTGTCTGTGCCTCTCTCTCTGTATCTGTATCTCTCTCTCTCTCTGTATCTGTGTGTGCCTCTCTCTCTCTCTATATCTGTATCTCTCTCTCTCTCTGTATCTGTGTGTGTCTCTCTCTCTTTCTGTATCTGTGTCTCTCTCTGTCTCTGTATCTGTGTGTGTCTCTCTCTCTCTGTATCTGTCTCTCTCTCTCTGTATCTGTGTGTGTCTCTCTCTCTCTGTATCTGTGTGTGTCTCTCTCTCTCTTTCTGTATCTGTATCTCTCTCTCTCTGTATCTGTGTGTGTCTCTCTCTCTGTATCTGTGTGTGTCTGTATTCCAAAATTGCCCCTCAATGTCCCAAGTTGTGAAGGTTGGGGGGATTGTCCATGCTAAATTGCCCCAGAGATGGAGAGACAGGGATACAGGGGAGCCCGAAACGCTACAGAAACAGGAGAAAGGTTTGAAAATGGAGGAATGTTTCTTATCCATCTATAAAAATAACCCACTCTGACAGCAGTTCCATTTCACACTCTCTGCTCAGTCCTGTGATGGGGGGGGTTTAGTGTGGGATCAATGTTTGCTTTTCTCAAACCGCAGTGAGATTCCCAACAAGGACAAGAGGTTTCAGTGTTTAATAATGTAAAGATTACAAACACAAAGCAGACAGAGAGTGATGAGACCTCACACCTTCAATGTAGTGATTCCCCCAATCTTTCCTTTTGTATATTGCTACCTTCCTCTGTCTGAAGTATTGGAGACGTAGACATTACTGAAACAATTCAATCTCTCGGGACAATCCCTGTAAACAGCTTCTGGAAACAAATTGACACTTTAATCACCCAAAAAGCTGAATCTCTATTCAAACATCTCCCTCTGCATATCCTTGTAAATGTAAAGATAATTCCCATTTCCCCAAAGCAGGAAGATATGGAATGGAATCACCTGAACCTCTCTATCAAAGATAGAAAGTTTCTTTTCTATAAAGTTTATTTATTAGTGTCACAAGTAGGTTCACATTAACACTGAAATAAAGTTACTGTGAAAATCCCCTAGTCCCCACACTCCGGCACCTGTTCGGGTTACACTGAGGGAGAATTTAGCACAGTCAATACACCCTAACCAGCACATCTTTCAGATTGTGGGAGGAAACTGGAACACCCAGAGGAAACCCACCCAGACACGGGGAGAACATACAGACTCCGCACAGACAGTGACCCAAGCTGGGAATCAAACCCAGGTCCCTGGAGCTGTGTACACAAGAACATAATAAATAGGAGCAGAATAAATAGGAGCAGGAGTAGGCCATCTAGCCCTTCACGCACACACACACACAAAGAGAGAAACACACACACACAAAGAGAGAAACACACACACACAAAGAGAGAAACACACACACACAAAGAGAGAAACACACACTCACAGACACATACAAAGAGAGAAACACAGATACACACAAAGAGAGAAACACACACACACACGCACAAAGACAGAAAGACACACACAGAGCAACACACACACAAGGAAATACAAACACAGACAAAGAGAGAAACACACACACCCAAAGAGAGAAACATACACGCACAAAGAGAGAAAAAACACACACACACACAAGAGAGAATCACACACACAGAGCAACACACACACACAAAGAGAGAAACACACACGCAGAGCAACACACACACACAAAGAGAGAAACACACACACAGAGCAACACACACACACAAAGAAAGAAACACACACACACGCACAAAGACAGACAGACACACACAGAGCAGCACACACACAGAAATACAAACACGCACACAGAAACACACACACCCAAAGAGAGAAACACACACGCATAAAGAGAGAAAAAACACACACACACAAGAGAGAATAACACACACAGAGCAACACACACACAAAGAGAGAAACACACACACACACAAAGAGAGAAGCGCGCACACACACACGGAGAAATACACACGCAAAGAGAGAAACACACACACAGAAACACACACACACACAAAGAGAGAAATACACACACACAGAAACACTCACACACACAAAGAGAGAAATACACACACACAGAAACACTCACACACACAAAGAGAAAAACACACAAACATAAAGAGAGAAGCACACACACATACAGACAGAGAAACACACACACGCACACACACACAAGGAGAGAAGCACAACCACACACACACAGAAAAATACACACCACAAAGAGAGAAACACACACACAAACAGAGCGAGAGAAAGAGAAACACATGCACACACACACACACACAGAAATACAAACACACACACAGAAACACACACAAAGAGAGAAACACACACACAAAGACACACAGAAACACACTCATATACAAAGAGAGAAACACACACACAGAGAAACATAGAGAAACACACACACCAAGAAACACACACACGTACACAGAAACACACACACATACACAGAAATACACACACACAAAACACACGCACTTAAAGAGGGAAACACACACACACACACACACACACGTCAATACCTTGTATCAAAGGTAGGGGAGTCTAAAACTAGAGGGGATAGGTTTAAGGTGAGAGGGGAGAGATACAAAAGTGTCCAGAGGGGCAATTTTTCCACCCAGAGGGTGGTGAGTGTCTGGAACAAGCTGCCAGAGGTAATAGTAGAGAGGGATACAATCTTGTCTTCTAAAAAATATTGAGACAGTTCCATGGGTGCGATGGGTACAGAGGGATATGGGCCAAATGTGGGCCATTGGGATTAGCTTAGGAGTTAAAAAAGGGGCAGCATGGGCAAGTGGGGCCGAAGGGCCTGTTTCCATGCTGTAAACCTCTGTGACTTTATGACTTACCTTCTCGCTCCCTCTGGTCTCTCTGCCTTCTCTCCTCACCACATTTCTCTATCCTGTCTCTCACCAAACCAAACAACATCCTTGTAAATCTCCTCTGTACCCTCTCAATAGCTTCTACATCTTTCCTATAGTGAGGCAACCAGAACTGCGCACAATACTGTAAATGAGGCCTGACAAGGGTCTTATAAAGTTGCTCTGTGTATGTGTGTGTTTCTCGCTCTGTGTGTGTTCTCGCTTTGTGTGTGTGTTTCTCTTTTTCTGTTTGTGTGTTTTTCTCTTTGGGTGTTTGTGTGTTTCTCTCTTTGTGACTGTGTGTGTTTCTGTGTGTGTGTGTGTGTGTGTGTGTGTGGGTTGCTCTGTGCGTGTATGTGTTTCTCACTCTGTGTATGATTCTCACTTTGTGTGTGTATGTTTCTCTCTTTGTGTTTGTGTGTTTCTCTCTTTGGGTGTGTGTGTTTCTCTCTTTGGGTGTGTGTGTTTCTCTCTTCATGTATGTGTGTGTTTCTGTGTGTGTGTTTCTCTCTTTGCGTGTGTGTGTGTTTCTCTCTTTGCGTGTGTGTGTTTTGCTCTTTGTGACTGTATGTGTTTCTGTGTGTGCGTGCGTGTGTTGCTCTGCACATTTGTGTGTTTCTCTCTTTGTGTGTGCGTGTGTTTCTCTCTTTGTGTGTGTGTTTTTGTCTTTGTGTGTGTGTTTCTGTGTGTGTGTGTGTGTGTTTCTGTGTGTATGAGTGTTTATCTCTTTGTGTGTGTGTGTGTCTCTCTCTGTCTCTCATTCTGCTTCTCTCTCTCTGTGTCTCTGTATCTGCGAGTGTGTGTGTGTCTCTCTCTGCGTCTCTGTGTGTGCCTCACAGTATCTGTGTGTGTGTCTCTCTCTCACTCTATCTGTATGTCTCTCTGTCTGTATCTGTTGTGTCTATCTCTCGCTGCATCTGTGTGTGTGTGTCTCTGTATCTCTCTATCCCTCTCTCTCTGTATCTGTGTGTCTCTGTCTCTCTGTATCTGTGTGTGTCTCTCTCTGTATCTGTGTCTGTCTCTCTCTTTGTATCTGTGTGTCTCTCACTCTATCTGTATGTCTCCATCTCTCTGTATCTGTCTCTGTCTCTTTCTTTCTCTCTGTCTCTCCCTGTCTCTCTCTCTCTCTGTCTGTCTTTCTCTGTCTGTCTATGTATGACACTCTCTCTCTGCATCTCTCTCTTTCACTCTCTGTGTCTCACTCTGTCTCTTTCTCTCTCTCTGGGTGGGTATCTCTCTGTCTCTGGGTGTGTGTGTGTGTGTGTGTCTCTCTGTCTCTCTGTTTATCTGTTTCTCTCTCTGTATCTGCGTCTCTCTATCTCTCTCTGCCTGTCTGTCTCTCTCTCTCTATCGGTGTCACTCTGTCTGTATCTGTCTCTCCCCCTTTCACTCTGTATCTGTGCATCTCTCTCTCTCTCTATCTGTATCTGTCTCACTCTCAGCATCTGTCTCTCTCTCTCTTTGTGTGTGTCTCTTCCTGTGTGTGTCTCTCTCTCTGTATCTGTGTGTGTCTCTCTCTCTGTAACTGTGTGTGTCTCTCTCCCTCTCTGTATCTGTGTGTGTCTCTCTCTCTGTATCTGTGTGTGTCTCTCTCTCTGTAACTGTGTGTGTCTCTCTCACTCTGTCTGTCTGTCTTTCTCTGTATCTGTATTGTCTCTCTCTCTCTCTCTGTATCTGTCTGTGTCTCTCTCTCTGTATCTGTCTCTCTCTCTGTATCTGTCCGTCTCTCTCTCTCTGTATCTGTCTGTGTCTCTCTCTCTGTATCTGTCGGTCTCTCTCTCTCTCTGTATCCGTGTCTGTGTCTCTCTCTCACTCTGTTGTGTGTGTCTCTCTCTCTGTATCCTTGTTTTTGTCTCTCTCTTTGTCAGTCTGTATCTGTGTCTCTCTGTATCTGTGTGTTTCTTTATATATGTGTCCCTCTCTGTGTTTTTTCTGTCTCTCTGTACCTGTTTGTCTCTGTCTCTGTATCGCTGTGTCTCTGTATCTGTGTGTCCCTCTCTGTATTTCCCTGAGTCTCTCTGTTTCCACGTCTGTGTGTCTGTCACTGTATTTCTCCCTCTGTTGTCTCTCTCTGTGTATCTGTGTGTGTCTTTCTCTCTCTGTATCTGTGTGTGTCTCTCTCTCTGTGTATCTGTGTGTGTCTCTCTCTCTGTATCAGTGAGTCTCTCTCACTCTCTTTCTGTATCTGTATCTCTCTGCCTCTCTCTCTCTCTGTATCTGTGTGTGTCTCTCTCTCTCTGTATCTGTGTCTCTCTCTCTCTCTCTCTGTATCTGTGTGTGTCTCTCTCTCTCTCTGTATCTGTGTATGTCTCCCTCTCTCTGTATCTGTGTGTGTCTCTCTCTCTGTATCTGTCTCTCTCTCTCTCTGTATCTGTGTGTGTCTCTCTCTCTCTGTATCTGTGTGTCTCTCTCTCTGTATCTGTGTGTCTGTTTCTCTGTATCTGTGTGTGTGTCTCTCTCTGTATCTGTGTTTCTCTCTCTCTCTCTGTATCTGTGTCTCTCTCTCTCTCTGTATCTGTGTCTCTCTCTCTCTCTCTCTGTATCTGTGTGTGTGTCTCTCTCTCTGTATCGGTGTGTGTCTCTCTCTCTGTATCTCTGTGTGTCTCTCTCTCTGTATCTCTCTCTCTCTCTGTATCTGTGTGTCTCTCTCTCTCTGTATCTGTGTGTGTCTCTCTCTGTATCTCTCTCTCTCTCTGTATCTGTGTGTCTCTCTCTCTCTGTATCTGTGTGTGTCTCTCTCTCTGTATCTGTCTCTCTCTCTCTCTGTATATGTGTGTCTCACTCTCTCTCTGTATCTGTGTGTGTCTCTCTCTGTATCTGTGTGTGTCTCTCCCTCTGTATCTGTATCTCTCACTCTGTATCTGTGTGTGTGTCTCTCTCTGTATCTGTCTCTCTCTCTGTATCTGTGTGTGTCTCTCTCTCTCTGTATCTGTCTCTCTCTCTCTGTATCTGTGTGTGTCTCTCTCTCTCTGTATCTGTCTCTCTCTCTCTGTATCTGTCTCTCTCTCTCTGTATCTGTCTCTCTCTCTCTCTCTGTATCTGTCTGTGCCTCTCTCTCTCTGTATCTGTATCTGTCTCTCTCTGTATCTGTGTGTGTCTCTCTCTCTGTATCTGTGTGTCTCTCTCTCTGTATCTGTGTGTGTCTCTCTCTCTGTATCAGTGTGTGTCTCTATCTCTGTATCTGTCTCTCTCTCTCTCTCTGTATCTGTCTCTCTCTCTCTCTCTGTATCTGTGTCTCTCTCTCTCTCTCTCTGTATCTATGTGTCTCTCTCTCTGTATCTGTGTGTCTGTTTCTCTGTATCTGTGTGTGTCTCTCTCTCTGTATCTGTGTTTCTCTCTCTCTCTCTCTGTATCTGTGTGTCTCTCTCTCTCTGTATCTGTGTGTGTCTCTCACTCTCTGTATCTGTGTGTCTCTCTCTCTCTCTGTATCTGTGTGTGTCTCTCTCTCTCTGTATCTGTGTGTGTCTCTCTCTCTGTATGTGTGTCTCTCTCTCTCTGTATCTGTCTCTCTCTCTCTCTCTGTATCTGTGTCTCTCTCTCTCTGTATCTGTGTGTGTCTCTCTCTCTGTATCTGTCTCTCTCTCTCTCTGTATCTGTGTGTCTCACTCTCTCTCTGTATCTGTGTGTGTCTCTCTCTCTGTATCTGTGTGTGTTTCTCTCTCTGTATCTGTATCTCTCTCTCTCTGTATCCGTGTGTGTGTCGCTCTCTGTATCTGTGTTTCTCTCTCTCTCTCTCTGTATCTGTGTATCTCTCTCTCTCTGTATCTGTGTCTTTCTCTCTATCTGTATCTCACTCTCTCTGTATTTGTGTGTGTGTCTCTCTCTCCGTATCTGTGTGTCTCTCTCTGTATCTGTATCTCTCTCTATCTCTGTATCTGTGTGTGTGTGTCTCTCTGTATCTGTATCTCTCTCTCTCTCTGTATGTGTGTGTGTCTCTCTCTCTCTGTATCTGTGTGTGTCTCTCTCTCTGTATCTGTCTCTCTCTCTCTGTATCTGTGTGTCTCTCTCTCTCTGTATTTGTGTGTGTCTCTCTCTCTGTATCTGTCTCTCACTCTCTTTCTGTATCTGTATCTCTCTGGCTCTCTCTCTCTCTGTATCTGTGTGTGTGTCTCTCTCTCTGTATCTGTATCTCTCTCTCTCTCTGTATCTGTGTGTGTGTCTCTCTCTGTATCTGTATCTCTCCCTCTCTCTGTATTTGTGTGTGTGTGTCTCTCTGTATCTGTATCTCTCCCTCTCTCTGTATTTGTGTGTGTGTGTCTCTCTGTATCTGTATCTCTCTCTCTCTCTGTATCTGTGTGTGCATCTCTCTGTATCTGTGTATGTCTCTCTCTCTCTCTCTGTATCTGTATCTCTCTCTCTCTGTATCTGTTTGTGTCTCTCTCTCTGTATCTGTATCTCTCTCTCTCTGTATCTGTGTGTGTGCCTCTCTCTCTTTATCTGTGTGTGCCTCTCTCTCTCTATATCTGTATCTCTCTCTCTGTCTGTATCTGTGAGTGCCTCTCTCTCTCTCTGTTTCTGTATCTCTCTCTCTCTCTCTGTATCTGTGTGTGTCTCTCTCTGAATCTGTATCTCTCTCTCTCTGTGATTCTGTGTCTCTCTCTGTCTCTGTATCTGTGTGTCTCTCTCTCTGTCTCTGTATCTGTCTCTCTCTCTGTTTCTCTCTCTCTGTACCTGTGTCACTCTCTCTCTCTCTCTCTGTATCTGTGTCACTCTCTCTCTGTATCTACGTGTCCCTGTTTCTCTTGTATCTGTGTGTGTCTCTCTTTCTGTAACTGTGTGTCTCTCTCTCTCTGTATCTGTGTGTTTTTTCTCTCTCTCTTTCTGTATCTGTATCTCTCTTGCTCTCTCTCTCTCTGTATCTCTGTGTGTCTCTCTCTCTCTCTCTGTATCTGTGTGTGTCTCTCTCGGTGTATCTGTGTGTCTTTCTCTCTCTGTGTATCTGTGTGTGTCTCTCTCTCTGTATCAGTGTGTCTGTCTCACTTTCTTTCTGTATCTGTATCTCTCTGGCTCTCTCTCTCTCTGTATATGTGTGTGTGTCTCTCTCTTTGTATCTGTGTGTCTCTCTCTCTCTCTGTATCTGTGTCTCTCTCTCTATCTGTATCTCACTCTCTCTCTGTATCTATGTGTGTGTCTCTCTCTCTGTATCTGTGTGTGTCTCTCTTTTGTATCTGTATCTCTCTCTCTCTGTATCTGTGTGTGTGTCTCTCTCGGTATCTGTATCTCTCTCTATCTCTGTATCTGTGTGTGTGTGTCTCTCTGTATCTGTATCTCTCTGTCTCTGTATCTTTATGTGCCTCTCTCTCTCTGTATCTGTGTATGTCTCTCTCTCTCTGTATCTGTGTGTGTGTCTCTCTCTGTATCTGTCTCTCTCTCTCTCTGTATCTGTGTCTCTCTCTCTCTCTCTCTGTATCTGTGTGTCTCTCTCTCTGTATCTGTGTGTCTCTCTGTATCTGTGTGTGTCTCTCTCTCTGTATCTGTGTTTCTCTCTCTCTCTCTCTGTATCTGTGTCTCTCTCTCTCTGTATCTCTGTGTGTCTCTCTCTCTCTGTATCTGTGTCTCTCTCTCTCTCTCTGTGTATCTGTGTGTGTCTCTCTCTGTATCTGTGAGTGTCTCTCTCTCTGTATCTGTGTGTGTCTCTCTCTCTGTATCTGTCTCTCTCTCTCTCTCTGTATCTGTGTCTCTCCCTCTCTGTATCTGTGTGTGTCTCTCTCTCTGTATCTGTCTCTCTCTCTCTCTGTATCTGTGTGTCTCACTCTCTCTCTGTATCTGTGTGTGTCTCTCTCTCTGTATCTGTGTATGTCTCTCTCTCTCTGTATCTGTGTGTATGTCTCTCTCTGTATCTGTCTGTCTCTCTCTCTCTGTATCTGTGTGTCTCTCTCTCTCTCTGTATCTGTCTGTCTCTCTCTCTCTGTATCTGTGTGTCTCTCTCTCTCTCTGTATCTGTGTGTCTCTCTCTCTGTATCTGCGTCTCTCTCTCTCTGTATGTGTGTGTGTGTCTCTGTGTGTATCATTGATCAACAATTCTGGTGCTCCAGTGAGCACCTCAGAAGATAAACACTGGTCACGGCTGACAGAGTAACCGTTGTTGTCCAATCTTTATATGTCCTGTTTGTGAACAGAACTCCCATTTACCTGACGAAGGAGCAGCGCTCCGAAAGCTAATGGCTTTTGTTACCAAATAAACCGATTGGACTTTAAACTGGAGTTGTGAGACTTCTTACAGGGGAGGTCACAGAGAGTTTGAGAATAGGCAGTATTTTTCCTTTGTTTAAGAAGGGTACCAAGGATAATCCAGGTAATTACAGTCCGGTTAGCCTTACTTCAGCGGTCGGGAATTGATTGGAGAGGATTTTTCGAGACAGGGTTTACTCCCACTTGTAAATAAGGGGCCGTATTAGCGAGAGGAAACATGGTTTTGTGAAGGGGAGGTCGTGTCTTATCAGAACAAAGAACAACACAGCACGGGAAACAGACCCTCCAGCACAACAAGCCCGCGCTGCCATTTTAACATTGAGTTCCCTCCTCCACCCATGACCTTTGTCTACACCTATTGGAGAAGATTGAGGGAAGGCTAATTTAGGGACAATTTGTTGCACCAATCAGCCTAAGAGCACATTTTTGAGATGTGGGAGGAAAGCGGAGCACCCGGAGAAAACCCACGCAATTACGGGAAGAATGTGTAAACTCCCACAGACAATGGCCCAAATCCATGTATCTGCACAGCAAACAGTGATAGTCACCGAGTTCTCGTGTTGCCCGCCAGTTTAAGCGTACACTAACGACGTGAAGCACTAGGCAACTCTCGAAGCAACATCCAAGGGCAGCCCTTGCACGACCCACCGCGTGTATGCCCCTTGTTGGTCAATAAGGTAGACTGAATGTCCTGTGAAGTAAAAGAAAAGGCATCATTAAACATGTGAAACTTAGTCTTTTTTTATTAATTTTAACTAATTTAATCGAGTTTTTTTTTAAGTAAGTGACAAAGATGTTTAATGAGGTATGGGCAGTGGGTGTTTTCTACATGGGGTTCAGTGAATATTTTGACAAGGTCTGTCATGCCAGACTGGTACAAAGGATGAAGTCATACCGAATCTCAAAGAGCTGATGAGGTGGATACAGAACTGGATCGGCCATTGAATACAGAGAGGAGCAGAACATGGGTGTGTTTCTAAATGGAGGGCTGTGACAAATAGTGTTCCTCAGGGATTAGTGCTGGGATCTTTGCTGCTTGTAATGTGAGTGAATGATTTGTGAGAAAACGTAGTTGGTTAGATTAGTAAGTTTGCAGATGACACAAATGCTGGTGGCATTGTGATTTGTGATGAGGACCATCAAAAGTTACAACAGGATATAGATTGGTTGGAGACTTGGGCATTTAGATGGAAAGTTGAGTTTAATCTGGGCAAATGTGAGGTAATTCATTTGGAAGGTCTAATACAGATGGGAAACATTCAGAAAATGGCAAAACCCTGGAGAATACTGAGAAGGAATATTGATAGGTGTACGGCTATACAAATCACTGAAGTGGCAATGCAGGTAGAGAAGGTAGTCAAGAAGGCACATTCCTGTCTTCGTCAGCCGGGGCATTGATTTTAAAATTGGGAAGTCATGTTGCAGCTTTGTAAAATTTTTGTTTGGTCACACTTAGAGTATAGTGTTCAATTCTGGTTACCACACTACCAGAAGAGTGTGGAGGTTTTGGAAAGGGTCCAGAAAATATTTACCAGTATGTTCCCTGTTTGGAGGGCACCAGCTATGAGGAGAAACTTGATTTGTTTTCACTGAAACAACGGAGGTTGAGGGGCAACCTGATAGATGTCTACAAGATTATGTGGGGCATGGGCAGAGTGAATAGTCAGATTTTTTTTTTCAAAGTGGAATATTCAATTCCGAAGAGGTATAGGTTTAACGTTTAAAGGAGATGTACGAAACAAGTTTTTTTTTACACTGAAAGTGGTGGATGTCTTGAACTTGTTGCCTGGGGAGGTAGGGGAAACAGATACGATAGTGAATTTTAAGGGACATCTTGACAATACATTTGCAGCATGGGATTAGCCGGATATGTTACCCAAAAGAAGAAGGTGTTTTCGTTCAGTTGGGCAGCATGGTCGATGCAGGCTTGGGGGTCCGAAGGGCCTGATCCTAGCTGTAGTTTTCATTGTTCTTTGTTCATTGTTCTAAATGTGATTTTTCTGATATACGTCTGACACGTTCCAATACGGTGCTGACACCACTCAGTGCAAAATTTACCATGGGTTTTTGAGAGGAAGCATGGGCGATGAATTATGTTCCCCTTGTCATTAATTCCTGCTGTTACGGAATACTCTCAGTTTACTGAGGCTTCGATATATAAACAGATTATCTGTTCAAGTCATGAACAATGTCACCACTCCATGTCATCTTTTGATCTTTTTTTTTCTCCAAATCGCTTTACAATCCATAAGGATTAATTATGGCGACGTTTCTGCCTGAGAACTATGAGCCCAGAGGTTTGTGCCCTTGATTGTTCTCTCACAGCTAGAACTGTACCTGATTTTTCTGCCAAAGTGCATCTTTTAACACTTTAACAGGATATGATTATTAGTGTGGATGCAAAGCTGTAGGGCCCTTCAAGCCCTTCGAACTGTATCACCTTAACATGTAGAATTGAAGACCATGTGCTGCAAAATGGGAATGATTTTGCAGCTCTTCTGTTCTGGTCCAGCATGGACACAATGTGAATAAAGATGATGAAGGTTTCAAAACATAAAGCCGATGCTGCAATAAGCACAAAGGAAAAGAGTAAATTAAGAACATAAGAACATAACATAAGAAAAAGGAGCAGGAGTAGGCCATCTAGCCCTTCGAGCCTGCCCCGCCATTCAATAAGATCATGGCTGATCTGTCGTGACTCAGCTCCACCTTCCCGCCCTCTCCCCATAACCCTTAATCCCTTCTCTTATCAAAAACCCATCAACCCACGTCTTAAAAATATTTAGCGAGGCAGCCTCCACCACTTCAACGGGCAGAGAATTCCAGAGATTCACCACCCTTTGAGTGAAGAAGTTCCTCCTCAACTCTGTTCTAAACCGCCCCCGCTTTATCTTGAGGCTGTGCCCCCTAGTCCTACTATCCTTTCTGAGCGGGAAGAGTCTCTCCACCTCTATCCTATCCATTCCATTCATCATCTTATACGTCTCAATGAGATCTCCCCTGATCCTTCTAAACTCTAACGAGTACAAGACTAGGTTATTCAGCCTCTCCTCACAGGAACATAGAACATAGAACATTACAGCGCAGAACAGGCCCTTCGGCCCACGATGTTGCGCCGACCAGTTACAAAAACAATGACCCACTAACCTAAACCAATCCCTTTTTGTCCATAAACCTATCCACGGATCTCTTAAACGCCCCCAAACTAGGCGCATTTACAACTGCAGCAGGCAGGGCATTCCAATCCCTCACCACCCTTTGGGTAAAGAACCCACCCCTGACATCCGTCCTATAACTACCACCCCTTACTTTAAAGCCATGCCCCCTCGTGTTAGATTTCTCCGTCAGAGGAAAAAGGCTATTACTATCCACCCTATCTAAACCTCTAATCATCTTATATGTTTCAATATGATCCCCTCTTAGCCTCCTTCTTTCCAGCGAAAACAACCCCAAATCCCTCAGCCTCTCCTCATAGGACCTCCCCTCCATACCAGGCAACATCCTGGTAAACCTCCTCTGCACCCTCTCCAAAGCCTCCACATCCTTCCTGTAATGTGGGGACCAGAACTGCACACAGTACTCCAAGTGCGGCCGCACCAGAGTTGTGTACAGTTGCAACATGACGCTGTGACCCCTAAATTCAATCCCCCTACCAATAAACGCCAAGACACCGTATGCCTTCTTAACAACCTTATCTACTTGACTCCCAACTTTCAGGGATCTATGTACACATACACCTAGATCCCTCTGCTCATCCACACTATTCAAAGTCCTCCCGTTAGCCCTATACTCGACACATCTGTTATTCCTACCAAAGTGAATTACCGCACACTTCTCCGCATTAAACTCCATCCGCCACCTCTCGGCCCAGCTCTGCAACCTGTCCAAGTCTTCCTGCAAACTATGACACCCTTCCTCACAATCTACCACACCTCCGACTTTGGTGTCATCAGCAAATTTACTAATCCACCCAACTATACCCTCATCCAGATCATTAATAAAAATTACAAACAGCAGTGGCCCCAAAACAGGTCACTGAGGCACACCACTCGTAACCGAACTCCATGATGAATATTTACCATCAACCACCACCCTCTGTCTCCTATCCGCTAGCCAATTCCTGATCCAATTCCCTAGATCACTCTCAATCCCATACATCTGCATTTTCTGCAGAAGCCTTCCATGGTGAACAGGAACAGGAACAGGCCCTTTGGCCCTCCATGCCTACAACGACCATTCTGCCTGAATTAATTGAAACGTCCTACAGTTCGGGGGCCATATCCTTCCATTCGTGTCCCATTTATGCATTTGTGAATATGTATTTGCGCCATTATTGTATCTGCCTTCACTACCTCCCCCGTCAGCGAGTTCCAGGCAACCGCCAAGCTCTGTGTAAAGCAAAAGTGCCTTTGAACATCTCCTCTCAACCTTGCCCCTCACAGCTCAAACCTATGTCCCCTACTTGTTGACTCTTCCACTCCGGGAAAAAGCTTCTGACTATCCACTCTGTCCATGCCTTTCATCATCTTATAGACTTCTATCAGGTCACTCCACAGCCTTTGACGTTCCAGTGAGAAAAAACCCAAGTCTCTTTAACTACTCCTCAGAGCTAATGCTTTCCATACCAGATCCTTGATAGTTTATATTTTCAATATTCATAGAATCAGAGTGAAATTCGGGCAATCATCTTGGCAAACTTTAAAAAAAAATCTTCAGCATGTTCCAGTGTGTAAGATTGTAATTACGGAGTGTAGAAAATTATACCAACTCCTATTCTAAATGGGATTAGTAGCTGATATTTGGGTTAGTAGCAGTTAGCAGCTACTAATACGACACAAACATATACATTGCAATGTGATATTATGACAATTTTAATCTCCAGGTGCAATCTCACTTGTTAAATGCGAGATTGCCAAATTAAATGTCAAATTTCACGTAAAGTATCTGCTAATAACAACGGCTAACGGAACAGCCAAACTCCTGTTGCAAGCTTAAATTGCTGACAATCTTGTTCAATATTCAAACTTCAACAACCAGTGCCCAAGCGTGGGCATTGAGTTACCCAGACTCGCAAACATGTTGCCCTCTGTAGTTGTGAATCACTGGCAGATAGTGACATTGTGTAAATTTAACGATAGCGAAACAGGTCTGAGGAGATTTGTTAGGATAAATTAAAACAACGATATCCATATTTTTGAAAGTGAAATTCAAAGGAAAATATTGTTCGAGGCTTGTGAATTTATGACTTGCATTGATAGATGCATTCATGCTAATTAAATTGAATTCACTGAGGTTCTCCTCATTCTTCACTCATTCTGTCTCTGGATTTGATCAGAAAAAGGCAGAGATGAAGGTGTCTTTACACGGGTGGGTCACTGGGTGGCGCAGTGACTCTGTCTCTAAAGGGTCCTGAGTTCAACCACATCCCACCCATGACTGGGGGGGACATGCCTATCTGGGAAAGGGGGGGAAACCGGATCATAGGGAAATGGAGCGGAGTTGATGGGTTTAGGAGAACGGAATTAAGCCAAGACAGGGATGGTTAAATTTTTATTCAAAATTTATTTAAAAATTCAGAGAATATTTTACAGCGAAATTGTTTTTTTTTAAAGTTAGGAAAGTGAACATAGCGATCGAGGGTCACATTGAGAACAGGAGACATGTACGGAGAATCCGTCAATATTTGTACATCTGTTACATTAACCAGAAAGAGAATACAGATCCTTAATAGAAAGAGGAATTAACAAACGTGAATAAGGAATGAGAAATTATTTATACATTAAGTTTACACTAGGAGGGAAACTATTAACCACAATAACATTATAACAAAAAACAACCTCGTACTTTTCACACTGAAAACTGAAATAATGTCTATTGTTGCCTCAGTTACAGATCCAGAATGATAAACTGAGAGAAATTTACTGATAGATTCACCGAGAGCAGATATTGTATTGGAGCCATACACAGATCTTTATAATCAGCTGAGGGAAATCTGCAGCGTCCAAAATTCAACCCATCATTTGATCTGTAAAATAAAGAGGCAATATTGAAGCAGATGTATCTGATGCGGGACATTAATGTTTTTAATCAGTGAAACAATGAGAGATTTTTCAAATCCATTCTGCCAGTTTGAAATGTGAATGGATTGAATCATCTCACCTTCACCAGAGTGACGGCAGTGCTGTAGAAAATGCTCAGGAAGAACAGGACGATGAATGTGGAAGCGGTTGTCCAGATGTTGCTGTTATCATCCTCACTGTCTTCAATCCAGATGCGGTCGGTGGGGTCTAGGGGACAGAGGCCAGGAAATGGAATTAGATTACTTTATTTATCCAGGGAATCTCATTGTTTTCTTTTCCCTCTTCTCCTTCATAAACTGTTCATTCATTCTCATGTCTAATTTTCAATGTATATCTCCTGTTAAATTCAGGACACTCAGTAACAGATCTCCATAACTATTTTCACACCTGATCCTTATTGGTATTCCTTGGAGAGTCCATGTCAGAAAGCACTGAAGGTGTTTTCTTGATAATCAGTTCATTTTGAACTATTTGCCACTAACCCTTATTGAAGAATGTTCTGACTGATCTGGAGAAACATTCCCCTGTCAATGATTGTTTCCACAGATGGTGACTGATCTGTAAACTGTGAATGCTGCTGTTTAAGATCTGGGATGTATTTTCCAATCTTTGCTTATTTACAGTGGAAATGTTTAGTAAATCATGAGCTTAACTCAGTTTCTCAACGTGTTTGGCGGTGTTTTGAGAATTGGGATAGTCATCGGTGTGTATGTCCATTCAAATTCACATTTAAATTTTACTTTCATCATTCACCTGCCGTTTGTATTAAAGATTGTATGTGTGTGTGTGTGTGTGTGTGCGCGTCTGTGTGTGTGTGTGTGTGTGTCTGTGAGTCTGTGTGTGTGTGTGTGTGTGTGTGCGCGCGTCTGTGTGTGTGTGTGTCTGTGAGTCTGTGTGTGTGTGTGTGTGTGTGCGTCAGTGCGTGTGTGTGTGTGTGTCTGTGAGTCTGTGTGTGTGTGTGTGTGTGCGTCAGTGCGTGTGTGTGTGTGTGTCTGTGAGTCTGTGTGTGTGTGTGTGTGTGTGTGTGTGTGTGAACACTTCCTGAGCTGCATTAATTTTTGGTCCTGAGTTAATCTGTGTGTATGAGGGATAATGAACATGTTCATTTGCCTGTGTTTGTTGATTTGTGTACTTGTGTGTCTGTGTGTATAATTTATTCTTCAGATATTGTGGATATATGACTATTATTGTGTGAAGTCTCTGTATATTTATTAATGCCACTCTTAACGTGTGCACGTGTTTCTGCCTGTTTCAATGTGTTAATTTGTGTCACTCGAATAATGTTTCCTTCCCTTTCTTTGTGTGTCTGTTCCTCCGTGCGTTTGTGTGTGTATCTGTTGACATATTAGTGCATGTAAATTCGTGTTGGTAGTTATTTATAACAATGTGTCAGTGTATGGCTGTGTTTCCATGTGTAGTATTGTGTGCTGTGGTGTTCTGTTCTGAAGGAGCGTGTGAATGTTTGCATCCACATGTTTGTGTGAAAATATTTTGCTCTCTGTTCCTCTATAAGCAGTGTGTTAATATTGTTATATCTATTTCCCTGTATAAGTGATAATGTGTATAACATTGTGGGTCTCTATATCTGTATTCATTTCAGCGTGAACGTGTGAGAACATGCATTTGTTTGAGTGTGTGTATCTATTTGTGTATGTTTTGGACCTGCATAAATGTTATCTGTCCGTATTGTGTGTATGCATGTACGTGTTTGTGTTTGTGTCCGTGTACCTAGTCCGTATGTTTAGGTAAGTGTGTACTTGTGTGTTTGTGTGTGTTTCTGCGGGCGTTTGTACATATCTGATAATTTGTGTGCATGTTTTGTTTTGTGCCTTCTTGTACAAGTCCGTGCCCGTGTGTGCAGGTGTGGGTGTATGCCCCCTTGTGCATGCATGTGTGCGTGTATATGTGTGTGCGTGTGTGTGTGTGTGCATGGTGCGTGTGGGACAGAGAGAGAGCGAGAGAGAAAGAGAGAGTATTTGTGTATGCACGCATTTTTGTTTGTATATGTATAGTCCATTAGTGTATTCGAGGGAGCGTGCTTGTTTGAGTTCGTTTGTGCGTATATTGTGTGTTCTTCTGATCCGTGTATGTGCATTTGTATTTATGAATGTATCTGTGTTTTTGTTGTGTATGTATTTGTGCGTATTGTGTATTTGTGAGATTCTGTGTCTGTATTTGAATGTGCCTGTCTATATTTCTGTGTGTGGGACTATGTATATGCGTTTGTGTGTTATATTAACATTCTGTATTCGTGTGCATATGTATGAGTATGTGTATTTGTGCAATTGTGTCCACGTTTCTGTGTGTGCGTGTGTGTGTGTATGTGTGTGAGTGTGTAGTGTGTCTGTATGTGTGAATGTGTGTGTGTATGTGTGTGTGAGTGTGTGCATGTGTGTGTGAGTGTGTAGTGTGTGTATGTATGTGTGTGTGTGTGAGTGTGTAGTGTGTGTAGTGTGTGTAGTGTGTGTATGTGTGTGTGAGTGTGTGTATGTGTGTGTGAGTGTGTGTATGTGTGTGTGAGTGTGTGAGTGTGTGTGTGTGAGTGTGGGTGTGGATGCCTATGTATGTATGTATAATTGTGACAGTTTTGGGCAGCATTATCAGTGTGTGTATTTTTTAACTGTTGCTCCAAGTTTCACCGACCATAGTGAAGTGAATATGATCCAGACAACCCGAATAATGGAACATATTTTCAATGATTTGCTGTAGAAATGTATTTTATGTGAGGGGCACAGTGATATCAGGAGAGAGAATGAAATAATTCATTGATGTATCTCAGAGAACTCAGGGACAGAACAGTTAAAACCCGGGGAGGAATCTATGACTTGTTTAAATTTGTATTCTGGGAAATCAATGCCAGCAGATGATTGACAGGAACAAGAGTGTTGAGACATTTTAAAATTATGTTGCATTAGTATATATATATATTTCAATGATTAAGATAATGATACTTCAAAATCTATAGCAAGTAAACCGGAAACTAATTTGTACTGTTGGCAACTGGATCCTTATAGTAGAGAAATGTTCCCTTCCAAACACAGGAGAGGGAGGAGAGTGAGCTCAGAGTTTCCCTCCCCCTACCCGGTGATACAATGTCACTGATGGTGCTAACCACTGAGGAGGTACAGGTGAGTGGATTAAATAATGACATTCCTCCTCTTTTCATTGAGGAAGTTTTGGGACATGGATTAACTACTGCTCCTCCCCTCTCTTTGCTGGGTTAGTGGGAATCCAGGATGTTAACAATTTCACTCTCCCTCAATCCGATGGGGGGAATATTTCTTCATGTTTTTTTGTGTGTGACCCTCACTTCAGTTCCCAGTGGGTGCGGTGCAGTAGCTTAAAGAGGTGGTCAATGAGAGAAACAGGGACACAGAGATCTAAATGTTGTGTTTGTGTGTCAGACATGTTAAAAATGTCGGAGTGTTTTCCCCTCAGCGGGAGGAAAGTCAGTGAAGATATTTTGCAGAATCCTGTAATGAATGTGCTCTACTCTATCCCTGACCCAGTGTCTATCTCCGCTGGGAGCACTGGTTCAACAATGTTGGGTCCGAGACATGAAAATATCTGACTCAAAATCAAAGATATGGAAGTAAAACTGAAAAACAACCAATTAAACAATTGGGTATTTCATTGATCGTTAGAGGAAAATGTTTTTATTCTTTTTATTGTAGTTTTTAATGGAAGTGAGTGACTCTCATTGACATGAATTAACAGTGTCCATCAGTGCAAGGGAAATGTTCACAAAACTGGGTTTACCGCTGGATTTGTCAACTGTTCTGTTGATGATCTTCAAGGGGATGGCTTCATGTCCCACCACACAGGAGTAAGAAGCGCCGCTGGACCATTCCTCTGCTGCAATGGATAACAGGCTGTACATGAAGAAGGAGCTATCGCCGTTCTCCGCCACCACCTCGGTGTTCCTGTAGTTCCCGGGATTCACCGGCTTGTCGTTGACGGTCCACTTGACGAAGATCTCTCGGGGGGAGAAACCTCTCACTAAGCAGCTGAGGGAGACGAAACTCTGAGCGGAGACGTCTTCTGCCGAGGGCAGGAGGACAGAGACGACCGGTTCCCGCGGATTTGGATCTGCAGAAAATGTACAATAAATGTCAATAAACTGGAGAGTTCTGGAGACAATGAAACCACTGGTGAGATATCAGGAAAATGTGCTTCTCTTCTGATTTTAACTCTTCCCATTTTTGATTTGCAGCTTGGAGGGGAGGTGAACACAATTCTTTTCTCAAATAACTCAGGAGGGGGCGGAGTGGAAAGATTCAGAAAGTTTACAGCACAGAATCAGGCCATTCGGCCCAACTGATCTACTTTTTCTTTTTGGTTTTCTGGTTTTTGATGCTCCACATCAGGCTCCTCCCTTCTTCTTCGCTCTAAACCCAATAACATCGCCTTCAGTTCACTTTTCACTCATCAACACATCAAACTCCCCAGAAAAATATCAATCGGCCCAGAGTAGTTTAGTTCAGGGGAGAACATTAATGCACTGAATACTAACTATTGAGTAGTACACTTTCACTGGAGATAGACACAGTGATGCATTTACATAGAAACATAGAACATTACAGCACAGTACAGGCCCTTTGGCCCTCAATGTTGTGCCGAGCTATGTCCAATCCCAAGATCAAGCTCTCCCACTCCCTATCATTCTGGTGTGCTCCATGTATCTATCCAATAACCGCTTGAAAGTTCCTAAAGTGTCTGACTCCACTATCACAGCAGGCAGTGCATTCCACACCGTAACCACACTCTGAGTAAAGAATCTACCTCGGACATCCCTCCTGTATCTCCCACCATGAACCTTATAGTAATGCCCCCCTAGTAACCCGAGGAAATAGTCTCTGAACATCCACTCTATCAATCCCCCTCACCATCTTATAAACCTCTATTTAGTCGTCTCTCATCCTCCTCTGTTCTAAAGAGGAAAGCCCCAGCTCCCTCAACCTTTCCTCATAAGACCTACCCTCCAAACCAGGCAGCATCCTGGTAAATCTCCTCTGCACTCTCTCCAATGCTTCCATATCCTTCTTATAGTGAGGTGATTAGAACTGCACACAATATTCCAAATGTGGTCTCACCAAGGCCCTGTACAGTTGCAGTATAACCCCACGGCTCTTAAACTCAAACCCCCTGTTAATAAACACTAACACACTTTAAGCCTTCTTCACGCTCTATCCACTTGAGTGGCAATCTTCAGAGATCTGTGGATATGAACCCCGGGATCGTTCTGTTCCTCCACATTGCTCAGAACCCTGCTGTTGACCCTACATTTATTGCTTCAATCTCTCAGCTCACCTGTTTCCTTGTGGATAGATGCTCTTAGAGGAGTCGGCAGATCCTGATGGCTCACCACGCACTCAAACACAGCCGCACTCAGCCAGGCTTGTGTGGAGATGCTTAATTTGCTGATCACGCTGTCACGATCCGCTCCGGGCTTTTCAGCAATCTCTGATTTCAAATACTTCCTGTCTCGGATCCAGGACACGTTAACTCCATCAGGAGCATGAGAAATGATGCAGGTTAAGGTCACGGTCGCCTCCAGTAAGACCTGTTCTATTGGTGGTGGCTGTATCTTCACTGTGGTATCAAGGCACGGGAGAGGATCTGTGAATGAGAAATGAAAATGAGCCCTAGTTCCCCTTCACAAGCAGGACAGCAGTCTTCAGCCTGAAGGAGGCAAAGTCGCCTTCAATATATCAATCTCTAACTCTCGCCTTTCACCTTCCATGGCGAATGGGAAGCCAGCTTGCTGTATGGAATTATTCCCTGTATTAAATATTGGAGCAGCGGTAACATTTCCATGAATCAGAATTGGAGAATTCCCAAACAAACACACCATCCTGAACTCAAGGAAAAAGTACTGACCGTTGGTTTATAAATAGGGTGGATGCACTTTCTAATATTTTACCCCTGTGCTGTGACCTATGAAACATTCTCACACCTACTGTCTCTCCAAATTTTACCAGCTGTCTCAGGAACAAGCTGACATCAAGGCCACCTCACTCACTATATTGCTTCAAACCGAAAGGGGCACTCTTTTAAGGGGAGGCTGTGGCATATGGTGTTGTCAATGGGCTTATAACCTAGGGCAAGACTCTGGGGACACAGATTCGAATCCCATCATTGCTAATGTGAAATTTGAATTTTGTAAAAATCTATAATTAAAAATTGAAATGGTTCTCATGAAGCTATTGCTGTAAAACCCCTCCTAGTTCACAAATGTTCCTTACCAAAATCAACCTGCTGTCTTTATCTGGCCTGGCATGCATGTGACTCCAGATTCACAGCAACGTGAGTGACACTTCAGTGCCCTCAGGTTTGGGAAATAAATGCACATCTCAGGAAGGTAGAACAAAAAATTGTTTTTCTGATGAAATTCTGAATGAGATATTGTCCTAATGCAGCAAACTACAGGACAATAACTTACAAGTTGTTCTATGCTTTGTACCAACTTGAATAGATCCCTAATTCTGATTAACATCAGAATGATATATGTTGTCCTCTGTTTGAGTCTCTTACCCCGAGATACGCTGATGTTCTGACTCTGAGTGTCTCCTCGGTGAGTGACCTGGCAGGTATAGACCGCTTTGCTGAACCATTCCCCAGCGGAGACTGTCAGCCGACTGCTGGCCGAGAAGTTCCCGTTCAATCGACAGGGGGGAGAGGTGACAATTCCTGAATGCGTGGGTTCCCCATTCTTCAGCCAACTCACTTCCATTGACCCTGGCTGGAAATCGATGATTGAACAGACGATGATTGCGAATTTCCTGTGTGAGATTTCTTCACTGGAACTCACGGTGAGGATAAGAGTTGGATGGATCACAGGCGGAGGGCCTTCAGGGAAAAAAAAAACAGATCAGTCATTTCCTGCAGAAGATGTGGATCAATTAAACTTTTGTCAACAGAGGGTAGTAAGGGCTTGGAAAGCCCTGTCTGCAGCATTGTGGACTCGCCAACTTTAAGGGCGTTCAAATGGTCAGTGGATACACATATGGATAACATTGGAATAGTTTAGGTTAGAGGGTCATGAGATTGGTTCCACTGGTCGGCGCAACATCGAGAGCCGAATGGCCTGTACTGCGCTGGAATGTTCTATGTTCTATGTTCTAACTCATTTGCAGTCAATAGACACTAACTGGACCAATCCAAAGGGCCGGATTGTGCACATCTATTTAAATGAGTTATAACCAAGGCCCTACATGTTAACCACAGTGTTTCTGTTTCACACAAGCTCCACAACACTTACATGGTATTTCAATGCTATTGACTGAGCTGTTGTGTTGAACCTCACAGTCAATTCTGGGGCATTCTCCCGCTGAGTCGCTGATGGTTAACTGGCTGCTCAGGGTGTAGGTTCCTTTCGTGTTTCTCACTGACGGGTAAGTCTTAAACCCACTGGGGACCGTTTGCCCATTTTTCTTCCAGGTCACTTTGGAGACATCTGGAAGGTAATCCATCGCCAAACATCCGAAGGTGATGGAGCCGCCGGAGTTCTGTTGCTGACAGGGGGAGACCAGGCCATACAGAGTGGGCGCAGACGGTGTCGCTGGGAAAGAATAGCCAATTGAACAAGTTAGACTCTTACTTGCATTTATTAAGTCATCAAACATTGTTACAAATAGGTTTCTATATTAGATATAGCTCTTGGTGTTAAAGGGATGAAGGGATATGGGTAGTAGGTGTGATCAGGATAGTGATGAGCTCTGACCAAAGTGAATGGCGGAGTAGGCTCCAAGGGCCGAATGGCCAACTCCAGCTTCTCTTTTCTATGTTTCTATCTCCAACATTGATTTGAATTATGAACTTATCCCTAATATTTCCCGATTAAATCTTTCATCCGCCTTTGCGATGATGTTACTTCTATCATTTGGGAATTGTCATCTCTGTAGAAACTCATATCCCTGTCTCCACTTCTATCAAATTAGGAAGAAAAAACACATTCTGTTAGTCTCACAATGACATGTCCTTCATTGGATTGACAGAAAACAGCAAAGATTTTCTCCATTATTGCAGCAACTATTTATTTCTCAACAACATCAGTGTGTGATGAACCGCTGTTTATTTCTCAAACAACAACACTTTGTCATGAAGAAGTTCTCCCTTCATTCAGACTATCCACTCACCTGATGAGGGAGCTCCAACAGTTTGTGATTCCAAATAAACCTGTTGGACTTTAACCTGGTGTGTGAGAATCCTTACTGTGCCCACACCAACCTCACTCCGGCATCTCCACACTAGTTTTGGAAATTGCCTGGGTTCAAACTGATTGGTGCCCCTTCCTCTCTCCAACTCACTGCCTCTCAATCCACAAAACGGAGATTAGTGACTTTGCTTCAAAAATACCTCCGGAATGAATACTTACAGAATGATCAGGAAATTCTAAATGTGATTATTAATTCCAATAAATCCAACATTGACTCATTGACGGATCATACATTAATAGTAAGAGTTTCCCATTCGGGCCCTGAAGTCTCCTCCATCATTCACTGAGATTACAGATGAGCCGATTGTGGTGCTAGCTCTATTCTGAACCTCCTCACTCTGCCCATCCATCACCCCCTCTGTGCCCATTTCCCCAGCTCTTTGCCCTTTCCCCTGGGTCTCTGCCTTTCACGGTGGCTCTTTTCCCCTTTTATCCGGCTCTCTGTATTTCCACCTGGTTCTCTACACTTTCCTCCAGCTCTGTGCCCTCTCCCCCGGCTCTCTGTTCTTTCCCTCACCCCCCACGCCGTCCCTCAGCTCTCTGCCCTCTGTCCCTGCTCCCTCCCCTCTTTCTCCTTCCCCCCAGCTCTCTGAGCTTTCCCCCTGACTCTCCTGCCCTTTCCCCTGGGCTCTCTGCCCTTTCCCTCGGCTCTCTGCCCTTTCTCCTGCCTCCCTGCCCTTTTTCGTGCCTCTCCGCCCTTTCTCCTTGTTCTCTCCCCTTTCCCTGGTCTTTCTACACTTTTCCCCATCTCTCTGCCCTTTCTTTCAGCTCTCTTCCCTTTCACTGGTCTCTCTGCTCTTTCCCCTGCTCCCTGTCCTTTCCACTCTCTGTCTGCCCTTTCCCCTGGCTTTCCGCCCTGTTCCCCGGCTGTGGACCCTTTCCCCCGCCTCTCTGCCCTTCCCCCAGCTCTCTGCTGTTTCCCCTGGCTCTCTGCCCTCCCCCCACCCCGGCTCTCTGTCCTTTCCCTCGCCTCCTGTTCTCCCCTGACTCTTTGTCATTGCCCCTGGCCCTGAGCCCCCAGCAATTCCCTCCAGCTCTCTGCACTCCCAGTGCAGCTCCCACCTTTGAACACCAAACTGCCGCTTGAGATCTTTCTTCTCTCTCGTTGCAGACCCTCACCACACAGATTCAGTGAGTGTGAGTGAGAGAATGTGAGTGTGTGAGGGTGAGTGATTAAATGAGTGAGAGTGGATGAGTGATGGTGTATGTGTGACGGAACGTGAGTGGGTGAAGTTCTTTGAGTGATGATGAGTGATTGATGGTGAATAAGTGTGGGTGAGGGTGAGAGAGCGTGAGTAAATGAGGGTGTGTGAGAGAGGGTAGGTGAGTGGAGGAGGCTGAATGTGAGTGAAGGTGGTTGGATGAGTGTAGGTAAGCAAGATTGAAAGTATGAGGGAGTGTGAGTGAAGATGTGTGAAGGTTAGTGGAGGTGGGTGAGTGAAAGTGAGTGAGATTGAGTGAATGAGGGTGAGGGAGTGAATGTAACTGAGTAAGTGAGGGGTGAGAGTGAGTGAATCAGGGTCTGTTACTGAGGGTGGTGTGTGAGGGAGAATGTGGATGGGTGGGAGAGTGAGGGTGAGTGAGTGAAGGTGTTTGATGAGGACGAGTGATTGAGGATTTGTGAGTTAGGGTGCGTGATGTTGAGTGATGATGAGGATGTGAGGGTGTGTGAGTGAATGTAAGTGCGTGAGTCTGAGTGAGTTTGAATGGGTGAGATGGCGCAAGTGAGAGAGACAGAGAGAGGGTCATTGAGCTTGAGTTTGTGGGGGTGAGTCAGGTTGATTGAGAGTGGGTAGGTGACTGAGGGAGTGCGAGTGAGAGGGAGTGAGACTGGATGAGTGAGGGGGGATAAGTGTGAGAGAATGGGGTGAGTGAGTGAGGGTGAGTGAGACTGAGTGAGACTGGGTGAGTGAGGGTGGATTAGTGGGATGAGTGAGTGAGACTGGGTGAGTGAAGGTGGATTAGTAGGATGAGTGAATGACGGTGAGTATGAATGTTGGTGACTGACTGAGGGTCTAACTCAGTGAGTGAGGTTTAGTGAGTGAGGTTGAGTGAGTGATGGTGTATGAGTGTGGGTGGCTGAGTGACAGTGAGTTAATGAGGGCGCGTGAGGGTGAGTGCGTGAGGGTGAGTGCGTGTGAGTGAGTGAGTGAATGTGGGTGCGTGACTGAGGGTGTGAGAGTGAGTGAATCAGTCAGGGTGTGAGAGTGAGTGAGGCAGGGTGTGTGATTGAGGTTGAACGAGTGAGGTTGAATGAGTGTTTGTGGGTGAGTGAGGATGGATGAGAGTGAGTGAGTGAATATGAGTGAGTGATTGTGAGTGAGTGAGTGTGTGAGGGTGTGAGGATGAGTGAGTCAGGGCGTGTGTTTGAGTGAACGAGTGAGGTTGAATGAGGGTGGCTTGTGTGAGTGTGAATGGCGATGGATGAGAGTGAGTAAGTGAATATGAGCGAGTGATTATGAGTGAGTGAGTGTGTGAGGGTGAGTGACTCAGGGTGAATCAGGATCAGTGAGTTTCTGAGTTTGAGTGCATGAGTTTGAGTGCTTGAGGTTGAGTGCATGAGGTTGAGTGCATGAGGTTGAGTGCATGAGGATGAGTGCGTGAGGGCGAGTGCATGAGAGCGAGTGTGTGTGAGGGCGAGTGTGTGAGGGGGAGTGCTTGAGGGCGAGTGCGTGAGGGTGGATGAGTGAGCAAGGGTGAGTGAATGAGGGCGAGTGAGTAAGCGTAAATGAGAATGAGTGACTGTCGGTGTGTGATTGTGGTTGAGTGAGTGAGGGTGAGTGAATGAGGGTGAGTGAGTGAGAGTGCGTCAGTGAGGGAAGGTTGGTAAGTGAGGGTGAGTGAGTGAAGTTATTTGAGTGAGGATGAGAGATTGAGGGTGAGTGAGTGAAGTTATTTGAGTGAGGATGAGAGATGGAGGGTGAGTGAGTGAGTGAGGGTGAGGGTGAGAGAGTCAGTGAGCCACCTCCTCCTCTCCCTCTCCATCGATCTTTTCCCGATTCTCTACATATGAGGGTGAGTGAGTGAGAGAGTGTGTGTCAGTGAGGGAAGGTGGGTAAGTGAGGGTGAGTGAGTGAAGTTATTTGAGTGAGGATGAGTGATTGAGGGTGAGTGAGAGAGAGTGTGTCAGTGAGGGAAGGTGGGTAAGTGAGGGTGAGTGAGTGAAGTTATTTGAGTGAGGATGAGAGATTGAGGGTGAGTGAGTGAGTGAGGGTGAGGGTGAGAGAGTCAGTGAGCCACCTCCTCCTCTCCCTCTCCATTGATCTTTTCCCGATTCTCCCCATTGATCAGCTTTCAGTAACAGGGCTGTGTAAAGTCAGGAATCAGTGTAGATCACCGGGCAGCTGCTTTAATGTCGGGGCCTTTCTTTCAGAAACACGGATCAGTGAACAAATAGACAGACTGAGGGAGCTGGAAGGGAAGCTTCCAGCAAAACTAGGGTCACACAGGAATCAAACAGCAAGTTTACACCAGTATTGGGGAGCCAGGCGGACTTAGTCTCAGCCAGATCCCTTCTTATTGATTGTGTCTTTGTGTCTTTGTGTAACACATGGAAATCCCTACTTCTGACCTCATGTTGGATGGAATGTGTCATTGATGAAGCAATAGAAGATTGTTGGTCCCAGAACAGTCCCCTGCCGAACTCCTGCAGTGATTTCTCAACTTAGATGTTTGACCTCCAACAACCATCACCATCTTGTTTTGTGTTAAATATGACTCCAAACAGAGAACAATTTCCAGCTGAAACTTATTCACATGAGTTTTACTCGGGCTTCCCGATCCCACCCTCATTCAAATGTTACCAGGGGAGGGGGAAGGGGTGGCCGAGGTGGCACAGCGATTAACGCTGCTGCCTCACAGTTCAATTCCCGATATGAGTCATTGTGTATGGAGTTAGTAAGTTCACCCCGTGTCTGCTTGGGTTTCCTTCGGATGCTCCTGTTTCCTCCCACAGTCCAAAGACGTTTGGGTTCAGGGGACTGGCCGTGTGAATAGGTTCAGGAGGTCTAGTTAGAGTAAACACATGTGGTTATGGGGATAGGGATTCCTGTTGATGCAGACTCGATGGGCTGAATGGCCTCCTTCTGTACTGTAGGATCTCGTGATTCTATTCTACGATGTAAATGACAGTCTCTCTGACGTATGTGAGGTGGAAAGTGTGTGAGGTGTGTTTGGGTGTGTGTTTGATAGAGAGAGAGGGTGAATGTGTGTGTGAAGGTGCCTGTGTGTGACAGACTGTGTTTGCACATGTGTGAGACAGTGGGCTGCGTTTGCAAGAGGGGGCAGTGTGCCTACTAGAAAGCAAACATACTGTTCATGTGTGTGTGGGATTGTGTGTGAGTGAGAAAGATGTGTGCAATGTGCGTGGGTGATAGAAGCAAAGTGTGTGTTTGTGTGTGTGTGTGTGTGTGTGACAGAGAATGTTTGCGTGACACTGTGCTTGTGAGAGAGACTGTGTCTGTGTGTAAGTTAGAGTGTGTGCATAGGTCTATGTGTGTGAGAGAGTGTGAGAGAGTTAGTGTGTGACAGCAAGAATGTACAGGTGTGAGATAGTCTGTGCAACAGAGATAGAAATATCTGTGTGTGTGAGAGAGAGAGATGCGTGTGCAAGAGGAATTGTGAGAGAGTGTGTGTGAATAAATGTGAGACAACTTGAGCGTGTGTGACAGACTTTGGGAGAGTGAGTGCGTGTGTGAGGGCGTGAGACTACGCTTATGTGTGTGTATGTGTCTGCGTGTAAGAGAGAATGTGTGTGGAGATGTGTGCGTGTGAGTGTTTTTGTATATGAGAGATGAGAGACTGATTGAGAGAGAGAGAGTGTATCTGGATTTGTATTTGAGACAGAGTATGTAGACCGTGAGAGAAAGAGAATGTGTGTGAGATATCGTATGAGAGAGAAAGTAAGTGTGCGTGTGTATGTGTGAGAGAATATGAGCGTCTCTCTGTGTGTATTTATGTGTGTGAGAGTGTGTGATGTGTGTAAGTCTCTATCTGGCTGGAAAAGCACCCTCACTCCACACATACTCACCCACTCACACAGTAAGTGGGAGTGACAAGCGAGCACAATACGGACTGTGGGGCACGGGTTGGAAAAACATTTAAATATTTCACAAGTCAGTCACAATTAAATAATTTCCTCTTTCCTCAATGAGAGAAACTTGTAAAACCTCACGCAATCTGACACAATCCAGGGCAAAGCCACCCACAAGATTACCCGGCCCCTCATTCACCCTATTCACTCTCTCCATCACTAACAAGCAGTGTCAGCACTGTGTGCATTATATACAACATGCACTGCAGCAACTCACCAAGGCTCCATAGATTACACTGTCCAAACCCGCTGCCTTTACATCCTAACAGGACAAGGGCAGCAGCCACATCTGAAACACAATAACCTGTAAACTCCCCTGTAAAACACACACCATCCTGACCTGAAACAATTTCTCAATTCATTCATAATCGCTGGGTCAAAATCCTGGAACTCCCTGCCTAACAGCAGGGCGGCTGCCTGCAGCATATGGACTGCAGTTGTTCAAGGATGCTTCATATCAATACTTTGTGAAGGAACAATTAGATTAAAAATTCTGGCCGCGCAAATGTCTCTAAAATGCCTTTAGAAGATTAAAAATAATATGCAAGTGAATTTGACCCTTCAACTGTCAAACTAAACAGTTCAGGGGCTGCTGTATTACGGAGCACAATATAGTAAATCTCACTTTGTATTTGTTCATCGAACATTCCCAAGGCCGGTACATCACTGCTTAAAAATCACCCAATTCTCCCTCTAAAGTCCGATGTTTCTGCTTCTCTGATAGACACAATATGCTTCAGGGACTTAATTTCTGAGACACCGAGTCAAACAGTCACATTTCCCACAGATACAAGCGCATTGAAGAAATAAATAAAATTTCACTTCCTGCAGTACAGGAGAAGGAATCAAAAGATTTATAACCAGTCAGGGAGATTCCTGGTCCCAACACAGTGACCACACGCCCTGAAACAGAACAGACACAAACAGTTCAACAGTCGAGTTCCCAGCAGAAAGATCTGTTCAATCTGTCAATTTCAAACTGTTGGGTTCTCATTGATCAATAGTCAAGTTACAACAGAAAATCAATAACCTATTTTAAATTAAACGGGTATTCAGAACTCCTCTCGACTTTTAATTATTTCTCTCTGCCTGTATCACTTCGCGAAAATTGTGTAAAAATGTAATTTCGCTGAAAATGAGCAAAAATAACAGATTCAGGACAGTTCAATATCCCTATCAGAGATACAGTGACACAGTAACAGTTCAATGTCCCTATCAGAGATACAGTGACACAGTAACAGTTCAATGTCCCTATCAGAGATACAGTGACACAGTAACAGTTCAATGTCCCTAACAGAGATACAGTGACACAGTAACAGTTCAATGTCCCTAACAGAGATACAGTGACACACTAAGAATTAAACAAACCGGGAAATATTTACATTGAAAATCGTTACCTGATTGGATCTAATTTCTTAATTAAATGTAATCAACAAAATTATCAAGGCAAAACAATTTATCGAGCCGAGCACAGTTGAGTAAAGAAATGTTTTGTTTTTGAATTCATTTTGATACAATTAAATATTCTCTAAGACTGATGATATTTTGCACGCTAATGCAATATTCAAGGTCTTTTGTTTTGAATTAATCAGCGTTAATATTACATTTTAAGTTATTGTTAATTGTCAGTTAGTTCTCCTGTCAGCTGATTTGTTCTCTGTAATAAAATGAGTTTTCAATCATTCAAAACGTGCTTCTGCCCCCAACATTGTTAAATAATTAGGTTACAATTAAATCTCAATGTTAAACTATAATTTCAAATTACTGAATGGAAACATTCAAACATCTATCATTCATTTACTTAAATCTAATCACATTGTAATATTTTACTGTTTCACTTTTACTACAAATATCTTATTACAACGAACAAACGTGTTAAAAATGCAGATTTCTGAGTTTGACCAGACTGTAACGGCCTGGCCGTTTGAAATCAATAATACTGCTTCCTAGATTTAATAATTTAGGCCACCCATATAACAACTTCATTACTGAACACATTGTTTAATTAAAGAAGATCTGAATTAAACAGTGCAAACACAGAGACGATAATTGATTCAAATCCTCTGTAACGCTAAAAACACGATGCAGAATATAAGTCTCAACCTTTTCTTCATTATAATATTTAATAAAAATTAAACATAAGCTTCAGTTAGTATGAATTCTTCCATTCTGTCATTTATTCTTCCATTCTGTCATTTATTCTGTGTTTGACATTAATGGGAGACATGATGTTATTAAGTGCTGAGCTAATATTATTTTTATAGTATTTATAATATCATATTATTTTTATATAAAGTAATCTTTTTGAATTTCAAGCATTTAATTGTCAGTCGGTAGCCAGTTTCTGTTGACACTTTACTACAATTCAAAGACAATCATTTGAACAATTTTACTTGAGTGTCAGCGAATTCCATCTGTCAGAAAACTGTGTTCAGTCTGTCAAATTTTTATAAACTGTTTGATTCTAATTGATCAAAGGTCAAATTACAACAGTGAAAACATCAATAAAAATTTAAATTAACCTGATGTTCATTTTAAAACTCCCTTTGCCTTTTAACTATTTCTCCCTGACTGTCTCAAATCACAAAAACTGGGCAATTATTTTTCTGAAAATGAGGACTTCGAATATAACAGATTCAAGGCAGTGTAATGTCCCTAACAGAGGTACAGTGAATTGTAATTCATGTTTTATTTTAATATGTAACCATTAGTTAACATGAATAAAATGCCCTAAGATATATTTATTTTATTTTCCGAAACTTTTCTGCTTTATCCCTACAAGAATATTCAAAGGCAATTTTATTTTCATTTCGCCAGAACTGCTCAGTTTCACTGAGCGTAAACAATGTAAAAACAATTGAGCAACACTAAACAATTTCACAAATTTTGAGATGCGAAAACTAATTAATTATCTCGGTATCTAATTTAAAAAAATACTTAGAACGGATAATCTGGTTCCAATTGCATAGAAAAAAAATTAATAATCGGATACAAAAATTTCCAAAAAGGAAATTATTCTGCAAAACTCGTATTCCAGTAAATGTGAACTTAATCTGGGATGTACCGATTAATGCAAAGTGTCTTGTTCAACTGAGCACGGCTGTGAAAACAGCAGGTTATCATTGAAATAGCTTCTGGAATTGTCACAAAATATTTCCAGTCTGGAAAATGTTAATTGTGTGAAATACACAACAGAACTATTAAAGGGGATTATTGCTAAATTATTAATATAAAATAATCTGTGGTGAATATGGAGTTAAATTACCGATTAATAATTCTTTGATTTACATTAATTTTACTATTAAACTTGTTCATGGGAAGTTTGTGATTGCAGTAAAGACTTAGTGTCCGAATGAGCGTTGTAAGTCATGACTCACTTGAATTTGTAAGCGTTATTTAAAATTTATAAAAATGCTGTAATATCTTTTAGGTGTTCTTTCCCCCCAGCCTGCTTGTTTTCTCCCTACATGGATTTTCAAACTCAAAGATTGTTTCTGTTCAACCAGAAAACATCTAAACTCTCAACGGCACCGTTATACACTATTTAAACAACACAGAAATAATGCCACAAAGCCAAACTATAGCACAAATTTTAAACATTCACAGTGACTGCACCATAGAATCTCCTCAGCAGAAACACAACAAAACACATCAATGAGGGAATGAATCCGCTTCACAGAAAAACAGATCAATTATCCATTCAACAGAATCAAATATAACATTGCAAAAAAAACCTCAATATCGAATCTAGCAAACTAGCTCTTAACCAATTATTAAACTAAACAGAAATCTAGAATAATAGCAATAGCATTGCGAGGAGGTAGAATTTGTCCAACAAATTAGCGTTGAAACTTTATCACGTCTTATTCATATTGGGTCATATTTCAAACATATTTAAACATTTGGATGGTAAAAGTTCCAGCCATCAAATGCCACCGAGATTAAACATTGCAGATACCCCAAAATCTGAATGCAGTGACAAACTATGTTCTGAATGAGTGGAGTAAGCCGATATCACTAAATATTTTAAACATACAAATACAATAAAGCCTGCTTTATTTCTCCCTGCAGTTATGCATCAAGCAGTTGCGACCCGCAGAATGTTCATATTCAATCACAAAACGTGTAACAGCTCAGTGTCACTGAGTTCAAACAATGCAGAAACAAAAAATTAATTCACAAATTTTACGTATTTAGAGTCATCCAGATTCATAATCTCCTCATCAGAGGAAAAAAAAACGCATCACTGAGAGACTGAACCCCGCTTCATGCGGAAGCAGCTCAATTCTACAAACACTCTCAACAGAATCAAATATAACATTTACAGAAATGTTTAATATAAATTCCAGCCAATTCGCCCATCACCAAACTAATTCATGTTTAGAATAAGCAGAAAATATTGCACAGCAGCACCAGCATTGTGAGTGAGTGGAACATTTTCACTGGATAAATATAGAAATGTTAGATTGTTTTAAATTTTTGGTCCAAATTTCAAACACTTGTGCAGTAGATGGTACAAACCGCAGCCACTAGATGTCACCGAGATTAAACGCTGCAGAAACGCTGAATTGTTTAACAGACATTCGGCTTTCAAAGTAATCCAACCACACAGTGTAACCTCAACAGATAAACACAACATCCCAACAATTTGGGATTGAATCCCTCAGCAGCATCTATTGTCCAGAAAGAGCAGAATGGAATTCTAAAACCCCTTCGCAGCAGAATCACAGGAAACATTGTAACAATTCTCAACCGAGAATCCACCAAACTCACATTTATGTTACCACATGGATTATTAGTATAGATAAAAATATAAAACAAAGACACATGTAAACCAGTTACTCAATAAGTGGATGGTTCTTACCTGTCGTCACCGTCACCATGGTCCCTTGTCCCCAGTAAGCGAAGTAGTCACAGTGTCACATTCCGTAGGCTGTGTCATACAATAACCATCCTGCACAAAATAGAGACAAATTCACCATTATTTTAAATATCCACAAACCCAAGGAAAAGCAAAATCAATTAATGTTCATTAAATTATAATTGTATTTCTGGATATCATTTGACATTCATAAATGACCTAAAGTTTTATATTTCACAGAGTGACACGTGAACATGTTGTTGAAAACACACATCGATAATTGAGTAATTATCAAGATTTTCCATGTTTATTCTTGTCATGTGGTCAGTGCTGGACATAAATAATACTGTACTGTGATTACAGTTGGGATTTAAAAGTGACACTAATCCAGTTTCAGTCAATCAGTGCTGAGAGGTTTTTGTATTGACAGTAACTGCTGTGCCATCCCAGTAATCACAGTGAGACACAGCATGACAAATACTGAGGCGGACTGTTAACTATAAAATACAGACAGTTAATTTCACTGCTATTTCAAAAGCCTGTTTCCAGCTCGTTAAGGGTGACTCAGTGAAATATTTCAATTTTTACTGATCCTGATATTGATAAAGGGGGTTAGAAACTTTTACACTCTCTGTGCACATTCAGCGTGTAAATCAATAACAATAAAATTGAAGCATTTTACATCTTAAAAAAAAAACAATGCTGTTTCTAAGTATTATTTTGTTGAAGCCTCATTTACTTTGGCATTCGGCAATGGCATTGGTCACAAAGTTAAGCAACGTCCTTTTCTGAGGTTTTTGTATGAGGATGGAGCTTTTCTCAGCACTGTGATCCACTGCTATAGTATCACAGTGACACACACCCATACAAAAACTGCACTCACTCTGTTCAGTCCTGCTGTTCAATATTCACTTGAAATGGACCATTAATTTCGCTCCAACGTAAAATGTAGGCAACTGTTTATACAACACAATCTATCAGAAATATTAACAAGAGTCATATATCTCATGTAAAATGTAGGCAACTGTTTATACAACACAATCTATCAGAAATATTAAACAGAGTCATATATCTCATGTAAAATGTAGGCAACTGTTTATACAACACAATCTATCAGAAATATTAAAAAGAGTAATATATCGTGTGTGGTACTTGCCGACAGTACAATGAATATAAAGTCAGTGAAAAGCTCACCAGTTATATCGGTGAGTTTGGGAAGTTTTACTGTTAAATACATTCTGTGTTACTTTTTTTTAAACACGATTATAGTTTGGTTGTGACCAGCCTCGATCATATTGCATTTAAAACAGATACTGACCTTCAGGTTATGATGGAAGTTGCGGAATCCCCTCTCGGGCTGTTCTTGTCCGGGTGCAGCCCTGGATCCTCTCGCTGTGGCCTCTTGCACAGTAATAGATGGCCGTGTCTTCAATCTTCAGGCTCCTCATGTCCAAAGAGAAGATATTGTTTGAAGTGTCTTTGGACGCAGTAAATCGACCCTTAATTGATGGGGCGTAGTTGTTGCTGGATGAAGTATAGTACCAAACCAGCCACTCCAGGCCCTGTCCGGGAACCTGTCGGATCCAGAACATATCGTAGCTGCTAAGATCGAACCCGCTGGTTTTACAGGTCAGTTTCAGGGAACCTCCGGGAGCCTCGGTCGCTGCCTCTGGCTGGGTCAACACAACATCCGACTGGACACCTGTAAAAATAGATCAAAAACACCGGGGATTAATCTTAGTGAAATGATTGCTGACTCTGGAACATTCCAGAGAGAGACTAACACTGAGACAGTAACAGTGAGAGACTTGAACAATAATAAAAAAAATACTCACCAGATAAGAAAGTCAGCAACAAACTGAGAGAAATGGCCGACCTCATCTTTCTGGTGATTTGGGGGAAATGGTTGTGTCAGGAACTCAGTGAACAAACCAGCTCCCGGACTGTTGGATTCCGGTCCCAGTGAGCGGTATTTAAATACCCGGCAGAAGGGGGCGGCTTTCCAGGCGCCGCCTGTTGATCCACGTCCCACCTTCCACACCCCCAACAGAATGGACTCGGAGATTTACAATAGATTAATATTAAAATGGACATTTTATCTGTATCGGGATATTTGTTTGGCTGAAATGTTCATTGTATTGTCCCCATTATTTCTGATGATGATATTACAGTTCATCATTTATTTATTTAAATAAGTAATTCCATTGTAAAAATGGTGATTTTATTACCACACCCCCAACAAGAAAATAAATCTGAAAATGATGAAATAGCATTTTGGAACATTAGACAAATTTTCAACAACTCCGTGTCTCTGCCACATTATAATAATAAAGCACATTTTATCAGAAGAAATACCATCGATTTCTGTAATTAAATATGTAGAATATACAAAGTGATTCTATATACAGTGTGGATGGCTATCACTGCACAAATTGGGTTTGGAGATGAGAAGAAACTCTCACACAATACAATGTTTCTCCTTATATTTGTCAAACTGTCCCAATCTCGAAGACAGGCCTTTGAAAATAATGAGAATCCCAACCTCCTGGTAATTAAATAGTGAGTTGACAGAGAAACATAAAATTAAATTGATTTTTTGATGGAGAAGTTAATGAATCGGAACGGACGCTGAGATCATTAAAGTTCTCCTTCAGCATCCAGGTCATTGCAACTCACTCTATTGGCCACCGGCTGTGTAACATACACTGGTATTGGGAATACAGGATATCAGGACTTTGCGGCACATTGCACAATATCACAAGAATAAATGTTTTATCTTCCATTGAATCAGGTTATGAACTGATCATTTCTCCACTCATTGGCAGCTATGAGAGGAACTCTTCAATAACAGAAATTAGATTATACCGTACAATAGAACACGGTGCTAATCAGGTACAAGACACGCTGCTGTTTCAATGTGATACAGAAATTTCAGAATATTCCAGGAATCCCCGGTGTTCATGTCAGTTTTATGATGTTGTTTTAATATTATTTCATGTCATTTCACCGATTTTACTTCACTGGGGAACTGGGCCCATCAACATCTCTCTCTCTCATTTCATGAAGTGATTAATAAACAGACTTTAATTATTGGAATGAAATTTACTCGGAAACTATAGAAATGAAAAAAAATGATCCGGTCACTTTATTGTTTGACATAGTATTTACTCAGGTAATGAACAGGACACTGAATGAAAATATTTGATTGGAATGATTGCGATTTAAATTGTGGGAATTAAACATTTACTGTTTAAATGTCTGAATCCCATGTTGTCCATTGAGCTTCACGCTAATCTGTCCCACACTGTATTTGGCAGCAATCCAGGCTGGTGTCAAATGCTCAAAGTTATTGACAGGAAAAATCTGGGGCTGTTTGTGCAATAGATCAAAGATCAGTTTCATCAGCACTGACCGCTTAGCTCCAAGCCAACTTAAAACCCTGCATGTTGTCAGTAAGGTCTATTTATAAACAAATCTACCCAGCAACAGTACTGGAGGCACTTGAATTTTTGGAAGTTATAAATCTAGATGATGTTTTCCCATCTCTAAATAAAGGATTATTTTCCACCTTCTCTGGCACCCAATTAACAACAATGATGATTTTTCCAACACATCAGGATATTGTGATGGACGGACAGAAATAATCACAGGCAGACTGAAAAATGGCTCAGAGAGATGATACATGCTGTTATATGTGAGCATGCACATTTATATTTTATCTCCTTTTATCTTTCCATGGGATGTTTGTTTGGAAAGACCAACACTCTTTGCCTGTCCCAAATTCCCTTAAATTGACTGGTTTTCTTGGACACTTCTGTAGATATTAAAGAGTCAGCTATTTGGCTTTCAGTCTGCAGTTATATCCTTGTGAGACAATGTAGGGATGGCAGATTTCCTCCATTGGGGAATCAGAGCGGTTCCAATGATCGCAATTAGTATCCATTCCAGATTTATCAATAGAATTCAAAATCTACCTGCGGGAAGGGTCTGACTTAAATCCCTGTCCTCTCATCATTGCCCTGGGCCTCTGGATCACTGGATCAATTAAAATAATTGATGTCACCATCTACACAAACAATAAATGTATGACTGTGTTGACACAGGAATGAATGACATATGAATGACTGATGGATGAATGATTGTTGGATGCCTGAATATTTTGATTGCGGAATTAGTGAATGGATTGGTGGATTCATTGATAAATGGGACTGAATGATGTTGTTCTACATTTCCATATTTGTGTTTGACTACTTCATAAATTGAAACAACTCCTTTATTCAATGTGTGTCCATCAATCCTTCCAGAGTGTCTGGGTGAAATACATTTCTCGGGAGTTAGCAAGCTGATCCTCTTGAAGAGTAGGGGGAGATTTTCCTGCAGTTCGGATGGTTCATTTCTCTGCTGATGCTGAATTTTCATATCCAGGACAGAAAGAGAGAGCATGATATGGTTGAGGAGGAATGATTGTACTATATAAAATACTGGTTCTTTCATATACAACAAATCAATCAACAAACTCTCACCCAAATTAGTGAAGGCAACAGGGTGAAAAGTAAATAAGATAGCAACAGAAATATTTGTGAAACTCACTGGAAAACTACAAGTGTAACATTATTTCCCAAAACAGTGTAATAATGAATCGGAATTTAAAGATTCAGTAACTTCACATGAAGTACACGTTGTTCCATTTATATCATCACTTTGAAAACCATCAATCTCTCCAGCTATGTACCAGGACTTTCTGTGTGATGAGGAGGTGATGACTTGTCAATGAAGCGCAGAGGCTGCTGGGTAGCTGTTCATATCCTCGGTCTGAATTAATTCCATTCCCCACTGAATTCTGTGACAGATTTCATTCCTTGGTGTCAAAAAGCCAATGTGTTGTCAATAAAGTTTAATATCAATAAATTATACGAAGCAAAGTACAGTTATATATTAAATAAAATGAAATGCCGAAAATAAACAGAAAATACTGGAGAATCTCAGTAACATCTGTGGAGACAGAATCGAGCCTTTGTTTCACATCTGGGTGACCCTTCGGCAGAGTATCCCTGCTGCTTTGGAGAGATCATCATTGCTTCCTACAACGTGTCAGGAAAGCTGCATAAATTTCCTGTGAGATGGGAATAACAGAAATAATAGACACTATTTCGAGACACTCACAAGCTGCATCAATTCACAGAGTGATCCCAAATATCAGAACAAACTTCTTCATCCTAAACTAATCAACATCCCAATCACAAACTATATTCTCAAAAAAATCCTAATCCCTGTCCATCCACATCATTTCTCAATGTCATCATCCTCTTCAATTTCTTCCAAAAAAACCCACACTGACTCGAAACGTTGGCTCTATTCTCTCTCCACAGATGCTGTCAGACCCGTTGAGATTTTCCAGCATTCATTATTTTTGTTTCAGTTTCCAGAATCTGCAGTATTTTGCTTGTATCAAACTGATGAACATAATTGGTGAATTAATTGTTTATCTGTATGAGTTGATGATAACTGGGAAATTGGAACAACCCCGGCTGTAAACTCCTCTCCAAGACACTCACAAACCTCACTTGGACCACTCCTTTACTTACGCTGCGTCGGAGTCCAGGAACACCCTCCCTAAGAGCACGGTCGGTGTACCTACACTGCAGGTTCTGCAGCAATTGAATAAGGCGGCTCACCACCAGCTCCCCGAATGCAATTAGCAATGGGGAATAAATGGGGGCCTCGACAACGTCGCTTTCCTATCATAGAGTAATTTTAAATATACTCATCATTATATATGAATGAGATCTGGTGAATGGAATTATTAAATTGCAAATGGATGGTAATTCGTGAAAATAATTATTATCTTTTTGGACTTTTTTTTATATTCTCCTTATTCGGTCCAGTGTCAGTAATTACTCAGCACTGTCTCAGTTCATGTCTAAGAAGCTCCTATATCAGTAAAACTGTGCGAGATACTGTCTCAGTTTTATTTTCCTTGACACTGTTATTTTTAAAAATGTTTCTTTCACGGGATATGGGTCTCATTGGAATTTGGCATTTGACCATCCCCACATGGCACTCGGCACTAACTCATTACTATTTTCTTGAAGCAGGCCCCTGTTTATATTAAAATACAGCCTGGCTCTGTTAATACTCTGCTAGACCAGAGCTCAGTTTACATTGCACACGGCATTCTCTCTGGTTATGTAATATTTGATACTCACCCTATATATATTTCACTGTGGCAATTTTGTTCCTGCACTAACTATGCCTCTCTTTGAATTATGTTTGTTTTACTCCACGGTTTTGTGAGAAGAAGAGATAATATGTTGGGATAAAAAAGATTGTTATCAGGCAAGATCCAGAAACGGACAGTATTGGATCACCAGTATTTTATTGTGCTGTAATTTTCTTTGTTTTTTTGTTCTTCATTGACAGTGAATGCTACACAGGACTTGATATCCACTTTCACTGCAGCCAGCAGAAGTAGATTTCAGATTTCTTTTCCAGTGTCCAAAACCTAACACGGTTTGCCCTTGCAGAAGGATGCAGAGAATTGTGTTCTCCCAGCCACTTTAATCATTACTGGCATTGACCAGTGCCGTAAAAACTGAGTAAAAACTAATAAAATATAAACGCGGATATGGACAATTGCAGAAATAAGATTACATCTACTTTGATACAAACAGAGAGAGATCTAAATTAATATAAACAGAGATAATGTCTAGTTTAATATAAACAGAAACATGGTGACATATAATATAAGCAGGGACAGCGTCTTATTTAGTACAGACAGATAATATATCCAATTTACTATGTGCAAAGACAGACAACATAACATTCTACATGCAAGGTAGAAAGAGTTAGGGTCCAGTGGAAAATAAACGAAGGCATGGCTCATAATACGAACTGACACAGGGTAAATTTACTGTAATGGCGGGGCAGGCTCGAAGGGCCAGATGGCCTAGTCCTGCTCCTATTTCTTATGTTTCTTATGTTCTTATATTGGTTCAATCCCCATGAAATTTGTAAAGACGGCCGACTCTCCCATCAAAATCTTACAGGACAGGAGTAACATGGGGTTCGCAGCAGAATGCAAAGTCCCCTCTGTACTGGCAAATTAATAACTCCTAAATCAGGAATAGCATGAGTGAGATGCAAAGAGAATCTCCCTCGAAACTATCCAATTCAAACGTTCTTACAACATTATACTGTCTATAAACAGAGTGAAACTCCGTCTATAAATCTGTTCAAACAAAATTAAGGCAGAAAGAGCATGGACACTCTTCTATGTAAAAGCTCTCCTGCACTCTTCATTCCGAGATCCAGGAGGCAGGTTTAAATTAGTGTTAGGTCTCGGAGAAAGAGCCGTCCACACAGTTCCACAAAACACACCCAGGCTAGGTACAGCAGAGATTCGATACGGATTAAATCTTCCCTGACAAAGATATATCAACCATTCATAAACCAGGAACAATGAGTTCAGACGCAGAGTAAATATTCCTCTACTCTGTCCAGTCAAATACTCCAAGGACAGGGACAACACCGGCTAAATATAGGGAAAGATTCCACATTGAATCCTTATCACCAGGTGGAACCGAGGTTAGGTGCAGAAGAAAATGTTTCAAGCATTTCAAGATCATTGATTTCTCAAGAGATCTTTTAGAGTAAATCTCAGTCATGGATTCCAATTTATTGAATTATATTCTTTTAGAAACCTGTACCTGTGGCTGAGAGAATACATTGGGCAAACATTGATTTTATCGAACCCGGGGCAGGCTCGAGGGGCTAGATGGCCTACTCCTGCTCCCATTTCTTACGTTCTTATGTTCTTTTGCTGTGGAGTGAAGACGATGAACCATCGTGGAGAGACAAGACGCAGAACCAGACAGGAGAAAGACAGAGAAAGAGATGAAACACAGGAGATGTTCTGTGTTTTCTGTGTCATTACATTTCGGGATCAGAGGGATTATTTCCTAATTCTGAACATAGATATCATCATGATATTTTTCCTCACATAACTGATGAATAAATAATGTTGAAAAACAATCATTACTGGAATCCGTTGATTGATTTGCATGATTGTCTCTATTTCTGCGCTGTGTTGGTGGGGAAATATTTGTTGTGTTTTTGTCAGTCAACAATCTAATTTGGAATTGCTATTCTTGTATTTATTTACATAAATACCTCACTGTTTACAATGAAATGTTCATGACAGAAAAACCAGATAAACCGTCACTTATTGATCAGTTTCAACTCAAAATAGCGATTTATTTTAAGAATTTTAACAGTTGAATAAAACTGAATAAAATAACATATGAATAGAACTTTTTGAACATTCATAACTCCGGCTGTACTTAACTACAATAAAATAAGACATTTCATTTCAGAATTAGTTCTGAAAGTTCTGATGTCACAATTAATAAAGTATCTGTGAACAGGCAGTTATTCCACTGAATGTTAATCTGATTGAGGATTTAATCTGTTTAAACTAGACAAGTTAAATAAAAAAAACAGATCTGATGTCTGAAATATTCCTCCACAAATAGTGATCACACTCACACGAGGGAAGAATAAAAAATGTGGTTATCACGAAGAGATACAATTATTTTTGCTCCCTCACAGGCGACAGGGAAGCGGGTTCGATTCTAACATTGGGTGACTGTGTGTGGTTTTCACATTCTATCCATATCCATGTGAGTTTCCTCCGAGTGCTCCAGTTTCCTTCCACAGTCCCAGGATGTGCAGGTTAGGTGGATTGGCTGTGATAAATTGCCCCTTCGCGCCCAATGATGTGCAAAGTAGAATCATAGAATCCCTACAGTGCAGAAGGAGACCATTCGGTTCATCAAGTCTGCTATCCGGCAGAGCATCCTTCCCAGGCCCAATGTAAATTGTCTATGCTAAATTTCCTGTTAGTGTCCAATAATGTGTAGGTTCGGGGGATTAGCCTGTGAATATGTGTGGTTGCCTGGATCGGATGAAAGCTTGCCTAGGTAGGATGCTCTGCTAGAGAGCCCGCTGCAGAGTTATTGGACCGAATGACCATGTTGAACTGTAGGGATTCTATGATTTTATGCTTCTATGATCAGGCAGAGCAGTGATTATATTCACATTAATCTCAGCGATTCCAAAGTATTACAAATTATGGGGGAACTCGAATGTGTAGAACATTTTACCCGACCTCCTGTTGCCCCAGAGTTCTTAAAACTCACTGAGGTACCTTTGCTGAATTTAGTCGCTGTTCCCATGCTGTAACTGACCAGGTAAGTTACGTACCACAAACTCCCACAAACCCGGTTGTGATAAATGGCCAACAAATTTGCGATTTTATTTGACAAATGAGGTTTTGGGTCGGACATTGGACAGAACAGATTTGCTGTTCATAATTATATCAAGAGATTTGACATCCTGGCATTGATGTTAAATACGAATCTGGTTCTCTCTCTCTCTGATGATACCCATTGAGATGCTGAGGAGCACTGTTCCTGTTTTAGTTTTAGATTTCCGGAATCTGCAGCAATTTGCACTGATTTTATTGAATCTCTGGATGTGAGCGTCACTGACAAAGCTAACATTAATTGGTGACTGTGAACCATCTTGCTGAAACCTGCCCTCTGGATGGGTGACTTTCCACTGCAGGTTTAATAGAACTGGGTGGATTTCTCGGATATTTCAGTAGTGGTGAAGGGTTATTTTCATCACATGGAACTGGAGTCTGTGTAGGACAGACAGGGGAAAGACTGGAATACTCGGTTTATAGTTATTTGCAAAGAGAAGATGTTGTTTGAAGTATAAAAACAATTCTGTGGATTCTGGAATTCAAACCCAAAGAGAAAATGCTGGAAAATCTCAGCAGGCCTGGCAGTATTTGTAAGGAGAGGGAAAAGCTGACGTTTCGAGTCCAGATGTCCTGAGACTGTCCAGCAATTTCTCTTCACGTTGTTTTAAGTGTCTTTGGGTGGAATAAATTGATTCTGAATCTCTGGGGCGGAGGAATTGTGGGTTGATCCAAGACTATCACACTGAAGGAGAGACTATAAACACTATCAGGGACGGGTCGGACCCAGACTATCCAGTTGCTTTTTTTTTATTTCAAAAATATATATACTTTATTCATAAAAAAAAAACTCAACTAATCCATTTCAAATATACAATAGCAAATCGAATAGCAAATCAAAACATTTTTTACAGATCTATCCAAATTACAGTGTCTACTTTCAATACTTACAAAACTATATCTATGTCTCAATATTACAAATACTATTTACAAGGTTTGCATTTTGACCCAGACTATCCAGTTGCTGCCCATATTTAACATTTTGTCTTTAAAGCTCAGTCTCAGGGAGCCTCAGGGATGCCCGGTTTCTGCCTCTGGCTGAGTCAACACAACCTCCGATTCGACACTTTAAACAAAAGCTATGAAAAGAAAACACACCTCACCCCAGACACACTCTCACCTTTTTCCATCGGGAACTAGATAAAAAACAAAGTCTGAAGACATTACAAACCGACTCAGAAACAATTTCTTTACAGCTGCAATCAGATTTTTGAATGGATCTACCTCGCATTAAATTGATATTTTTCTAGACCCGAGCTATGACTACAACATAATATTCTTCACTCTCTCCCTTCCTTCTCTATGCACGGTATGCTCCGTCTGTATAGTGCGCAAGACTGTGTACTAATGTGTGTGATAATAATAAATCAAATAAATTATATCAAAAAACACCGAGGGTTATTCCCAGTGAATTGATTGCTGACACTGGAATATTCAACAGACAGACTAACACTGAGGCAGAAAGAGTGAGATCCATTGGAACGTCTCTGCTAGACCAAAAGGTGAAATTATATTTGAGCCTCTGTTATAGAGTAAAAAACAATTTGATTGTAAATCAAGTCCCTTAATTCTGTACCCCCCTTCACAAGAGAATAGATATAAAGAAGATGACATGACCTTATCAGAGTAAAAACGTCAGTCTGATTTGCACATTGCAGCATAAATATAATCCATTTGAAGAATTATTATCGATTTATGTAACTAATTGCTGGAATAATTTTATTTCAGGTGTGGGTAGCCGTCACTGTAATTTGGGACTGGATACAAGAAGGAGGGAAGAAATGGCCTCATGTTTTCAATCGGCAATTAATGCACAAACTTAACTAATGTTCTCAGGACCCGACTTCGAATCCCACCACCACAGATGGTGGGATTTAAATTCAGTAAAAAAAGCATCTGGAAATAAGAATCCACTTATGGTCATGATATCATTGTCGATTGTGTAAAAACCTACCTGCTTCACTAATGTATTTTAGAGAAGGGAATCTGCCGTCCTTACCTGGTCTGGCCTATGTTTGATCCAAGAGCCACAGCAATGTGATTGGCTCTCACTGCCCTCGGACAAGAAGTAGGCAATAAATTCTGAACAGTCAAAGGTGCCCATGTCCATAGAATCATTACAGAGCAGAAGAAGGCCTTTTGGCCTAACAGGCCCAAACCCGCAACATTCCCACCTCAGTCTATCCCCATCACCCCACTTATATTCCCTGCTAATTCTCCTGACACGATTGGACAATTCATCATCGTGGATCAACCTAAGCGGCATATCCTTGAACAATGTGAGTAAATGAGCAGGCAATTGGAGAATATGCAGACTCCACACAGACAGACCCAAACTGGGAGTTGAACCCGGGTATCCTGGTGCTTTGAGGCAGAAGCCCTAACATATATGCCACTGTGATATCCACAAATTAATTCAAAAAGGACAATCCTCATGTGATGCAATATTACACGTTAGATTTCCCCAACGGCTCCTTTTTCCTGTGAAAATTAACACTGAAAGAAAACTGGTGGACTTATAATTAATTGAGCTGACAGGGAAACATGACATCGACATCAACCTTTGACAGAGGATTTATAGAATCCGAATGGACACGGTGATCAGGAAAGTTCTTTGTCAACATCCAAATCACTGCAGCTCATTTTATTGGCCACCGGCTGTAGAACATTCACTGGTAGTGGGAATTCAGGATATTAGGACTTTGTGGATATTGCACAATATCACAAAAATAAATGTTTTGTCTTCCACTAAACCAGGCCGTTTCTTCACTCATTGGCAGCTATGAGAGCGACTGTTAAATAATCGAAATCAGATTGTGCTGGACAACAGAACATGGTGCTGATCAGGGATTAGCGAGGTTGTCTTTTTAAAGAGGTGCAGAACGCTTAGAATATTCCAGGTATCTGCGCTTTTCAAGACAATTTTTGATTTTAATTTACTTTTAATTATTTTCATTTTGGGGCCATTGCACTGATCTCATTGGACTGAGGGGGTGGAGAGGTCAAATCTCTTCCTTGCAGATCATGAAGTTACTCACAAAGTGGCTTTAATTGTTGGAAGGACATTTATTTGGAAGTTATACAAATGAAATAGCATCTGGCCAATTTACTCGTTCCCCATACTATTTAATCACAGTGCAGCCCTTTAAAATATTTGCTTGGAAGGAATACCATTTAAAAACCTGTCTTTATTATGGGAATCAAGCATTTATTGTATAACTGGATAAGTCCCATTTTATCCTTACATATTCGCGCTAATCTGTCCCACGCAGTATTTGGCAGCAGTCCAACCTGCTGCCAACTACCCCAAGATATTTACAGGAAGCATCTGACGGTGTTTGTTCAGTAAGTCAAAGATCTGTTTCCTCAGTACTGAACAGTTGGCTGCAAGCCAATTTCAATCTCTTAGCATTGTCAATAGAGCCTATTTATAAACAAATCTGCCCAGCAACAACTCGAGGCAACTTAATTATTATTTTTTAAAGCTGTAAACCTACATAAATGCTTCCCATTTCATTGGAAAAAAAAGCTACCCAGATTCTCTGGCACCTTGTTAGTAACAATGATGATCTCTCCAACCCAACAATACACTGTGATGGATGGATAGAAATAAATACAGGCAGATTGTGAGAGTTGATTCAGAGAGGTGATATGTCTTATACTGCATAAATATGTAGGCTGGTGTTTTATTTCACTTTATTCTTCCACGGGACGTGGGGGTCCCTGGAAAGAACATCATTTATTTCCGGTATTTAATTCCTTTTCAGCTGAGTGGTGTGATATTGCCCAGTTATATATATGGCGGCCCATCTTGAGATACACCTTGCTGAGGCCAAGTAGGGATGGCAGATGTCCTTCATTGGGGAATCAGAGGGTTATCTCGTCGCTATCAGTATGAATCAAGATTTATTGATTGAATTCAAATTCCACCAGCTGCCATGGTCGGATTTAATCTCAATTTAATTCAATTTAATTCCAGAGATTCACCACCCTTTGAGTGAAGAAGTTCTTCCTCAACTCCATTCTAAACTGCCGCCCCCTCCTTATCTTGAGGCTGTGCCCTCTAGTCCTGCTGTCCTTTTTGAGCAGGAAGAATCTCTCTACTTCTCCCCTATCCATCCCCTTCATTATCTCATACGTCTCTGTAAGATCCCCCCTCATCCTTCTAAACTCCAATGAGTACAAACCCAGTCTATTCACCCTCTCTTCATAGTCCAACCCCCTCATCTCTGGTATCAGCCTAGTGAACCTCCTCTGCACTCCCTCCAAGGCCAAAATATCCTTGCGTAGGTGCGGCGACCAAAACTGCACACAGTACTCCAGCTGTGACCTCACCAGTACCCTATACAATTGCAGCAAAACCCCCCTTCTTTTATATTCAATCCCCCTCGCTATGAAGGCCAACATCACATTTGCCTTCCTGACCACCTGCTGCACCTGCAGACTGGGTTTTTGCGACTCATGCACAAGAACCCCCTGGTCCCTCTGCTCCGTAGCATGCTGCAGCTTTTCGCCCTTTAAATAGTAATGCCTCCTACTATTATTTATTTTTGAGGATTTATTTATTTTTTATTTATTTACTTTTGTGAATTTTTCCTATTTATTTTTGTGAGTGGATAATTATTGGTAATATTGGCGTCAGGCGATGATCACCTCCAAAAAGGGGGAATCTAACCGTTGCCCCTTGTCACTCAATGATATTGCAACACTGAATCAATAACTAACAACATCTTCGAGGTTACCATTGTCTAATCGCTATGTTAGCTGGGTATATACATGCTCCAGCTGGAATATCAGCTCAGCCTGCTGTGAGTAACCCGCCTCCTAACTCCCCAAACCTGTGCGCCAGCTGCACGACACATATTAGGGGACAAAAATTGTTCTCTCCACTTACTTGAATAGGTACAGTTCAAACAACATTCAAAAATCTTCATCCCATTCAGGCCAAAGCAGCCGGCTTGACAGGAATAACATTTCCAAATGCTCACTCCCTCCTCCACACAGAGCATCATTATGTACCATCTACAAGTTTCACTTCCGAACCTCACCAAGGCTCCTTAGGCAGCCACACGGTGGGTTGCCATCTGCAAGGACAGGGGTAACAGTTACCAGGGAATATCACCTATAAATTCCCCTCCAAGTCAGTCATTTACCTGATGTGGAAATATATCATCCTTCCATCACTGTCACGGGACCGAGATCCTAGAACTCCCTGTGTAACAGGACCGTATGGGTATCTACACCACAGGGTCTGCAGCAATTCAAGAAGGTAGCTTACCACCAGTTTACTAAAGGCAGTAAGGAATAGGCAACAAATACTGACTAGGCCAGCAACGTCCATATCCCTTAAATTAAAACATCAACATATCAATGTTTATGAATGGATGATAACTAATGAACACAATTGGGCATCTTTGTAAATGTTTGGCAATTGATGAAAATAAATATCAACTTTCTGAACATTTATGACCTTCTTTTTCTCTGCCAGAAGATAGGTTCCATTCCACAGGAGATTCATGATTCAGAAACATCACACTATCCGAAGATAAGGCGGATAGAAGAGACGGCAACATCTGTAGGTGTATCTCAATCATAACATTACGGGACAGGCCTTTGATAGGATGACAATTTTGTTACTCATCTGCTTGAAGACCGGGATTAAGCTGAAGCGCAGTGTTTTGTTTGTGTTGGGGTGATGGGTATCACCATCTATGGGTATGGGAATGTATGGGTATGGTATGTATAGAGATATGTATATCTATATAGAGATATGTATAGAGATATGATATGTATAGAGATATACATATCATACCCATACATTGGTGAATCTCAGTAAGACATTCGACACTAATATCAGGTCAGAGACTACAACATTTGGGGGAACTAAGCTCTCCATCAAAAAATTCTCGGTCTCTTTTATGACACAGAAAAGGACAATTTACAAAACAACTGATAGCCTCATGGACAACACTTAGGGTTGAATCAACCTCTCAAAAATTGTCCTCCTCAGTCATCAACAAATGTGAACTATGAAAAAAAGACACCAAACTAAAATGAATAGAACAAAGAACAACACAGCACGGGAAACAGGCCCTTCGGCCCAACGAGCCCGCGCCACTATCTTAACAATGTGTTTTTCCTCCTCCACCCTTCACCCGTGTCTATGCTTATGGTACCCCCATTGGAAACCAGATTAAAGGGAGAATAATTTAGGGACAATTTGTTACACCAATCAGCCTAATAACACTTCTTTGGGGTGTGGGAGGAAATCAGAGCACCCGGAGGAAACCCACGCAACCACAGGGAGAATGTGCATGACCCTCGTTAGACAACGAGGTGGACCGACACACCTGTGGAGTGAAAGAGAAAAACATCAACACATGTAGCATTAGATTTCCAGTCACATCCCCAGGCTCTGATCCATATTTAAAACAGTCTCCTGTGACTCTTCATCCCGATTTTCCTCATGTATCTATCAAAGTAAACTTTAAACAAGTCCATCGTGCCTGCCTCCACCACCTTACTTGGCAGTGCATTCCATACCCCCACGACCCTCTGTGTGAAAAACCTCCCTCTAGCATCCAAATTATACCTCTCCCCCCTCACCATAAGCCTGTGGCCTCTCGTGATATTTGTCTCCAATCTAAGTAAAAGCCTGCCACTCTTTACTCTGTCTATACCCTTCATTATTTTATACACCTCTATTAGATCCCCCCTCAATATCAATAGTGTAGGGTCAATTTGTTACACCAAACAGCCTAAGGGCTCATCTTTGGGGTGTGGGAGGAAACCGGAGCGCCCGGAGGAAATCCACGCATCCACAGGGAGAATGTGCAAACTCCCACAGACACAGGCCCAAATCCATGTATCTGCACAGCTAGCAGTGATAGTCACTGAGCTGTTGTGCTGTCCGTCTGCTGGTCCAGGATTAAGCACACACACCGACACGAAGTACTAGGCCACTCTCGAAACATCCAAGAGCAGCCCACGCACAACCCACCGTGTGCATGCCCCTCGTTTGACAACAAGGTGGACCGACACATGTGGATTAAAAGAGACAAAACATGAACATGTAATACTACATTTCCAGTGTCGTCCCGAAGCTCTGACCCTTTTTAATACCATCTACTATAACCCTCCATCCCTGTTTCGCTCATCTAAGTAAACCTTAAACGAGTCCAACGTGTCTGCCTCCACCACCAGTTCTGTACAAGTGTAGCATTAGACGCCAGCTCTAATACTCTATACCCCTTCCTATAAAGGCTAGCATATCATAAACTTTCTTCGCAACCTTCTCCACCTGTGTTGCCACCGTCAAAGACTTGTGAACTTGCACCCCCAGTTCCCTCTGCATTTCTATACACTTAATACGTGTACCCTTTAACATGTAACTCCCCTCTACATTATTCCTTCCAAAATGCATCACTTCGCATTTATCAAGATTAAATTCGATCTATTTATCTGCCCAATATACCAGCCAATCTATATCCTGCTGTATTGCCAGACACTGCTCCTCACTGGCCGCCAATCCTGCCATCTTTGTGTCACCTGCAAACTTGCTGATCACACCATGTACGCCCTCTTCCAAGTCATTTATATATATTACGAATAGAAGAGGTCCCAGTACTGAGCCCTGCGGCACACCACTGGTGACAGACCTCCAGCTAGAAAAGGACCCTTCCACTACTATTCTCTGTCTCCTGTTAACTAGCCAGTTTTCAATCCATCCAGATACTTGTCCCTGTATCCCATGAGCCTTAACCTTTTCAACCAACCTACCATCAGAGACTTTGTCAAACGCCTTACTGAAATCCATGTAGACGACATCAACGGCTTGTCCTTCGTCAACCGTTTTTGTCACCTCCTCAAAAAATTGTACCAGATTCGTGAGGCAAGACCTCCCCTGACCAAAGCCATGCTGCGTATCCCTAATCAGATCGCAATGCTCCAAATGCATAGACATCCTATCCCTAAGATTTTTTTTCCAACAACTTTCCTACCACTGATGTCAAACTCACTGGCCTATAATTACCAGGGTTATCCCGACTTCCCTTTTTAAACAACGGTACCACATTAACTACCCTCCAGTCCTCTGGGACCTCACCTGTGTCCAAAGAAGAGACAAAGATTTGCGTCAGAGGCCTAGCAATTTCGTCTCTCACCTCCATAAGCAGCCTGGGATAAATGCCATCAGGCCCCGGAGCTTTATCAGTTTTTATGCTGCCTAAAAACCCTAACACTTCTTCTCTCGTAATGGATATTTCCTTCAACTGGTCTACAGCTCCCTCCAAGACATTACAAGACATCAAACCCCTCTCCTTCGTGAATACTGACGCAAAGTATTCATTCAGGATCTCCCCCATTCCCTCAGACTCTAAGCACAGTTCCTCTCCTTTGTCCCTAAGAGGACCGATTTTCCCTCTAACCACCCTTTGGTCCTAATGTAAAATGCCTTTGGATTTTAATTAATCCTATCCGCCAAAGTCATTTTATGCCCCCTTTTTGCCCTTCTAACTCCCCTTTTGAGCTCCCTCCTGCTCTCTCTATATTCCTCCAGGGTTCTCTCCGTTCCCAGTTGCTTAGACCTAACATATGCCTCCCTCTTCTTCCTGACCAAGTCCTCAAAATCCCCTGTAATCCACAGCTCTCTAATCCTACCTTTCCCATCCTTCCTCTTTACCGGCACATGTCTTTCCTGCAACCTTTTCAGTTTTCCCTTGAAAGTCTCCCACTTGCCGACCGTGGACATGTGTTTACTGTGATTCTAACTTTTCTATTGGAAATGGAAGGATGCCGGTTTTAATTGTGTTGTTGATTTGTAAACTATATGACATTTATCAGACAACACAGAAAGACGCACACCCACATATTCTGTCGTTCCCATTCTTCCCCACAAATTGTTTCCCTTTCACACACACACACACACATACACACACACATTTTCTTTCAAGTTAAAACTACATCTTGGCTTCCTGGGAGTCTTCAGAGACACAACTAAATTTCAAATGGTATGACGAACATTTTCCCCAACGCCATGTTTGCTGAGCTTGACATTAAAGGTCCCGTGGTCTCCAACAGCTCCCTGGGCAACATCCCTCCTTTTAACCAAAATCAACAAAAATACATTCCCATGGATTGAGCCATTTTCACCTGATGCTGCCCTGGCAACATCGGAACATAGCCACAGGAGTAGGCCACTCAGCCCCTCGAACTGGCCCCACCATTTAATAAGATCATGGCTGATCTGTGGCTGAATCCATTTTGGCTTCGCTAAGTCCATATCTCTTGAAACACCTGTTCAATTAAAGAAGACCTCAGACTTATATCTAACAATTGTACCAGCTCCCACCGGCAATTGCCGAAGAGAGTTCCAATCATTCACCTCTCTCGACATGTACTAATGTTTTCTATCAACTCTCCTGAAAGGCCTTTCCCTATTTTTTTCAACTATGACCTTTTAATCTCGAACCTTCAACTAATGGAAACAGTCCTTCCCTGTAGGTATTTCATTGGTTTCTATCAGAACAGCCCTCAACCTTCTGAATTCGAGAGAAAAATGTCTAAATTCGTCTAATCTCTCCTCGCAACTTGCGTTGAACTCCGTCCAGAGTTAACATTTTTCCAAAGATATGTTGCCCATACTTGCTCACAGTGCTCTAATTGGGATGGAACAAGGATTGTGCACAATTGGACACAACATCTGCCCCCATATCCCCCAGTCCTTTGGATATGAAGGGAGGCATTCCATTGGTCTTAATGATTATTTTCTGAAGCAGATCGTGACATTTTAAGAAACTATGTGCCGAACCCGAAATCCTGTTTGGCATCCACTAAATTTAGCGTTGTCCCATCTAAAAATTATATCACAATCGATCATTTGGATATTTGAGATTTTGTCCCATTATCTAAGCCCTTAATGAATATTGTAAATAATTGAGGCCCCAGACAGATTCCTGCCGTACACCACTTCATCTGCATAATTCAGCAACGGACAGGTACAATTCATTGCACCATAAATTTTGGCACCTTGCAGAAGGGGATGTGATATTACATTAATGGATGTGAATTCTTGTTCCATTGATACCATAGATCATACCTGACAATGATATTTTCACACTAACTGTAATTACAAAGTATTGCCAGCAGATGGAAATAAATCTTGGTGGGTTACATTACATGAAGCATGAACTGCTGCAATACACTGGACCCTGCATCTGTTCATTTTGAATTGGCCTCCATATGTATATATGTTAGAATGGACCGAGTCCATGATTATAATATATTATAACATATAGCACGCTGTTTAAACTGGTATTGCACCAGTACATGTCCATGTATACATCACCTAGATCTGAATTTTTCCAGGTAGGATCTAACTTTGCACTTCTACCACATACAGTTCTGAATGGTGGTGGACATTAAAACAATTAACAGCAGCAGGAGCCTCAAATAAAACCTCAATTCTTAATGATGTGGGAACTCAGCAACTGGAGAACAAAACTGAAACAATTGCTACAATCTTCCGCCAGAAGTGCCGAGAGGATTTTCCATCTCGGCCTCCTCCTGAGGTCCCCAGCATCACAGATGCCAGTTTCCAAGCAGCTCAATGCCTTTCACAGGATAAGATTGGAACAGGAGTAAGCCATTCGAGCCCGGGAGCCCGCTCCACCATGCAATATGATCATGATTGATCTGTGGCCTAACCCTGTGCTGAAGAGGTTGGACACTGCAAGGATTATTGGTCCTGACAATATTTCAGCAATAATAATGATGATTTGTGCTCTGGAGCGAGCTGCGCACCGGCCAATCTATTAAAGTATAGCTACATCACTATCACATACCCAACAGTGTGGAAAATTAGCAGGCATGCTCTATCGCAAAAGGAAGGGCAAATACATCCCGGCCAATTATCGTCCAATGCAATCTCACTCGATCAAAATAATAGAAAGTATCGAGGATCAACAGATCAGTAATAATAATAATAATAATCTACTCAATGAAGCTCAGTCTGGGTTCCACTAGGAGCACTCGGTACCAGAAGTAATTTAAACTTAGTCCAAATATAGTGGAAATAGCTGTTTTAATGAGGTGAGAGTGCCCACCCTCCACATCAACACAACACTTGACCGATGATGGCATCAAGAACCCTGAGCCAATCTGCAGTCAATGGGGATCCGGGGGTAAACATTCCACTGGCTTCAGTCACACCGAGTACAGAGTAAGGTGGTTGGGGTTGTTGAAAGCCAATCAGCTCAGTCCCAGGGTATTGCTGCAGGATCTCCTCAGGATAGTGTGGCCTAATCTTCACCCTTCATTAGAAGGTCAGAAGTGGGATGTTCACTAATGATTGCACACTGTTCAGCACATTAGAGACTCCCCAGATACTGGAGCAGTCCGTGTCCATATGCAGCAAGACTTAGTACACATTCAGGCTTTGGTTGAGGAGGGGAGAGTAACATTCACGCCACACAGTGTCAGACAATGACCCTCTTCAAGGAAGAGAGATTCCTGGCATGGGTCACTGTCTGTACAGAGTCTGCACTTTCTCCCCGTGTCTATATGGGTTTCTTCCGGGTGCTCCGCTTTCCTCCCATAGTCCAAAAGACGCCCTGGTTAGGGTGCATTGGGCCGTGCTAAATTCTCCCTCAGTCTAACCCGAACAGATGCTGGAATGTGGCGACTCGGGGATTTTCACAGTAACTTCTTTGCAGTGTTAACATAAATTTATTTGTGACGAATGAACACATTTAACATTTGGGGCCCTGCGGTACCCCACTGTTAGCTTACCGTCACTCGGAAGAAGACCCATTTATTTCCACTCTCTGTTTCTTATCTGTCAATGAATTCTATACCGAGGCCAACATATCACTCCCCATCTCACGTGCTTTCATTGGGCCTACCAATATTTTATGAAGAGCCTTCTGAAAGTGCAAATACACCACGTAAACTGGTTGCATCCCTCCCCCTCCCTAACCGAAAGAACCCCACTTCCCCCATCCCCACCTATTATTTACACCCTTAAAAAATGCAAGTAGTTTTGTTAAGATAAACATGTCTTTCTTAAGCCCATACTGGTTTCATCAAACTCCGTCCATGCTTTCCAAATATTTTCCTATCATGGATTTGATAACAATCTGTAGCTGATGCTGAAGTCAATCTGTAATTTATGAGTTTTATTCTCTCTTTCTCTGTATATATCGGGGTTACATTTGTCATCCTCTAACCTGTAGGAACTGTTTCGGCCTGTATAGAATTTTAGAAGATGGGCAGCAATGTATCCAACATTTCCTGGCCCATTTCCTTCCATATTCTGGGATTACCAGGCCCGAGTGACCAACCAGAATTTCACCCTATTATTTTACCCAGAATGATTTCACTAATACTGGTTTCCCTCAATACCGTCTTACAACTACCCCCTTGGTTCCCGAACATTTCTGGGATGATACTTGTGTGAAGGTAATGTCAAACTTAGTGTTCTATTCATTCAATATTTCTTTATTCCCCAATATACATTCCCTGGATTCGGGCTCTAAGGAATTTACATTTAACTTAACAAATCCTTCTCTCTTCAGATATTGATATAAACGGTTCTAATAAATTTTTATGTTCCCTGCAATTTTACTCCCATTTTCTATTTCCCCCTCGATTATTTGGACTTTTTTTTGTTGAATTTTAAAAATCTCTGAAAACTCAGGCTTGTTCCTTCTTCTGGTAATTTTATGTAGCTTTTAACTAAGAAGTAACATTTCCTCCCCTGAAAGACATCCGAGAAAAAGATGAGCTTTGACCATATATGATTTTCACGGTAACTTCATTACAGTGTGAATGTAAACCCATTTGTGACGAAGAAATAAACTTCAAACCTTTAAATACACACGATGTCTTTATCAATAAACTGAGCTGAAATTCCTCAGCTGCCAGGGTGGAACTGGAACTCCTGTCCCAAGCTTCTGGAATACTAGCTTAATAATGATATTGCTATACTACCCCCGAGACTGAAATATCACCACATTTATTAATGGAATAATTGAACATTCAGTACTGGGTCACAGGTTGGATCGCGAGGTATCTTGTGGGAATTTAATACATTACCATTTGACTCAGAAATGATGTTGTTTCCTTTCTGAACTGATCACAGATGTGTTTTGGCATGATGACATTTACCTCAGTGCGCCTAAAGTCTGAGATCTATGTCCAATATTACACTATACATTTATAGCACGAATACATTACAAATTAATTTATGCTACATTAGGTTATTTCTCCAGTTATGTACACTGAGCCATCTCTCTATTTATGAGACATTAGTTCCTCTCTATTAGTGCTAGAGTAGATCACGGATCTGATCCTATTACATCTGATCCCATCTCTGTTTATATTACACAGGATTTGCATATTTACATCCATCTCTGTTAATTCAACACATGAGCATGTATATGTTGCCTGACATTTAACTGTCAGAAGGAAGTCTTCTCCTGGCCTTGAATCTTATTCTGACAGAATGACAGTGATTCATGGGAATCCATGTCAAAGTTCCATCAATTCATGAAATGACAAGGGGGGACAGGTGAGGTAGAGAAGGTCATATCGGGCTTGACGTTAATCGTGTATAAGCTGCACTATCAGAACAACTGAACACTTGGTTTGGTTCCCTTAGAACTGAGCAGTTTATGGGAGATTTAGTACAGACGCTCAAAGTGATGAATGGGAATGTTTTACTCATTAGAAAGAGACTGTAAGCCACTGGCAAGAGGGCAGTATACAGAAGATTGATTAGAACACACTAGGATATGTCTCTTTATGCACTGAATGTGACTCAAATGATTCATTATTTCAACAGATCTTATATTTGTTTTCATTGCATAAAATGCCGCTTTATTTATTACTCCTATTTGTGTTGTACCAGAGCCAGTCTTTAATTATATGACAGTAGGCCTTGTCTGTTTTTACACTACATTCGGTTATTTCTCTCGTTATGTCACTCTCGGCCATCTCTCTATTTATGCTGCATTAGATCCTTTCAATTAATTCGACAGGAGACCACGGATCTGTTCATATTTCATCAGATCTCATCTCTTTTTTATGTTACAGGGGATTTGTCTCTTTGAATGACACCAGCATCTGTCTCTGTTAATCGAACATACGACCTTGAACATGTTGCCTGCCGAGATATTATCAATTCCGATATAATATGGGTGTGCCTGTCTGACACTAATCATTCTTGATTGGAGCAGTAAGTTTAATTTTTACTAATTTCGATAAGTAGCTGCGAGAAATATCTAATTGCTCTGTTATTGTGTGAGTAATATTCAGTTTGAACAATTTCTCAGTGATTCACTGGTGTTCGGGGATAGGTCAATATCTGAATAATCGTACAGTGCTCATTACAATATCTTCAAGCAACCACCGTTGTGATACATTTTATTAGTTGAATATTGCACTGCACTGTGTCAATTTGACACAGACTTTAGAGATAAAGATTGACCTGTCTTATTTAAAGCATCCAACAGATTCACTGACAGTGTGAGACAGAATTCTGTACTCGCAATATCGCCAGATGGGCTCCCAGAGGCTAAATATCTATCCACTCATTAATTACTTATCTGTTTCAGGGAGAAATAAAACGAAATCGCCACAGAACGAGTGTTGACAGTTAAGTTATGTTTGAATATATATATATATGTATATTCTGTAATTTGTATTGTTACCTTCGAAATTATTTTTCACTTTCGGGTGTCTTCATCTGCCTATGCCTAAGCTTTGTAATTCCCTCCCTAAATCTCCTTATTTCACTTTCCTCGTCTAAGTCAATCCATAAAACTGTCCCTGTATTAGCCATCCTTTCAGTCACCTGTTCAAATATCTCGTTGGTCAAAAGCAAGATGCTGTGGGTGCCCGAGATCCGAACAGAAAATGCTAGAAACACTCAGTGGATCATTCTTCATCAGTGGAATGGTTTACGGCTCTCTCTCTCTCTCTCTTTCTCTGTCTCTCTCTCTCCCCCCGCCTCTGCCCCTGCCTCTCTCTCTCTCTCGCACACACATTTGTTGTAGACATGTACAGCAAGACACTGGGCCTTGTATCTTTATTTACTGCATGCGACTCATTTGAATCATCATTGCAATAGACCTTATATTTGTTTATATTACATGACACACCATTCCATTTATTATTATATGATGACATGCCGTGATAATTGCTACAAATCATCAGTTCTGAGTTCTTGTTCAGTCAAGAGGCCATTTTTGCTCCATTAGGCTCCATCTCAGATATGATTGTGTCAGGCTCTGTGTCATGCACTACTGAACACATCCGTGCCTTACTTTGTATTATATTGGACACTAATAATAAAGCCAACACTGTCTCAGTAACTGGTTTTCTATAAAATGCGTTTGACAGATGGAAAAAAAGGACAGAACGAGATGAAAAGATGGAAATTAGCTTTAAAAATGTAATGGGGTTCGAAGAATGTGTTTCGTCGTGTTAATAATTACTGGGTGTTGTTCATCATATTTAATTGCTCTCGCATTTCCTGGAATATTTTATTGAAAGTTTGGGATGAAACTTGTAACATCCTCTTGTTCAAAAGAGATTGAGGAACAGAATGAATGTATGTCACATTGCACTGCAAATGGACACTAAAGGACAATTCAACATGGCCACTCCAACTAACCTGTACATCTTTGGACTGTAGGAAGAAAGCAGTAAACCTGGAGGAAACCCACGCACATACGGGGTGAATGTGTAAACACCACACAGTTACACAAGGCTTAAATGGAACCTGTGTCCCTAACAGTGTGAGGTACCAGTGCTAATCACTGTGTAAATAATTGCTATTAATTTTAAGCATGACATTGTAATTTATTCAGTATTTATTGCACATTCTGTGTCTCAGTCAATAAATAAAGTTAATGAATGGCCCTGGACGCTCTTGAATGTGATGTACAGCTGGTCATTCCGCTGCCAAGGCAATGCATCTTTCAAATGATTCACTGAACTTCTCTCTTTCTCTGTCTCAGACTGAACCTAAATCAGATAACCTCTCTCCTCTCTCTCAGTCTCCATTAACTCACACAGGTTCCCAGGAGACGGATCTGACTCCGAGACTATTTCTTTCTTCTTCCTTAAGGCACCTTGTGACTGAAAAGATAAAGCACAAAAGTCTCAGCAGAGGTAAATTCATTGTAGGAACTTAACCATTGCACTCAATTAACCTCTCTCCTCTATTTCTCACACACAACACCCAGCACACTTAAACTTTCTATTTCGGAATGTCTCTGCGGATAAAAAATGTTGCTTTAATTTTCCCTCTTTTCCCTCAGTGGTAACCTTCAGTCCATCTTCCCTTCAATTAATCTGTTTAAACCCCAAATATGATCATTTTCTTGATTCATTAATATGGGAATGGGGGTGACTGTAATGCTGAGACCGGCAGCAATCTGTGTGACTGTTCTTGATGCTTTCAGAGTGAGCTCACCCTCACAGGCAGGAAGACTGTTCACGGTGATAACATCAAACTGGCCCCGGTTGTTTCATTCTCAGGTAACACAACTTCCTGTTTCTCTGCTGCCGGTTCCAAACCGCACATCTCACTTCCGAGCAGAAAATAAATCCAGAGACCACAATCTGGTGAGAACATCTGTCAGTGCGGCTTATATCTGCCCACAGAGTCAGGGCAGAGTCAGACAGGTCACATTGTGGTGACATTTACAAATGAGTCTGGTGTGACCTGGTTAAAGTTTCCATTCTCGGACATAACTGGATGCTCAGTGGATCAGTCACTGAACTCCCCCGGGATCTGTGAAGGGAGGGAATAATAGCTGTTATCTTTCATTGTTTGATCACTTTCTCTCCATCTGCTATTTATTTTTGTTCCTCAGCTTTTATCTGTCAGCCCCCCCGGTTTGCTTTCTCCTAACTCTCCCGCTGTCTCTATCTCTTTGCCAGTCTTTTCAACACATTTATTAGTGTTCATAATCATGAAGTTGTGATTGGGTTAATTAAAGAGAGAATCTTTCAACTGGGGGACGGTCAGCAACCAATGGGCACAAATTTATTTTATTGAGCAACGAGACAGAAAGATAAGTGTTTACTTTTACACCAGAGTTGTGATGAACTGGAATGAACAGCTTGGAAGGGTGATGGAATTAGATTTCACAGAAACTTTGAAAAATAAATTCGATATATTCTTCATGGGGTGAAGTTTTGAAGGATTCTCGAGAATAGGAGAATTTTAAGGTTCATCTATATCAGTGTCCCAGCATCCTTTTTGTGTCTCTCCCTGTCCTTCATTAAAACGGAATAAAATGGAATATTTATACAACTGTCGTCTTGTGCTAATCTTATCTTTTGACAGAACCTGTGTGTTGTGTGAGTGTGTGTGTTTGTATATGTGTTTGTGTGTGTGAGTGTTTGTGTGTGTTGTATATGTGTGTGTGTGTTTGTGTGTGTGTGTGAGTGTGTGTTTGTGTGTGTGTGTGTTTGTGTGTGTGTGTGTTTGTATATGTGTGTGTGTGTTGTGTGTGTGTGTGTTTGTATATGTGTTTGTGTGTGTGTGTGTTTGTGTGTGTTGTATATGTGTGTGTGTGTTTGTGTGTGTGTGTGAGTGTGTGTTTGTGTGTGTGTGTGTTTTTGTGTGTGTGTGTAATTGCCAGGAACCCTTCCAAAAATCCATTCTATTTACAAAACATCACTTTGAACAGATTAGCATCGGATCGAACTTTTTTTTTAGAAAAACACAATAATCCTTAACATTTATTGCACTATTTTTCTCCCTCCGATGAGGGTTTCATACTTAGTGATTTCAGTCCTCGCGTGTGCTAATTCTGTCTGTAAATGTGAAACTGCTTGTAAAAATGAGAAAGAACAGATTATTTTCTGCTCCTCTCACAGATTCGCCATCGGTACCTCAGATAACAGAAATGTATGGAGTCCGCTATGACTGTCCCACCTTTTGAATACAAGCCTCAGTCAGGTTGAGTCAGTCACTCTTGCAGTGTCAGGCTATAAAAAGGGGAACTCCTTCTGAAAACTCCAATCACGGATAATATCTTTCAATATTCACACTTCAGCCGTTCCCAGACTCACAAACACCAGCGCCTGCAGTTACAGGGGATCACCAGCAGATGGTGGTGCTGTATCAGTCTAATCACAAGAAAGTGCAGCAGGTTTGAGGAGAGATTTGGGGGAAATTTATTTCCCTGTTTCTCCAGAAAGGGAACATTTAGTAAAGCAACTGCATTAATCTCCCTGTCAGTAATATTCATTTTAACGGCCTTTATTAACATTGTGTCGGTCTTGGATAGATAAAATATTCCCATTTTGAAGCTTTTGGTCTACATTATACAAGTTACCCTGATGCAGGAAAAGACCACCGGAGTTGGAATGAAAATGTTGAACCCTCATTCCTGTCACGATTTTCCCTGCCAGTAATAAACCTCAACAGATTCACATTTATTTAGCAGGAAAGGTTTTGGTGTTGGTTCTTGAGCAACAGGCGGTCCCTAAAACACAATAAACAAAGAGGTTAAATGTTGCTTCAATTGTTTCTGTTGGTTATTCTCTTTCTCTTATGAACGCGCATCTCTGACATCTCCTCCAGTCACACAATTCTGTGAGATGTCTGTACTGATGTTATTGTGGCATCATGAGCGTTCCACATACAACGTGACTTGTATCTATAAATTCTCATCTTGAACATTTCCATTGAAATTTCAAGGCGAGCAGAGCTTTCTGAGCAGAATGGTTCAGATTCCCATCCCCTTTGATGTGAACAAGTTGTTTCTGATTTCCCTACAGAGATTGTCTATTAAACATTGACTGAACACAGGGGGTGAATGTGAAAAGCTGAAGTTTCCAGTTGAAGAGGTTCCCAGTGTCTCTGAGCAGCTGAACTGGGGAAACCTTTGGGCAGAGACTCAGCTGCTGCTATTTCCCTTCCTGACCACCGGGGGTCGCTGTAACACGCCCGGGCGCTGCTCCGCCCAGTGTCACCTCTTGCCCACTCGGGCTCGGCCGCTGGTCGTTGGCGGAACATCCGGGTCCCGTAGAGAGGCGGGGCCAGCTGCCATATTTCCGTGATGTCACCATCAGCCCCTCCCCCCCGTCGAGGGAAAAGCGACGGTTCAGAAATGTAGAAAATGAGAGAAATTCCCACCCGGAAATCCCGCCCGGAGCGGAATTAAAATTAAATAAAATACATATTTTTATAAAGAGGCAGGTGGCGGAACCGCGCATGTGCTGTAGTATTTTCCCAGAGCGCACCGCGCGGGTGTGATTGAAAACCAGACGGAATAAAAAACAGAAATGATTTTCCCGAATGGAGAAGGAACCGAAAGTCTGACGGGTGAGGATGTGAATAATAATCATCAAGATTCAACATATTAAAAGATTCAAATATAACTGCCTGGGCGCATGTGCAGGAGGGAAATTCCCCCAGCGTGCAGCGCGCGGGACGCCGTCTCCCCTGGCAACGCAAGATGGTCGCCGGCGGTGGTGTGATTGTGGCGCAGGCGCAGTGAGGTCTGCCTGCAGCCCATTGTCCAGACTGCCCCCCAGTGGATGTGGTGGGGAGGTGCAGCAGATGGAGCAACAATCCCAGTTTCAATGGGGGGAGAGAAGCTGCAATGCTGCTCCCTGTTGTTCACTCCTCTCTCCAGCCTCAGCATTGCAGAGTGTTTAAACAAGAGGGTGCATTGTCACAGCAGCAGGGTCTCCATGTCTTTCCGGTAGTAAGGTGACCAGAACTGGACGCAGTTCTCCAAATGCGGTCTAACCAACGTTCTGTACAACTGCAGCATTAGACGCCAGCACTTATAGAACATAGAACATTACAGCACAAACAGGCCCTTCGGCCCTCGACTTGCGCCGATCACATCAACCCCACCAATCTGTAGACCTATCTATAACCCCCAGTCCCATTAAACCCCATATACTCATCCAGAAGTCTTTTAAAAGACCCCAGCGAGTTCGCCTCCACCACCGATGATGGCAGTCGATTCCATTCACTCACCACCCTCTGAGTGAAAAACGTACCCCTAACATCATCTCTGTACTTCCCTCCCCGCACCTTAAATCTGTGTCCTCTCGTAGCGACCATTTCAACCCGGGGAAATAGCCTCTGAGAGTCCACCCTATCTATTCCTCTCAACATTTTATAAACTTCTATCAGGTCGCCTCTCAACCTTCGCCTCTCCAGGGAAAAGAGTCCCAGCTCCCTCAACCTATCTTCATAAGGCATGCCTCCCAGTCCAGGCAACATCCTTGTAAATCTCCTCTGCACCTTTTCAATAGCTTCTACGTCTTTCCTATAGTGAGGCGACCAGAACTGCGCACAGTACTCCAAATGAGGCCTGACAAGGATCCTGTAAAGTTACAGCATTACCTCCAGATTCCTAAACTCAATCCCTCGATTAATGAAGGCCAGTACACCATACGCCTTCTTGACCACCTCCTCCACCTGTGAGGCCGATTTAAGAGTCCTGTGGACCCGGACCCCGAGATCCTTCTGCTCTTCAACGCTACTAAGACTCCTGCCCTTGATAGTGTACTCGTTCATCCCGTTGGTTCTGCTGAAATGGACGACTACACATTTATCCGCGTTGAAGTCCATCTGCCACTTCTCCGCCCATTCCTGCATCCTATCTATGTCCTGCTGCAACTTTTGACATCCTTCCAGACCATCCACAACACTACCGACCTTCGTGTCATCAGCGAACTTGCTAACCCATCCCTCCACTTCCTCATCCAGGTCATTTATGAAAATGACAAACAGCAAGGGTCCCAGAACAGATCCCTGGGGCACCCCACTGGTGACTGACCTCCATTCCGAAAAAGGCCCATCCACAACCACTCTCTGCCTTCTGCAGGCAAGCTAGTTCTGGATCCACAAGGCCAAAGGCCCTTGGATCCCATGCCCTCTCACCTTCTCAAGAAGTCTTGCATGGGGGACCTTATCAAACGCCTTGCTGAAGTCCATGTACACTACGTCCACGGCACTTCCTTCGTCAATGTGTTCAGTCACATTTTCGAAGAACTCAGCTAGGCTCGTAAGGCACGACCTGCCTTTGACAAAAGCATGCTGACTGTTCCTGATCATTCTAAACCTCTCCAAATGCTCATAAATCCTGTCCCTCAGAAACCTCTCCATCACCTTACCAACCACTGAGGAGAGACTCACCGGTCGGTAATTTCCCGGGCTATCTCTGTTCCCTTTCTTAAAAATAGGAACCACATCCGCAACCCTCCAATCCTCTGGAACCTCTCCCGTCTCCATCGACGACGCAAATATCATCGCCAGGGGCGACATAAACAATTGGGATTAGCTTAGGGGTTTTTAAAAAGGGCAGCATGGAGCAGTTGGGCTGAAGGGCCTGTTTCCATGCTGTAAACCTCTATGACTCTATATGGGAGGAACATGAAAACCCCACACAGACAATGACCGGAGGCTGGAATTGAACATGGGTCCTTGGCACTAGGAGACTGCAGTTCTAACCACTGTGCTAATGTGCTGCCACTCAGGCAAATGTATTTGGAGGGAGCACAGGACAGGTAGGGGGTGGGGGTGTGGGCGGAATGGGATGAGTTCTAACTCAATTTGATGAGGGGAGGGGTGGAAATCAGTTAAAAAAAAATCAGCCTTGTCTCAACATTTTCCCTCATTCATGCTCTTGTTACTAATTAAAAACCAGCTCACTCCTCCATTCTGCCCATCAATAGGTCTAACAGAAAGCAGGGAAAAGGTTGTGGCACAGAAAGAGGCCATTCAGCCCATTATATCTTCACCAGCTTGGGAAATAAAGACTTGCCCTTCATTCTAACCCCGCTTTCCAGCGATCCAGCCCCCAGCCCCCCTTACTACAGGTTCCAGCATTTCAGCTATAGATCTGTGTGTGAGGCAAGTGAGCCGAGAGATTTCTGTCTGAACCATCAGTTTAGGCAGCAAATTCCAGATACCCACCGTCCCTTGAATGAGAACCTTCTTCCTAATGCCCCCTCTAATCCTTCCACCAATCACTTTATATCTGTGCAGCCCCCACTAACCCCTCTCCTACCTACCCCATCCCCACCCACCCACAATAAGTGACCTCTCTCTGCTCAGGGGAAACAGGCCTTTTCTATCCGCCCTGTCTTGGCTCCCTCATAATTTTGGACACCTCAGTTCGGTCTCCCTCAGCCTCCTCTGTTCTGAGGAAAACAAACCTTGCCAATCCAATCTTTCCTCATCACCACAATTCCCCAGACCTGGAACACTATTGTAAATCCAAATGGTTATCCAATCCGACTAAACTATCCATTTAACATTGTCCCATCGCCAACTGTGAACAACCACCTGATACTGGCACCACTGTGGCACACTGGTTGGCACTGCTGCCTCAAAGGGACTTGGTTCAATTCTGGCCTCGTGTGACTGTGTGGAGTTTGCATGTTCTCCCCATGTCTGTGTGGGTTTCCTCTGGGTCCTCCGGTTTCCTCCCACTGTTTAAAGATGTACGGGAGAGGTTGATTGGTCATGCTTTAGTGACAGGGGAAGTTGCAGGGTAAATGTGTGGGATACGGGGACAGGGCATGGATGGGATTGTGGTTAGTGCAGACTTGATGGACCGAATGGCCTCCCCTTGTACTGTCGGGATTTTACACACAAATGAGAAACAGAGACTTTGCAAATGTTGGGATACTTATTCAGAAATCAATGGGATATTTCTTGACATGTTCAGGTAAATCTCAATGATGGTCATTGTCCAGGTCTACATTAAAACAATGGTGCAGTCCAAGATTAAAAGTGATTTATCCTGAAATTGGACATTGCCACTGACTCCCAATATAACCGAGAGATGCAAACTCACATCACACCCTGATGTAGCGAAGGGGACCCCTCTCAGTCATTACAATCTGGGCCTTGTGTCAGTAATCTCTGTCCTAAGCCTCTCACAGTTATTACAATCTGGGCCTTGTATCAGTAATCTCTGCCCTAAACCTCTCTCAGTTATTACAATCTGGGCCTTGTATCAGTAATCTCTGCACTAAACCTCTCTCAGTTATTACAATCTGGGCCGTGTATCAGTAATCTCTGCCCTAAACCTCACTCAGTTATTACAATCTGGGCCTTGTATCAGTAATCTCTACCCTGAACCTCTCTCAGTTATTACAATCTGGGCCTCGTATCAGTAATCTCTGCCCTAAACCTCTTTCAGTTATTACAATTCAGGCCTTGTATCAGTAATCTCTGCCCTGAACCTCTCTCAGTTATTACAATCTGGGCCTTGTATCAGTAATCTCTGCCCTAAACCCCTCTCAGTTACTACAATCTGGGCGTTGTATCTGTAATCTCTGCCCTAAACCACTCTCAGTTATTTCAATCTGGGCCTTGTGTCAGTAATCTCTGCCCTGAACCTCTCTCAGTTATTACAATCTGGGCCTTGTATCAGTAATCTCTGCCCTAAACCTCTCTCAGTTATTACAATCTGGGATAGTATCAGTAATCTCTGACCTAAACCTCTCCCAGTTATTACAATCTGGGCCTTGTAACAGTAATCTCTGCCCTAAACCTCTCTCAGTTATTACAATCTGGGACTTGTATCAGTAATCTCTGTCCTAAACCTCCCTCAGTTATTACGATCTAGACCTTAAGCAGAGGACACAGAGATTTAATATAATTGACAACAGAATTGAAGGGGGTGATAAGCAGATTTTTTTACACTATCATATGATCTGCAATGCACAACCTGACAGGTGCTAGAAGCAGGTTTAATAGTAAGTTTAAAAGGAAATTGGCTGCAACCTCTCACCATTTAGACAAAATGCTTCTTTTTCATTCTTCCTGCTGAAATGAACAATCTCACATTTATCCACATTCTACTCCATTTGTCAGTTACTTCCCACTCACTTAACATTTCTGTCGTTTTGAACCCTCCGTACGTCATCACAATTTACTTTCCCATCTATCTTTGTGTCAACGGCAAATTTGCCAACCATCCCTTCATCCAGTTATTTCTATAAATTGTTCATTCCTTACCCAAAATTTGATTCCCTGTCTCCTATTTAGTTTTAAAATGTTTTCCACGGTACTGGTGTCAGTGCCCCATGAACCAGAACCCACCCGCCCCCCACCTCCCCTACCCCCCACCCCCCCAACCCCCACCTGCTACCCACTCCAGTCTTTGAGTCACTCATTCATCTCTCCGATCTGATTTGTCCTAAAATATTTCGTAAGTAGTTAAGGTGATTATCCACGGTATGAACGTTGAGGTCCTGCTTCAGAATGTGTTACCTAGGTCCTCATACTAACATTCTTCTATGTCCTGCCTATGACATTGGTACCTACATGGACCACAGTGAATAGGGTTCTCAGCTGCAGATTCAATACAATGCTCACTTGATGACATGGACATCAAGGTCGATATGGATCTCCAGGCCATCATGCACACCATCATGGTAGGGAGGATGGAGATGGTGCTGCCAGCCACGTACATGATGAACAGATTCATGGGCAGCTGTTTCAACGGGCCCAAGGCAATGTCCCAGCAGCGCTGAAAACAGAAAGTGAGCAGGGTATCAGTAAAGGGAATCGGTATGGGGAGTCCATATACTGATCTCATCCCCAGGCTTAGGAGTAATGATTAAGAACATAAGAACATAAGAAATAGGAGCAGGAGTAGGCCATCTGGCCCTTCGAGCCTGCCCCGCCATTCAATAAGATCATGGCTGATCTGTCGTGGCTCAGTTCCACCTTCCCGCCCTCTCCCCATAACCCTTAATCCCTTCTCTTATCAAAAACCCATCAATCCGTTTCTTAAAAATATTTAGCGAGGCAGCCTCCACCACTTCAACGGGCAGAGAATTCCAGAGATTCACCACCCTTTGAGTGAAGAAGTTCCTCCTCAACTCTGTTCTAAACCGCCCCCCCTTTATCTTGAGGCTGTGCCCCCTAGTCCTACTGTCTTTTTTGAGCGGGAACAGTCTCTCCACCTCTATCCTATCCATCCCATTCATCATCTTATACGTCTCAATGAGATCTCCCCTCATTCTTCTAAACTCTAACGAGTACAAGCCTAGTTTATTCAGCCTCTCCTCATAGCTCAATCCCCTCAACTCCGGTATCAGCCGAGTAAACCTCCTCTGCACTCCCTCCAGGGCCAAAACATCCTTGCGCAGGTGCGGCGCCCAAAACTGCACACAGTACTCCAGCTGCGGCCTCACCAATGCCCTATACAGCTGCAGCAAGACCTCCCTACTTTTATATTCAATCCCCCTCGCTATGAAGGCCAGCATCCCATTCGACTTCCTGACCACCTGCTGCACCTGCAAGCTGGGTTTTTGCGACTCATGCACAAGGACCCCGAGGTCAAGTGGAAATAAATGGGTCTTCTTCCGAGTGACGGTCAGCTAACAGTGGGTACCGCAGGGTCCCAAATGTTAAATGTGTTCATTCGTCACAAATAACTTTGTGTTAACACTGCAATGAAGTTACTGTGAAAATTCCCGAGTCGCCACATTCCAGCATCTGTTCGGGTTACACTGAGGGAGAATTTAGCACGGCCCAATGCACCCTAACCAGGGCGTCTTTTGGACTATGGGAGGAAAGTGGAGCACCCGGAAGAAACCCATATAGACACGGGGAGAAAGTGCAGACTCCGTACAGACAGTGACCCATGCCAGGAATCTCTCTTCCTTGAAGAAGGTCATTGTCTGACACTGTGTGGCGTGAATGTTACTCTCCCCTCCTCAACCAAAGCCTGAATGTGTACTAAGTCTTGCTGCATATGGACACGGACTGCTCCAGTATCTGGGGAGTCTCTAATGTGCTGAACAGTGTGCAATCATTAGTGAACATCCCACTTCTGACCTTCTAATGAAGGGTGAAGATTAGGCCACACTATCCTGAGGAGTTCCTGCAGCAATACCCTGGGACTGAGCTGATTGGCTTTCAACAACCCCAACCACCTTACTCTGTACTCGGTGTGACTGAAGCCAGTGGAATGTTTACCCCCGGATCCCCATTGACTGCAGATTGGCTCAGGGTTCATGATGCCATCATCGGGCAAGTGTTGTGTTGATGTGGAGGGTGGGCACTCTCACCTCATTAAAACAGCTATTTCCACTATATTTGGACTAAGTTTAAATGATTTCTGGAACCGAGTGCTCCTGGTGGAACCCAGACTGAGCTTCATTGAGTAGATTATTATTATTATTATTATTATAATTATTATTGTTATTATTATTATTATTACTGATCGGTTGATCCTCGATACTTTCTATTATTTTGATCGAGTGAGATCGCATTGGACGATAATTGGCCCTTCCTTTTGCGATAGAACATGCCTGCTAATTTTCCACACTGTTGGGTATGTGATAGTGATGTAGCTATACTTTAATAGATTGGCTGGGGCGCAGCTCGCTCCAGAGCACAAATCATCATTATTATTGCTGAAATATTGTCAGGACCTATAATCCTTGCAGTGTCCAACCTCTTCAGCACAGGGTTAGGCCACAGATCAATCATGATCATATTGCATGGTGGAGCGGGCTCCCGGGCTCGAATGGCCTACTCCTGTTCCAATCTTATCCTGTGAAAGGCATTGAGCTGCTTGGAAACTGGCATCTGTGATGCTGGGGACCTCAGGAGGAGGCCGAGATGGAAAATCCTCTCGGCACTTCTGGCGGAAGATTGTAGCAATTGTTTCAGTTTTGTTCTTCTCCATTTGCTGGATTCCCACATCATTAAGAATTGAGGTTTTATTTGAGGCTCCTGCTGCTGTTAATTGCTTTAATGTCCACCACCATTCAGAACTGTATGTGGTAGAACTGCAAAGTTAGATCCTACCTGGAAAAATTCAGATCAAGGTGATGTATACATTGACATGTATTGGTGCAATACCAGTTTAAACAGCGCGCTGTATGTTATAATATATTATAATCATGGACAGGGTCCATTCTAACATATATACATATGGAGGCCAATTCAAAATGAACAGATGCAGTGTCCAGTGTATTGCAGCAGTTCATGCTTCATGTAATGTAACCCACCAAGATTTATTTCCATCTGCTGGCAAAGCCTTGTAATTGCAGTTAGTGTGAAAATATCATTGTCAGGTATGATCTATGGTATCAATGGAACAATAATTCACATCCATTAATGTCATATCACATCCCCTTCTGCAAGGTGCCAAAATTTATGGTGCAATGAATTGTACCTGTCCGTTGCTGAATTATGCAGATGAAGTGGTGTACGGCAGGAATCTGTCTGGGGCCTCAATTATTTACAATATTCATTAAGGGCTTAGATAATGGGACAAAATCTCAAATATCCAAATGATCGATCGTGATATAATTTTTAGAAGGGACAACGCTAAATTTAGTGGATCCCAAATAGGATTTGGGGTTCGGCACATAGTTTCTTAAAATGTTACGATCTGCTGCAGAAAATAATCATTAGGACCAATGGAATGCCTCCTTCCATATCCAAAGGACTGGGGGATACGGGGGCAGATGTTGTGTCCAATTGTGCACAATCCTTGTCCCACCCCAATTAGAGCACTGTGAGCAAGTATGGGCAACATATCTTTGGAAATATGTTAACTCTGGACGGAGTTCAACGCAAGTTGCGAGGAGAGATCAGACGAATTTAGACATTTTTCTCTCGAATTCAGAAGGTTGAGGGCTGTTCTGGTAGAAACCAATGAAATACCTACAGGGAAGGACTGTTTCCATTAGTTGAAGGTTCGAGGTTAAAAGGTCATTGTTGAAAAAAATAGGGAAAGGCCTTTCAGGAGAGTTGATAGAAAACATTAGTACATGTCCAGAGAGGTGAATGATTGGAACTCTCTTTGGCAATTGCCGGTGGGAGCTGGTACAATTGTTAGATATAAGTCTGAGGTCTTCTTTAATTGAACAGGTATATCAAGAGATATGGACTTAGCGAAGCCAAAATGGATTCGGCCACAGATCAGCCATGATCTTATTAAATGGTGGGGCCAGTTCGAGGAGCTGAGTGGCCTATTCCTGTGGCTATGTCCCGATGTTGCCAGGGCAGTATCAGATGAAAATGGCTCAATCCATGGGAATATATTTTTGTTGATTTTGGTTAAAAGGAGGGATGTTGCCCAGGGAGCTATTGGAGACCATGAGACTTTTAATGTCCAGCTCAGCAAACATGGCGTTAGGGAAAATGTTCGTCATACCAATTGAAATTTAGTTGGATCTCTGAAGACTCCCAGGAAGCCAAGATGTAGTTTTAAGTTGAAAGAAAATATGTGTGTGTGTGTGAAAGGGAAACAATTTGTGGGAAAGAATGAGAACGATAGAATATATGTGTGTGCGTCTTTGTGTGTTGTCTGATAAATGTCATATAGTTTACACATCAACATCACAATTAAAACCGGCATCCTTCCATTTCCAATAGAAAAGTTAGAATCACAGTAAACACATGTCCACGGTCGGCAAGTGGGAGGCTTTCAAGGGAAAACTGAAAAGGTTGCAGGAAAGACATGTCCCGGTTAAGAGGAAGGATAGGAAAGGTAGGATTAGAGAGCTGTGGATTGCAGGGGATATTGAGGACTTGGTCAGGAAGAAGAGGGAGGCATATGTTAGGTCTAAGCAACTGGGAACGGGAAGAGCACTGGAGGAATATAGAGAGAGCAGGAGGGAGCTCAAAAGGGGAGTTAGAAGGGCGAAAAGGGGGCATAAAATGGCTTTGGCGGATAGGATTAAGGGAAATCCAAAGGCATTTTACTCTTATATCAGGAACAAAAGGATGGTTAGAGGGAAATTCGGTCCTCTTAGGGACAAAGGAGGGGAACTGTGCATAGAGTCTGAAGGAATGGGGGAGACCCTGAATGAATACTTTGCGTCGGTATTCACGAAGGAGAGGGGCTTGGTGTCTTGTAATGTCTTGGAGGGAGCTGTAGACCAGTTGAAGGAAATATCCATTACGAGGGAGGAAGTATAAGGGTTTTTAGGCAGCATAAGAACTGATAAAGCTCCAGGGCCTGATGGCATTTATCCCAGGCTGCTTAGGGAGGTGAGAGATGAAATTGCTAGGCCTCTGACGCAAATCTTTGTCTCTTCTTTGGACACAGGTGAGGTCCCAGAGGACTGGAGGGTAGTTAATGTGGTACCGTTGTTTAAAAAGGGCAGTCGGGATAACCCTGGTAATTATAGGCCAGTGAGTTTGACATCAGTGGTAGGAAAGTTGTTGGAAAAAAAATCTTAGGGATAGGATGTCTATGCATTTGGAGCTTTGCGATCTGATTAGGGATACGCAGCATGGCTTTGGTCAGGGGAGGTCTTGCCTTACGAATCTGGTACAATGTTTTGAGGAGATGACAAAAACGGTTGACGAAGGACAAGCCGTTGATGTCGTCTACATGGATTTCAGTAAGGCGTTTGACAAAGTCCCTCATGGTAGGCTGGTTGAAAAGGTTAAGGCTCATGGGATACAGGGAAAAGTATCTGGATGGATTGAAAACTGGCTAGTTAACAGGAGACAGAGAGTAGTAGTGGATGGGTCCTTTTCTAGCTGGAGGTCTGTCACCAGTAGTGTGCCACAGGGCTCAGTACTGGGACCTCTTCTATTCGTAATATATATAAATGTCTTGGAACAGGGCGTACATGGTGTGATCAGCAAATTTGCAGATGACACAAAGATGGCAGGATTGGCGGGCAGTGAGGAGCAGTGTCTGGCAATACAGCAGGATATAGATAGGCTAGTATATTGGGCAGATAAATGGCAGATGGAATTTAATCCTGATAAATGCGAGGTGATGCATTTTGGAAGGAATAATGTCGAGGGGAGTTACATGATAAAGGGTACACCTATTAAGTGTATAGAAATGCAGAGGGAACTGGGAGTGCAAGTTCACAAGTCTTTGACGGTGGAAACTCAGTCGAAGAAAGCTTAAGGTATGTTAGCCTTTATAGGGAGGGGTATAGAGTATAAGAGTTGGCGTCCAATGCTACAGTTGTACAGAACTGGTGGTGGAGGCAGGCACGTTGGAGTTGTTTAAGGTTTACTTAGATAGACACATGAGCGAAACAGGGATGGAGGGTTATAGTAGATGGTATTAAAAAGGGTCAGAGCTTCGGGACGACACTGGAAATGTAGTATTACATGTTCATGTTTTGTCTCTTTTAATCCACATGTGTCGGTCCACCTTGTTGTCAAACGAGGGACATTCACACGGTGGGTCGTGCGTGGGCTACTCTTGGAGGTTTCGAGAGTGGCCTCGTAATTCGTGTCGTTGTGTGTGCTTAAACGTGGACCAGCAGACGGGCACCACAACAGCTCAGTGACTATCACTTCTAGCTGTGCAGATACATGGATTTGGGCCTGTGTCTGTGGGAGTTTGTGCATTCTCCCTGTGGTTGCGTGGGTTTCCTCCGGGCGCTCCGGTTTCCTCCCACACCCCAAAGATGTGCTCTTAGGCTGATTGGTTTTACCAAATTGACACTATTTCTCCCCTGAATCTGGCTACATTAGGGGTACCATTCGCATACACACGGGGCAGGGTAGGTGTAGGAAAATGCTTTGTTGAAATGGCGGCGCAGGCTCGTTGGGCCGAAGGGCCTGTTTCCCGTGCTGGGTTGTTCCTTGTTCTTCTTTGTTCCAGAACGTTGGTTAGACCGCATTTGGAGTACTGCGTCCAGTTCTGGTCACATTACTACCGGAAGGACGTGGAAACCCTGGAGAGAGCGCAGAGGAGGTTTACCAGGATGCTGCCTGGTATGGAAGGACTGGGGTATGAGGAAAGATTTGGTAAACTGGGGCTGTTTTCCTGAGAAAGACGGAGATTGAGGGTGGATCTAATAGAGGTGTATAAAACCAAGAAGGGTATAGATAGAGTAAACAGTGGCAGGCTTTTTCCTAGATTGGAGACAAATATCACGAGGGGACAATGACTTAAGGTGAGGGATTTGGATGCTAGAGGGAGGTTTTTCACACAGAGGGTCGTGGGGGTATGGAATGCACTGCCAAGTAGGGTGGTGGAGGCAGGCACGATGGACTTGTTTAAGGTTTACTTAGATAGACACATGAGCAAATTAGGGATGGAGGGTTATAGGAGACTGTTTTAATAAGGATCAGAGCCTCAGGAAGTTCCTGGAAATCTAATGCTACATGTGTTGATATTTTTCTCTTTTACTCCACAGGTGTGTCGGTCCACTTTGTTGTCAAACGAGGGGCATGCACACTGTGGGTCGTGTGTGGGCTGCTCTTGGATGTTTCGAGAGTGGCCTAGTACTTTGCGTCGTTTGTGTATGCTTAAAACTGGACCAACAGATGGGCACCACAACAGCTCAGTGACTATCACTGTTAGCTGTGCAGATACATGGATTTAGGCCAGTGTCTGTGGGAATTTGCGCTTTCTCCCTGTGGTTGCGTGAGTTTCCTCTGGGTGCTCCGGTTTCCTCCCACACCCCAAAGATGTGCTCTTCGGCTGATTGGTGTAACAAATTGTCCCTAAATTATTCTCCCCTGAATCTGGTTTCCTATGGGGGTACCATAAGCATAGACACGGGTCAAGGGTGGAGGAGGAAAAACGCATTGTTAAAATGGCAGTGTGAGCTCGTTGGGCCGAGGGGCCTGTTTCCTGTGCTGTGTTGTTCTTTGTTCTTTGTTTTTTGTTCTTTGCTATATTCATTTTAGCTTGGTGTCTTTCTTCACATTTCACATTTGTTGATGACTGAGGAGGACAATTTTTGAGAGGTTGATTCAACCCTAAGTGTTGTCCATAAGCTATCAGTTGTGTTGTAAATTGTCCTTTTCTGTGTCATAAATGAGACTGAGAATTTTCTGATGGAGAGCTTAGTTCCCCGAAATGTGTCGTCTCTGACTTGATGTTAGTATCGAATGTCTTACTGAGATTCATCCATGTACGGGTATAATATGTATATCTCCCAACATAAACTGCGCTTCAGGTTAATCCCGGTCTTCAAGCAGATGAGTAACACAATTGTCATCCTATCAAAGGCCTGTCCCGTAATGTTAAGATTGAGATACACCTACAGATGTTGCCATCTCTTCTGTCGGCCTTGTCTTCGGATAGTGTGATGTTTCTGAATCATGAATCTCCTGTGGAATGGAACCTATCTTCTGGCAGAGAAAGAGAAGGTCATAAATGTTCAGAAAGTTGATATTTATTTCCATCAGTTGCCATCCATTTACAAAGATGCCTAACTGTGTTCATTAGTTATCATCCATTCATAAACATTGATATGTTGATGTTTTAATTTAAGGGATATGGATGTTGCTGGCCTAGTCAGTATTTGTTGCCTATTCCTCATTGCCTTTAGTAAACTGGTGGTAAGCTACCTTCTTGAATTGCTGCAGACCCTGTGGTGTAGATACCCATACGGTCCTGTTACAGAGGCAGTTCTGGGATCTCGGTCCCGCGACAGTGATGGAAGGATGATATATTTCCACATCAGGTATATGACTAACTTGGAGGGGAACTTATAGGTGATATTTCCTGGTAACTGTTACCCTGTTCTTGCAAATAGCAACCCACTGTGTGGCTTTTTAAGGAGCCTTGGTGAGGTTCGGAAGTGAAACTTGTAGATGGTACATAACGATGCTCTGTGTGGAGGAGGGAGTGTTATTCCTGTCAAGCCGGCTGCTTTGGCCTGAATGGGATGAAGATTTTTGAATGTTGTTTGAGCTGTACCTATTCAAGTAAGTGGAGAGAACCATTTTTGTCCCCTAATATGTGTCGTGCAGATGGTGCACAGGTTTGGGGAGTTAGGGGGTGGGTTACTCACAGCAGGCTGAGCTGATATTCCAGCTGGAGCATGAATATACCCAGCTAACATAGCGATTAGACAATGGTAACCTCGAAGATGTTGTTAGTTGTTGATTCAGTGTTGCAATATCATTGAGTGACAAGGGGCAACGGTCAGATTCCACATTTTTGGAGGTGGTCATCGCCTGACGCCAATATTACCAATAATTCTCCATTCACAAAAATAAATAGTAAAAATTCACAAAAATAAATAAATAAAAATAAATAAATTCTCAAAAATAAATAATTACTTTTTCTAGGGCGAAAAACTGCAGCATGCTACGGTGCAGAGGGACCTGGGGGTCCTTGTGCATGAGTCGCAAAAACCCAGCTTGCAGGTGCAGCACGTGATCAGGAAGGCGAATGGAATGCTGGCCTTTATAGCGAGGGGGAAAGGATATAAAAGTAGGGAGGTCTTGCTGCAATTGTACAGGGTACTGGTGAGGCCGCAGCTGGAGTACTGTGTGCAGTTTTGGGCGCCGCACCTGCGCAAGGATATTTTGGCCCTGGATGGAATGCAGAGGGGGGTCACTCGGCTGATACCGGAGTTGAGAGGGTTGAACTTTGAAGAGACGCTGAATAGACTGGGTCTGTACTGGTTGGAATTTAGAAGGATGAGGGGGGATCTTATAGAGACGATAAGATAATGAAGGGGATGGATAGGATAGAGGTAGAGAGATTCTTCCTGCTCAAAAAAGACAGTAGGACTAGAGGGCACAGCCTCAAGATAAGGGGGGGGGGGGGGCGGCAGTTTAGAATGGAGTTGAGGAGGAACTTCTTCACTCAAAGGGTGGTGAATCTCTGGAATTAAATTAAATTAAATTGAGATTAAATCCGACCATGGCAGCAGGTGGAATTTGAATTCAATCAATAAATTTTGATTCATACTGATAGCGACGAGATAATCCTCTGATTCCCCAATGAAGGACATCTGCCATCCCTACTTGGTCTCAGCAGGGTGTAACTCAAGATGGACCGCCATATATATAACTGGGCAATTCCTTCTGAGATGCCCTAACACACCACTCAGCTGAAAAGGAATTAAGCACAGGAAATAAATGTTGTTCTTTCCAGAGACCCCCACGTCCCATGGAAGAATAAAGTGAAATAAAACACCAGCCTACATGTTTATGCAGTATAAGACATATCACCTCTCTGAATCAACTCTCACAATCTGCCTGTATTTATTTCTATCCATCCATCACAGTGTTTCGTTGGGTTGGAGAGATCATCATTGTTACTAACAAGGTGCCAGAGAATCTGAGTGGCTTTTTTTCCAATGAAATGGGAAGCATTCATATACGTTTACAGCTTTAAAAAATAATAAAATTGCCTCGAGTTGTTGCTGGGCAGATTTGTTTATAAATAGGCTCTATTGACAATGCTAAGAGTTTGAAATTGGCTTGCAGCCAACTGTTCAGTACTGAGGAAACAGATCTTTGACTTACTGAACAAACACCGTCAGATGCTTCCTGTAAATATCTTGGGGTAGTTGGCAGCAGGTTGGACCGCTGCCAAATACTGCGTGGGACAGATTAGCGCGAATATGTTAGGATTAAATGGGACTTATCCAGTTATACAATAAATGCTTGATTCCCATAATAAAGACAGGTTTTTAAATGGTATTCCTTCCAAGAAGATATTTTAAAGGGCTGCACTGTGATTAAACAGTATGGGGAACGAGGAAATTGGCCAGATGCTATTTCATTTGTCTATCTTCCAAATAAATGTCCTTCCAACAATTAAAGTTACTTTGTGAGTAAATTCATGACCTGTAAGGAAGAGATTTTGACCTCCCCACCCCCTCAGTCCAATGAGATCAGTGCAATGACCCCAAAATGAAAATAATTAAAAGTAAAATAAAATCATACAATTGTCTTGAAAAGCGCAGATACCTGGAATACTCTAAGTGTTCTGCACCTCTTTAAAAAGACAACCTCTCTTATCCCTGATCAGCACCATGTTCTGTTGTCCAGCACAATCTGATTTCGATTATTTAACAGTCGCTCTCATAGCTGCCAATGAGTGAAGAAACGGCCTGGTTTAGTGGAAGACAAAACATTTATTTTTGTGATATTGTGCAATATGCCACAAAGTCCTAATATCCTGAGTTCCCACTACCAGTGAATGTTCTACAGCCGGTGGCCAATAAAATGAGCAGCAGTGATTTGGATGTTGACAAAGAACTTTCCTGATCGCCGTGTCCATTCGGATTCTATAAATCCTCTGTCAAAGGTTGATGTCGATGTCATGTTTCCCTGTCAGCTCAATTAATTATAAGTCCACCAGTTTTCTTTCAGTGTTAATTTTCACGGGGTAAAGGAGCCGTTGGGGAAATCTAACGTGTAATATTGCATCACATGAGGATTGTCCTTTTTGAATTAATTTGTGGATGTCACAGTGGCATATATGTTAGGGTTTCTGCCTCAAAGCGCCAGGGACCCGGGTTCAACTCCCAGTTTGGGTCTGTCTGTGTGGAGTCTGCATATTCTCCAATTGCTTTCTCATTTACTCACATTGTTCAAGGATATGCCGCTTAGGTTGATCCACGATGATGAATTGTCCAATCGTGTCAAGAGAATTAGCGGGGAATATAAGTGGGGTGATGGGGATAGACTGAGGTGGGAATGTTGTGGGTTTGGGCCTGATAGGCCAAAAGGCCTTCTTCTGCTCTGTAATGATTCTATGGACATGGGCACCTTTGGCTGATCAGAATTTATTGCCTACTTCTTGTCCGAGGGCAGTGAGAGCCAATCACATTGCTGTGGCTCTTGGATCACACATAGGCCAGACCAGGTAAGGACGGCAGATTCCCTTCTCTAAAATACATTAGTGAAGCAGGTAGGTTTTTACACAATCGACAATGATATCATGGCCATAAGTGGATTCTTATTTCCAGATGCTTTTTTTTAACTGAATTTAAATCCCACCATCTGTGGTGGTGGGATTCGAAGTCGGGTCCTGAGAACATTAGTTAAGTTTGTGCATTAATTGCCGAGCGATAACATGAGGCCATTTCTTCCCTCCTTCTTGTATCCAGTCCCAAATTACAGTGACAGCTACCCACACCTGAAATAAAATTATTCCAGCAATTAGTTACATAAATCGATAATAATTCTTCAAATGGATTATATTTATGCTGCAATGTGCAAATCAGACTGACGTTTTTACTCTGATAAGGTCATGTCATCTTCTTTATACCTATTCTCTTGTGAAAGGGGGTACAGAATTAAGGGACTTGATTTACAATCAAATTGTTTTTCTCTCTATAACAGAGGCTCAAATATAATTTCACCTTTTGGCGTGGCAGAGACGTTCCAATGGATCTCACTCTTTCTGCCTCAGTGTTAGTCTGTCTGTTGAATATTCCAGTGCCAGAAATCAATTCACTGGGAATAATCCTCGATGTTTTTTGATATAATTTATTTGATTTATTATTATCACACACATTAGTACACAGTCTTGCGCACTATACAGACGGAGCATACCGTGCATAGAGAAGGAAGGGAGAGAGTGAAGAATATTATGTTGCAGTCATAGCTCGGGTCTAGAAATATATCAATTGAATGCGAGGTAGATCCATTCAAAAATCTGATTGCAGCTGTAAAGAAATTGTTTCTGAGTCGGTTTGTAGTGTCTTCAGACTTTGTTTTTTATCTAGTTCCCTGATGGAAAAAGGTGAGAGACTGTGTCCGGGGTGAGGTGCGTTTTCTTTTCATAGCTTTTGTTTAAAGTGTCGAATCGGAGGTTGTGTTGACTCAGCCAGAGGCAGAAACCGGGCATCCCTGAGGCTCCCTGAGACTGAGCTGTAAAGACAAAGTGTTCAATATGGGCAGCAACTGGATGGTCTGGGTCCGACCAGTCCCTGATAGGGTTTATAGTCTCTCCTTCAGTATGATAGTCTTGGATCAACCCACAATTCCTCCGCCCCAGAGATTCAGAATCAATTTATTCCACCCAAAGACACTTAAAACAACGTGAAGAGAAATTGCTGGACAGTCTCAGGACATCTGGACTCGAAACGTCAGCTTTTCCCTCTCCTTACAAATATTGCCAGGCCTGCTGAGATTTTCCAGCATTTTCTCTTTGGGTTTGAATTCCAGAATCCACAGAATTGTTTTTATACTTCAAACAACATCTTCTCTTTGCAAATAACTATAAACCGAGTATTCCTATCTTTCCCCTGTCTGTCCTACACAGACTCCAGTTCCATGTGATGAAAATAACCCTTCACCACCACTGAAATATCCGAGAAATCCACCCAGTTCTATTAAACCTGCAGTGGAAAATCACCCATCCAGAGGGCAGGTTTCAGCAAGGTGGTTCAAAATCACCAATTAATGTTAGCTTTGTCAGTGACGCTCGCATCCAGAGATTCAATAAAATCAGTGCAAATTGCTGCAGATTCCGGAAATCTAAAACTAAAACAGCAACAGTGCTACTTAACATCTCAATGGGCATCATCAGAGAGAGAGAACCAGATTCGTATTTAACATCAATGCCAGGATATCAAATCTCTTGATATAATTATGAACAGCAAGTCTGTTCTGTCCAATATCCTACCCAAATCCTCATTTGTCAAATAAAATCGCAAATTTGTTGGCCATTTATTACATCCGGGTTTGTGGGAGTTTGTGGTACGCAACTTACCTGGTCAGTTACAACATGGGAACAGCGACTAAATTCAGCAAAGGTACCTCAGTGAGTTTTAATAACATTGGGGCGACATGAGGTCGGGTAAAATGTTCTATACATTCAAATTCCCCCATAATTTGTAATACTTTGGAATCGCTGAGATTAATGTGAATATAATCACTGCTCTGCCTGATCATAGAAGCATAAAATCATAGAATCCCCACAGTTCAACATGGTCATTCGGTCCAATAACTCTGCAGCGGGCTCTCCAGCACAGCATCCTACCTAGGCAAGCTTTCATCCGATCCCGGCAACCACACATATTCACAGGCTAATCCCCAGAACCTACACATTATTGGACACTAACAGGAAATTTAGCATAGACAATTTACATTGGGCCTGGGAAGGATGCTCTGCCGGATAGCAGACTTGATGAACCAAATGCTCTACTTCTGCACTGTCGGGATTCTATGATTCTACTTTGCACATCATTGGGCGCGAAGGGGCAATTTATCACAGCCAATCCACCTAACCTGCACATCCTGGGACTGTGGAAGGAAACTGGAGCACTCGGAGGAAACTCACATGGATGTGGATAGAATGTGAAAACCACACACAGTCACCCAATGTTAGAATCGAACCCGCTTCCCTGTCGCCTGTGAGGGAGCAAAAATAATTGTATCTCTTCGTGATAACCACATTTTTTATTCTTCCCTCGTGTGAGTGTGATCACTATTTGTGGAGGAATATTTCAGACATCAGATCTGTTTTTTTATTTAACTTGTCGAGTTTAAACAGATTAAATCCTCAATCAGATTAACATTCAGTGGAATATCAGCCTGTTCACAGATACTTTATTAATTGTGACATCAGAACTTTCAGAACTAATTCTGAAATGAAATGTCTTATTTTATTGTAGTTAAGTACAGCCAGAGTTATGAATGTTCAAAAAGTTCTATTCATATTGAACCAACTGTTAAAATTCTTAAAATAAATCGCTATTTTGAGTTGAAACTGATCAATAAGTGACGGTTTATCTGGTTTTTCTGTCATGAACATTTCATTGTAAACAGTAAGGTATTTATGTAAATAAATACAAGAATAGTAATTCCAAATGAGATTGTTGACTGACAAAAACACAACAAATATTTCCCCACCAACACAACACAGAAATAGAGACAACCATGCAAATCAATCAACGGATTCCAGTAATGGTTGTTTTTCAACATGATTTATTCATCAGTTATGTGAGGAAAAATATCATGATGATATCTATGTTCAGAATTAGGAAATAATCCCTCTGATCCCGAAATGTAATGACACAGAAAACACAGAACATCTCCTGTGTTTCATCTCTTTCTCTGTCTTTCTCCTGTCTGTTTCTGCGTCTTGTCTCTCCACGATGGTTCATCGTCTTCACTCCACAGCAAAAGAACATAAGAACGTAAGAAATGGGAGCAGGAGTAGGCCATCTAGCCCCTCGAGCCTGCCCCGGGTTCGATAAAATCAATGTTTGCCCAATGTATTCTCTCAACCACAGGTACAGGTTTCTAAAAGAATATAATTCAATAAATTGGAATGAGATTTACTCTAAAAGATCTCTTGAGAAATCAATGATCTTGAAATGCTTGAAACATTTTCTCCTGCACCTAACCTCGGTTCCACCTGGTGATAAGGATTCAATGTGGAATCTTTCCCTATATTTAGCCGGTGTTGTCCCTGTCCTTGGAGTATTTGACTGGACAGAGTAGAGGAATATTTACTCTGCGTCTGAACTCATTGTTCCTGGTTTATGAATGGTTGATATATCTTTGTCAGGGAAGATTTAATCCGTATCTAATCTCTGCTGTACCTAGCCTGGGTGTGTTTTGTGGAATTGTGTGGACGGCTCTTTCTCCTATACCTAACACTAATTTAAACCTGCCTCCTGGATCTCGGAAGGAAGAGTGCAGGAGAGCTTTTACATAGAAGAGTGTCCATGCTCTTTCTGCCTTAATTTTGTTTGAACAGATTTATAGACGGAGTTTCACTCTGTTTATAGACAGTATAATGTTGTCAGAACGTTTGAATTGGATAGTTTAGAGGGAGATTCTCTTTGCATCTCACTCATGCTATTCCTGATTTAGGAGTTATTAATTTGCCAGTACAGAGGGGACTTTGCATTCTGCAGCGAACCCCATGTTACTCCTGTCCTGTAAGATTTTGATGGGAGAGTCGGCCGTCTTTACAAATTTCATGGGGATTGAACCAGTATCTTTATATTACAGTAAATTTACCCTGTGTCAGCTCGTATTATGAGCCATGCCTTCGTTTATTTTCCACTGGACCCTAACTCATTCTATCTTGCATGTAGAATGTTATGTTGTCTGTCTTTGCACATAGTAAATTGGATATATTATCTGTCTGTACTAAATTAGACGCTGTCCCTGCTTATATTGTATGTCACTATGTTTCTGTTTATATTAAACGAGACATTGTCTCTGTTTATATTAATTTAGATCTCTCTCTGTTTGTATCAAAGTCGATGCAATCTTATTTCTGCAATTGTCCATATCCACGTTTATATTGTATTAGACATGGTCTCAGTTTTTACTGCACTGGTCAATGCCAGTAATGATTAAAGTGGCTGGGAGAACACAATTCTCTGCATCCTTCTGCAAGGACAAACCGTGTGAGGTTTTGGACACTGGAAAAGAAATCTGAAATTTACTTCTGCTGGCTGCAGTGAAAGTGGATATCAAGTCCTGTGTAGCATTCACTGTCAATGAAGAACAAAAAAACAAAGAAAATTACAGCACAATAAAATACTGGTGATCCAATACTGCCCGTTTCTGGATCTTGCCTGATAACAATCTTTTTTATCCCAACATATTATCTCTTCTTCTCACAAAACCGTGAAGTAAAACAAACCTAATTCAAAGAGAGGCATAGTTAGTGCAGGAACAAAATTGCCACAGTGAAATATATATAGGGTGAGTATCAAATATTACATAACCAGAGAGAATGCCGTGTGCAATGTAAACTGGGCTCTGGTCTAGCAGAGTATTAACAGAGCCAGGCTGTATTTTAAGATAAACAGGGGCCTGGTTCAAGAAAATAGTAATGAGTTAGTGCCGAGTGCCATGTGGGGATGGTCAAATGCCAAATTCCAATCAGACCCATATCCCGTGAAAGAAACAGTTTTAAAAATAACATTGTCAAGGAGAATAAAACTGAGGCAGTATCTCGCACAGTTTTACTGATTTAGGAACTTCTTAGACATGAACTGAGACAGTGCTGAGTAATTAATGATACGAATAAGGAGAATATAAAAAAAAGTTCAGACAGATCGTAATTATTTTCACCAATTACCATCCATTTGCAATTTAATAATTTCATTCACCAGATCTCATTCATATATAATGAGGAATATATTTACAATTACTCTGTGATAAGAAAGCGACGTTGCCTCGGCCCCCATTTATTCCCCATTGCTAATTGCATTCAGTAAGCTGGTGGTGAACCGCCTTATTCAATTGCTGCAGAACCTGCAGTGTAGGTACACCGACCGTGCTCTTAGGGAGGGTGTTCCTGGACTCCGACGCAGCGTAAGTAAAGGAGTGGCCCAAGTGATGTTTGTGAGTGTCTTGGAGAGGAATTTTCAGGCGAGGTTGTTCCAATTCCCCAGTTATCATCAATTCATACAGATAAACAATTAGTTCACCAATTATGATCATCAGTTTGATAAAAGCAAAATACTGCAGATTCTGGAAACTGAAACAAAAATAATGAATGCTGGAAAAACTCAACGGGTCTGATAGCATCTGTGGAGAGAGAATAGAGCCAACGTTTCGAGTCAGTGTGGTGTTTTATGTTATTTGTAGGAAATTGAAGAGAGTGATGACATTGAGAAATGATGTGGGTGGATAGGGATTAGGATTTTTTTAGGATATAGTTCATGATTGAGATGTTGATTAGTTTAGGGTGAAGAAGTTTGTTATGATATTTGGGATCACTCTGTGAATTGATGCAGCTTGTTTGTGTGTCTCGAAATAGTATCTATTATTTCTGTTATTCCCATCTCACAGGAAATGTATGCAACTTCCCTGACAATAGCGTGCAGAACTTTCAGAATATGCCAGGAATCCCCGGTGTTCATGTCAGTTTTATGATGTTGTTTTAATATTATGTCATGTCATTGCACCGATTTTACTTCACTGGGGAACTGGGCCCAACAACATCTCTCTCTCTCTCGCATTTCATGAAGTGATTAATAAACAGACTTTAATTATTGGAATGAAATTCAAAGTGATGATATAAATGAAACAACCTGTACTTCATGTGAAGTTACTGAATCTTTAAATTCCTATTCAGTATTACATTGTTTTGGGAAATAATGTGACATAAGAACATAAGAAATAGGAGCAGGAGTAGGCCATCTGGCCCTTCGAGCCTGCCCCGCCATTCAATAAGATCATGGCTGATCTGTCGTGACTCAGCTCCACCTTCCCACCCTCTCCCCATAACCCTTAATCCCTTCTCTTATCAAAAACCCATCAACCCGCGTCTTAAAAATATTTAGCGAGGCAGCCTCCACCACTTCAACGGGCAGAGAATTCCAGAGATTCACCACCCTTTGACTGAAGAAATTCTTCCTCAACTCCGCTGGAAACCGCCCTCCCCCCTTTATCTTGAGGGTGTCCTACTGTCCTTTCTGAGCTGGAAGAGTCTTTCCACCTTTATCCTATCCATCCCATTCATCATCTCATACGTCTCAATGAGATCTCTCCTCATTCTTCTAAACTCCAACGAGTACAAGCCTAGTACAAGCCTACAAGTGACACTTGTAGTTTTCCAGTGAGTTTCACAAATATTTCTGTTGCCACCTTATTTACTTTTCACCCTGTTGCCTTCACTAATTTGGGTGAGGGTTTGTTGATTAATTTGTTGTGTATGAAAGAGCCAGTATTTTATATAATACAATCATTCCTCCTCAACCATATCATGCTCTCTCTTTCTGTCCTGGATTTGAAGATTCAGCATCAGCAGAGAAATGAACCATCCGAACTGCAGGAAAATCTCCCCCTACTCTTCAAGAGGATCAGCTTGCTAACTCCCGAGAAATGTATTTCACCCAGACACTCTGGAAGGATTGAAGGTATTAGATGGGCACACATTGAATAAAGGAGTTGTTTCAATTTATGAAGTAGTCAAACACAAATATGGAAATATAGAACAACATCATTCAGCACCATTTATCAATGAATCCACCAGTCCGTTCACTATTTCCTCAATCAAAATATTCAAGCATCCAACAGTCATTCATCCATCAGTCATTCAAATGCCATTCATTCCTGTGTCAACACAGTCATACATTTATTGTTTGTGTAGATGGTGACATCAATTATTTTAATTGATCCAGTGATCCAGAGGTTCAGGGCAATGAGGACGGGGATTTAAGTCGGGCCGTTCCCGCAGGTAGATTTTGAATTCTATTGATAAATCTGGAATGGATACTAATTGCGATCATTGGAACCGCTCTGATTCCCCAATGGAGGAAATCTGCCATCGCTACATTGTCTCACAAGGATATAACTGCAGACTGAAAGCAAAATAGCTGACTCTTTAATATCTACAGAAGTGTCCTCGAAAACCAGTCAATTTAAGGGAATTTGGGACAGGCAAAGAGTGTTGGTCTTTCCAAACAAACATCACATGGAAAGATAAAAGGAGATAAAATATAAATGTGCATGCTCAAATATAACAGCATGTATCATCTCTCTGAGCCATTTTTCAGTCTGCCTGTGATTATTTCTGTCCGTCCATCACAATATCCTGATGTGTTGGAAAAATCATCATTGTTGTTAATTGGGTGCCAGAGAAGGTGGAAAATAATCCTTTATTTAGAGATGGGAAAACATCATCTAGATTTATAACTTCCAAAAATTCAAGTGCCTCCAGTACTGTTGCTGGGTAGATTTGTTTATAAATAGACCTTACTGACAACATGCAGGGTTTTAAGTTGGCTTGGAGCCAAGTGGTCAGTGCTGATGAAACTGATCTTTGATCTATTGCACAAACACCCCCAGATGTTTCCTGTCAATAACTTTGAGCATTTGACACCAGCCTGGATTGCTGCCAAATACTGTGTGGGACAGATTAGCGTGAAGCTCAATGGACAACATGGGATTCAGACATTTAAACAGTAAATGTTTAATTCCCACAATTTAAATCGCAATCATTCCAATCAAATATTTTCATTCAGTGTCCTGTTCATTACCTGAGTAAATACTATGTCAAACAATAAAGTGACCGGATCATTTTTTTTTTCATTTCTATAGTTTCCGAGTAAATTTCATTCCAATAATTAAAGTCTGTTTATTAATCAGTTCATGAAATGTGAGAGAGAGATGTTGATGGGCCCAGTTCCCCAGTGAAGTAAAATCGATGCAACGACATGAAATAATATTAAAACAACATCATAAAACTGACATGAACATCGGGGATTCCTGGAAAATTCTGAAATTTGTGTATCACATTGAAACAGCAGCGTGTCTTGTACCTGATTAGCACCGTGTTCTATTGTACGGTATAATCTAATTTCTGTTATTGAAGAGTTCCTCTCATAGCTGCCAATGAGTGGAGAAATGATCAGTTCATAACCTGATTCAATGGAAGATAAAACATTTATTCTTGTGATATTGTGCAATGTGCCGCAAAGCTCTGATATCCTGTATTCCCAATACCAGTGTATGTTACACAGCCGGTAACCAATAGAGTGAGTTGCAATGACCTGGATGCTGAAGGAGAACTTTAATGATCTCAGCGTCCGTTCCGATTCATTAACTTCTCCATCAAAAATCAATTTAATTTTATGTTTCTCTGTCAACTCACTATTTAATTACCAGGAGGTTGGGATTCTCATTATTTTCAAAGGCCTGTCTTCGAGATTGGGACAGTTTGACAAATATAAGGAGAAACATTGTATTGTGTGAGAGTTTCTTCTCATCTCCAAACCCAATTTGTACAGCGATAGCCATCCACACTGTGTATAGAATCACTTTGTATATTCTACACATTGAGTTACAGAAATCGATGGTATTTCTTCTGATAAATTGTGCTTTATTATTATAATGTGGCAGAGATTCGGAATTGTTGCAAAATTGTCTAATGTTCCAAAATGTTATTTCATCATTTTCAGATTTATTTTCTTGTTGGGGGTGTGGTAATAAAATCACCATTTTTACAATGGAATGAGTTATTTTAAAAGTAAAGAGATGATGAACTGTAATATCACCATCAGAAATAATGGGGACAATACAATGAACATTTCAGCCAAACAAATATCCGGATACAGATAAAATGCCCATTTTAATATTAATCTATTGTAAATCTCCGAGTCCATTCTGTTGGGGGTGTGGAAGGTGGAACGTGGATCCAGGCGGCGCCTGGAAAGCCGCCCCCTTCTGCCGGGTATTTAAATACCGCTCACTGGGACCGGAATCCAACAGTCCGGGAGCTGGTTTGTTCACTGAGTTCCTGACACAACCATTTCCCCCAAATCACCAGAAAGATGAGGTCGGCCATTTCTCTCAGTTTGTTGCTGACTTTCTTATCTGGTGAGTATTTTTTTTATTATTGTTCAAGTCTCTCACTGTTACTGTCTCAGTGTTAGTCTCTCTCTGGAATGTTCCAGAGTCAGCAATCATTTCACTAAGATTAATCCCTGGTGTTTTTGATCTATTTTTACAGGTGTCCAGTCGGAGATTGTGTTGACCCAGCCAGGGGCAGCGACCGAGGCTCCCGGAGGCTCCCTGAAACTGACCTGTAAAACCAGCGGGTTCGATCTTAGCAGCTACTGGATGGATTGGATCCGACAGGTTCCCGGACAGGGCCTGGAGTGGCTGGTTAGCTACAAAAGTTCATCCAGCAACAACTACGCCCCATCAATTAAGGGTCGATTTACTGCGTCCAAAGACACTTCAAACAACATCTTCTCTTTGGACATGAGGAGCCTGAAGATTGAAGACACGGCCATCTATTACTGTGCAAGAGGCCACAGCGAGAGGATCCAGGGCTGCACCCGGACAAGAACAGCCCGAGAGGGGATTCCGCAACTTCCATCTTAACCTGAAGGTCAGTATCTGTTCTCAATGCAATATGATCGAGGGTGGTCAGAAACAAACTATAATCGTGTTTAAAAAAAAGTAACACAGAATGTATTTAACAGTAAAACTTCCCAAACTCACCGATATAACTGGTGAGCTTTTCACTGACTTTATATTCATTGTACTGTCGGCAAGTACCACATACGATATATTACTCTTGTTAATATTTCTGATAGATTGTGTTGTATAAACAGTTGCCTACATTTTACATTAGAGCAAAACTAATAGTCCATTTGAAGTGAATATTGAACAGCAGTACTGAACAGAGTGAGTGCAGTTTTTGTATGGGTGTGTGTCACTGTGATATACTATGGGAGTCACAGTGCTGAGAAAAGCGCCATCCTCATACAAAAACCTCAGAAAAGGACGTTGCTTAAATTTGTGACCAATGCCATTGCCGAATGCCAAAGTAAATGAGGCTTCAACAAAATAATACTTAGAAACAGCATTGTTTTTTTTTAAGATGTAAAATGCTTCAATTTTATTGTTATTGATTTACACGCTGAATGTGCACAGAGAGTGTAAAAGTTTCTAACCCCCTTTATCAATATCATGACCAGTAAAAATTGAAATATCTCACTGAGTCACCCTTAACGAGCTGGAAACAGGGTTTTGAAATAGCAGTGAAATTAACTGTCTGTATTTTATAGTTAACAGTCCGCCTCAGTATTTGTAATGCTGTGTCTCACTGTGATTACTGATTACTGGGGACAAGGGACCATGGTGACGGTGACTACAGGTAAGAACCATCCACTTATTGAGTAACTGGTTTACATGTGTCTTTGTTTTATATTTTTATCTGTACTAATAATCCATGTGGTAACATCAATGTGAGTTTGGTGGATTCTCGGTTGAGAATTGTTACAATGTTTCCTGTGATTCTGCTGCGAAGGGGTAATAGATGCTGCTGAGGGATTCAATCCCAAATTGTTGGGATGTTGTGTTTATCTGTTGAGGTTACACTGTGTGGTTGGATTACTTTGAAAGCCGAATGTCTGTTAAACAATTCAGCGTTTCTGCAGCGTTTAATCTCGGTGACATCTAGTGGCTGCGGTTTGTACCATCTACTGCACAAGTGTTTGAAATTTGGACCAAAAATTTAAAACAATCTAAAATTTCTATATTTATCCAGTGAAAATGTTCCACTCACTCACAATGCTGGTGCTGCTGTGCAATATTTTCTGCTTATTCGAAACATGAATTAGTTTGGTGATGGGCGAATTGGCTGGAATTTATATTAAACATTTCTGTAAATGTTATATTTGATTCTGTTGAGAGTGTTTGTAGAATTGAGCTGCTTCCGCATGAAGCGGGGTTCAGTCTCTCAGTGATGCGTGTTTTTTCCTCTGGTGAGGAGATTATGAATCTGGATGACTCTAAATACGTAAAATTTGTGAATTAATTTGGTGTTTCTGCATTGTTTGAACTCAGTGACACTGAGCTGTTACACGTTTTGTGATTGAATATGAACATTCTGCGGGTCGCAACTGCTTGATGCATAACTGCAGGGAGAAATAAAGCAGGCTTTATTGTATTTGTATGTTTAAAATCTTTAGTCATAACGGCTTACTCCACTCATTCAGAACATAGTTTGTCACTGCATTCAGATTTTGGGGTATCTGCAATGTTTAATCTCGGTGGCATTTGATGGCTGGAACTTTTACCATCCAAATGTTTAAATATGTTTGAAATATGACCCAATATGAATAAGACGTGATAAAGTTTCAACGCTAATTTGTTGGACAAATTCTACCTCCTCGCAATGCTATTGCTATTATTCTAGATTTCTGTTTAGTTTAATAATTGGTTAAGAGCTGGTTTGCTAGATTCGATATTGAGGTTTTTTTTGCAATGTTATATTTGATTCTGTTGAATGGATAATTGATCTGTTTTTCTGTGAAACGGATTCATTCCCTCATTGATGTGTTTTGTTGTGTTTCTGCTGAGGAGATTCTGTGGTGCAGTCACTGTGAATGTTTAAAATTTGTGCTATGGTTTGGCTTTGTGGCATTATTTCTGTGTTGTTTAAATAGTGTATAACGGTGCCGTTGAGAGTTTAGATGTTTTCTGGTTGAACAGAAACAATCTTTGAGTTTGAAAATCCTTGTAGGGAGAAAACAAGCAGGTTGGGGGAAAGAACACCTAAAAGATATCGCAGCATTTTTATAAATTTTAAATAACGCTTACAAATTCAAGTGAGTCATGACTTACAACGCTCATTCGGACACTTAGTCTTTGCTGCAATCACAAACTTCTCATTTACAAGGTTAATAGTAAAATTAATATAAATCAAAGAATTATTATTCGGTAATTTAACTCCATATTCACCACAGAGTATTTTATATTAATAATTTAGCAGTAATCCCCTTTAATAGTTCTGTTGTGTATTTCACACAATTAACATGACCAGAACATTTTCCAGACTGGAAATATTTTGTGACAATTCCAGAAGCTATTTCAATGATAACCTGCTGTTTTCACAGCCGTGCTCAGTTGAACAAGATACTTTGCATTAATCGGTATATCCCAGATTAAGTTCGCATTTACTGGAATACGAGTTTTGCAGAATAATTTCCTTTTTGGAAATTTTTGTATCCGATTATTAATTTTTTTCTATGCAATTGGAACCAGATTATCCGTTCTAAGTATTTTTTTAAATTAGATACCGAGATAATTAATTACTTTTCGCATCTCAAAATTTGTGAAATTGTTTAGTGTTGCTCAATTGTTTTTACATTGTTTACGCTCAGTGAAACTGAGCAGTTCTGGCGAAATGAAAATAAAATTGCCTTTGAATATTCTTGTAGGGATAAAGCAGAAAAGTTTCGGAAAATAAAATAAATATATGTTAGGGCATTTTATTCATGTTAACTAATGGTTACATATTAAAATAAAACATGAATTACAATTCACTGTACCTCTGTTAGGGACATTACACTGCCTTGAATCTGTTATATTCGAAGTCCTCATTTTCAGAAAAATAATTGCCCAGTTTTTGTGATTTGAGACAGTCAGGGAGAAATAGTTAAAAGGCAAAGGGAGTTTTAAAATGAACATCAGGTTAATTTAAATTTTTATTGATGTTTTCACTGTTGTAATTTGACCTTTGATCAATTAGAATCAAACAGTTTATAAAAATTTGACAGACTGAACACAGTTTTCTGACAGATGGAATTCGCTGACACTCAAGTAAAATTGTTCAAATGATTGTCTTTGAATTGTAGTAAAGTGTCAACAGAAACTGGCTACCGACTGACAATTAAATGCTTGAAATTCAAAAAGATTATATAAAAATAATATATTATAAATACTATAAAAATAATATTAGCTCAGCACTTAATAACATCATGTCTCCCATTAATGTTAAACACAGAATAAATGACAGAATGGAAGAATAAATGACAGAATGGAAGAATTCATACTAACTGAAGCTTATGTTTAATTCTTATTAAATATTATAATGAAGAAAAGGTTGAGACTTATATTCTGCATCGTGTTTTTAGCGTTACAGAGGATTTGAATCAATTATCGTCTCTGTGTTTGCACTGTTTAATTCAGATCTTCTTTAATTAAACAATGTGTTCAGTAATGAAGTTGTTATATGCGTGGTCTAAATTATTAAATCTAGGAAGCAGTATTATTGATTTCAAACGGCCAGGCCGTTACAGTCTGGGCAAAGTCAGAAATCTGCATTTTTAACACGTTTGTTCGTTGTAATAAGATATTTGTCGTAAAAGTGAAAAAGTAAAATATTACAATGTGATTAGATTTAAGTAAATGAATGACAGATGTTTGAATGTTTCCATTCAGTAATTTGAAATTATAGTTTAACATTGAGATTTAATTGTAACCTAATTATTTAACAATGTTGGGGACAGAAGCACGTTTTGAATGATTGAAAACTCATTTTATTACAGAGAACATATCAGCTGACAGGAGAACTAACTGACAATTAACAATAACTTAAAATGTAATATTAACGCTGATTAATTTAAAACAAAAGACCTTGAATATTGCACTAGCGTGCAAAATATCATCAGTCTTAGAGAATATTTAATTGTATCAAAATGAATTCAAAAACAAAACATTTCTTTACTCAGCTGTGCTCGGCTCGATAAGTTGCTTTGCCTTGATAATTTTGTTGATTACATTTAATTAAGAAATTAGATCCAATCAGGTAACGATTTTCAATGTAAATATTTCCCGGTTTGTTTAATTCTTAGTGTGTCACTGTATCTCTGTTAGGGACATTGAACTGTTACTGTGTCACTGTATCTCTGATAGGGATATTGAACTGTCCTGAATCTGTTATTTTTGCTCATTTTCAGCGAAATTACATTTTTACACAATTTTCGCGAAGTGATACAGGCAGAGAGAAATAATTAAAAGTCGAGAGGAGTTCTGAATACCCGTTTAATTTAAAATAGGTTATTGATTTTCTGTTGTAACTTGACTATTGATCAATGAGAATCCAACAGTTTGAAATTGACAGATTGAACAGATCTTTCTGCTGGGAACTCGACTGTTGAACTGTTTGTGTCTGTTCTGTTTCTGGGCGTGTGGTCACTGTGTTGGGACCAGGAATCTCCCTGACTGGTTATAAATCTTTTGATTCCTTCTCCTGTCCTGCAGGAAGTGAAATTTTATTTATTTCTTCAATGCACTTGTATCTGTGGGAAATGTGACTGTTTGACTCGGTGTCTCAGAAATTAAGTCCCTGAAGCATATTGTGTCCATCAGAGAAGCAGAAACATCAGACTTTAGAGAGAGAATTGGGTGATTTTTAAGCAGTGATGTACCGGCCTTGGGAATGTTCGATGAACAAATACAAAGTGAGATTTACTATATTGTGCTCCGTAATACAGCAGCCCCTGAACTGTTTAGTTTGACAGTTGAAGGGTCAAATTCACTTGCATATTATTTTTAATCTTCTAAAGGCATTTTAGAGACATTTGCGCGGCCAGAATTTTTAATCTAATTGTTCCTTCATAAAGTGTTGATATGAAGCATCCTTGAACAACTGCAGTCCATATGCTGCAGGCAGCCGCCCTGCTGTTAGGCAGGAAGTTCCAGGATTTTCACCCAGCGATTATGAATGAATTGAGAAATTGTTTCAGGTCAGGATGGTGTGTGTTTTACAGGGGAGTTTACAGGTTATTGTGTTTCAGATGTGGCTGCTGCCCTTGTCCTGTTAGGATGTAAAGGCAGCGGGTTTGGACAGTGTAATCTATGGAGCCTTGGTGAGTTGCTGCAGTGCATGTTGTATATAATACACACAGTGCTGACACTGCTTGTTAGTGATGGAGAGAGTGAATAGGGTGAATGAGGGGCTGGGTAATCTTGTGGGTGGCTTTGCCCTGGATTGTGTCAGATTCCGTGAGGTTTTACAAGTTTCTCTCATTGAGGAAAGAGGAAATTATTTAATTGAGACTGACTTGTGAAAGATTTAAATGTTTTTCCAACACTTGCCCCACAGTCCGTGTTGTGCTCGCTTGTCACTCCCACTTACTGTGCGAGTGGGTGAGTATGTGTGGAGTGAGGGTGCTTTTTCAGACTGAATCAGCCAGATAGAGACTTACACACATCACACACTCTCACACACATAAATACACACAGAGAGACCCTCATATTCTCTCACACATACACACGCACACTTACTGTCTCATACGATCTCTCACACACATTTTTTCTCTCACGGTCTACAGACTCTGTCTCAAATACAAATACAGACATCCTCTCGCTCTCTCAATCAGTCTCACACAGCTCATATACAAAAACACTCATACGCACACACCTCCACACACATTTTCCCTTACACGCAGACACACACACACATAAGCATCGTCTCACGCTCTCGCACACGCACTCTCTCTCCCAAACTCTGTCACACACGCTCAAGTTGTCTCACATTTATTCACACACACTTTCTCACAATTCCTCTTGCACACACATCTCTCTCTCTCTCTCTCACACACACACATATATTTCTATCTCTGATGCACACACTATCTCACACCTGTACATTCTTGCTCTCACACTAGCTCTCTCACACTCTCTCACAAACATAGACCGATGCACACACTCTAACGTATACGCAGACACAGTCTCTCACATAAGCACAGTCTCACGCAAACATTCTCTGACACACACACACACACACTTTGCTTCTGTCACCCACACACATTGCGCACATCATTCTCTCTCACACACAATCCCATGCACATTTCCACACACTCATGAACAGTTTATTTTGCTTTCCAATAGGTACACTGCCCCCTTGCAAACGCAGCCCACTGTCTCACACACGTGCAAACACAGTCTATCACACACAAGTACCTTCACACACACATTCACCCTCTCTCTCTATCAAACACACACCCAAACACCCTCTCATGCACTTTCCACCTCACATACGTCAGAGAGACTGTCATTTACATCATAGAATAGAATCACGAGATCCTACAGTACAGAAGGAGGCCATTCAACCCATCGAGTCCGCATCAACAGGAATTCCACCAAAGCCCTATCCCCATAACCACATGTGTTTACTCTAACTAGACCTCCTGAACCTATTCGCACGGCCACTCCCCTGAACCCAAACGTCTTTGGACTGTGGGAGGAAACAGGAGCATCCGAAGGAAACCCAAGCAGACACGGGGTGAACTTACTAACTCCATACACAATGACTCATATCGGGAATTGAACTGTGAGGCAGCAGCGTTAATCGCTGTGCCACCTCGGCCACCCCCTCCCCCCTCCCCTGGTAACATTTGAATGAGGGTGGGATCGAGGAGCCCGAGTAAAACTCATGTGAATAAGTTTCAGCTGGAAATTGTTCTCTGTTTGGAGTCATATTTAGCACAAAACAAGATGGTGATGGTTGTTGGAGGTCAAACATCTAAGTTGAGAAATCACTGCAGGAGTTCGGCAGGGGGCTGTTCTGGGACCAACAATCTTCTATTGCTTCATCAATGACACATTCCATCCAACATGAGGTCAGAAGTAGGGATTTCCATGTGTTACACAAAGACACAAAGACACAATCAATAAGAAGGGATCTGGCTGAGACTAAGTCCGCCTGGCTCCCCAATACTGGTGTAAATTTGCTGTTTGATTCCTGTGTGACCCTAGTTTTGCTGGAAGCTTCCCTTCCAGCTCCCTCAGTCTGTCTATTTGTTCACTGATCCGTGTTTCTGAAAGAAAGGCCCCGACATTAAAGCAGCTGCCCGGTGATCTACACTGATTCCTGACTTTACACAGCCCTGTTACTGAAAGCTGATCAATGGAGAGAATCGGGGAAAGATCAATGGAGAGGGAGAGGAGGAGGTGGCTCACTGACTCTCTCACCCTCACCCTCACTCACTCACTCACCCTCAATCTCTCATCCTCACTCAAACAACTTCACTCACTCACCCTCACTTACCCACCTTTACTCACTGACACACTCTCTCTCACTCACCCTCAATCTCTCATCCTCACTCAAATAACTTCACTCACTCACCCTCAATCTCTCATCCGCACTCAAATAACTTCACTCACTCACCCTCACTTACCCACCTTTACTCACTGACACACTCTCTCTCACTCACCCTCAATCTCTCATCCTCACTCAAAAAACGTCACTCACTCACCCTCCTTTCCTCACTGACACATTCTCTCTCACTCACCCTCACTCACTCACCCTCACACACTCAACCACAATCACTCATCCCCAATCACTCACCCTCACTCACTCACCCTCATTCACGCTTACTCACTCATGCTCACTCACTCACCCTTGCTCACTCATCCACCCTCACACACACTCCCTCACACTCACTCCCTCACACACACTCCCTCACACCCTCACCCCCTCTCACTCACCCCCTCTCACTCACCCCCTCTCACTCACCCCCACTCACTCACCTCCACTCACACATCCCCACTCACTCATCCCCACTCACTCATCCCCACTCACTCATCCCCACTCACCCACCCTCACGCACTCGCCCTCACGCACTCAACCTCAGAAACTCACGGATCCTGATTCACCCTGAGTCACTCACACTCACTCACTCACTCATACTCACTCACTCACTCTCATCCATTCTCACTCACTCGCCCACAAGCACTCACACACCCTCATTCAAGCTCATTCATTCACGCAAACACACGCCCTGATTCACTCATCCTCACACCCTCACTCACTCACAATCACTCACTCATATTTGCTCACTCACTCTCGTCCATCCTCACTCACCCACGAACACTCATTCAACTTCACTCGTTCAACCTCAATCACTCACCCTGACTCACTCATTCTCACACCCTCACTGACTCACTCACATTCACTCACTCTCACACCCTCAGTCACGCACCCACATTCACTCACTCACCCTCACGCACTCACCCTCACGCGCCCTCATTAACTCACTGTCACTCAGCCACCCACAGTCATACACCATCACTCACTCAGCCTCACTCACTAAACCTCACTCACTGACTTAGACCCTCAGTCAGTCACCAACATTCATACTCACCTTCATTCACTCATCCAACTAATCCGTTCTCACTCACCCAGTCTCACTCAGTCTCACTCACCCTCACTCATTCACCCCATTCTCTCACACTCACTCACTCACCCCCACAGACTCAACTCAATGACCTTCTCTCTGTCTCTCTCTCACTTATGCCACCTCACCCATTCAAACTGACTCAAACTCACACACCTACCTTCACTCACACAAGCTCACATACTCATCATCACTCAACATCACGCAACCTAACTCACAAATCCTCAATCACTCATCCTCATCAAACACCTTCACTCACTCACCCTCACTCTCCCACTCATCCACATTCATTCTCCCTCACACACCACCCTCAATAACACACTCTGACTCACTCACTCTCACCCCTGACTTACACAGTTACATTCACTCCCTCATCCTCATTCAATCAATCTCACTCACTTTCACTCACCCACCTCCACTAACCTTCAACATCCTCACTCACACTCCCTCATTCTTTCAATCTTGCTTACCTACACTCATCCAGCCACCTTCGCTCACATTCAGCCACGTTCACTCACACACCCTCATTTACTCACGCTCTCTCACCCTCACCCACACTTACTCACCCTCAATCACTCATCCTCACTCAAAGAACTTCACTCACTCACCCTCACTTACCCACCTTCCTTCACACATCACTCATCCACTCTGACTCATCTAATCACTCACCCTCACACACTCACATTCTCTCACTCACACTCACTGAATCTGTGTGGGGAGGGTCTGCAACGAGAGAGAAGAAAGATCTCAAGCTGCAGTTTGGTGTTCAAAGGTGGGGGCTGCCCTGGGAGTGCAGAGAGCTGGAGGGAATTGCTGGGGGCTCGGGGCCAGGGGCAATGACAAAGAGTCAGGGGAGAACAGGAGGCGGGGGAAAGGACAGAGAGCCGGGGTGGGGGTGGGCTGAGAGCCAGGGGAAACAGCAGAGAGCTGGGGGAAGGGCCGAGAGGCCGGAGAAAGGGCACATAGCAGGGGAACAGAGCGGAAAGCCGTGGAAAAGAGAAGAGAGAGAGGGGAAAGGGCAGGGAGCAAGGGGAAAGGGCAGAGAGACCAGGGAAAGGGGAGAGAGCCGAAAGGAAGGGCAGAGAGATGGGGAAAAGTGGAGAAAGACCAGGGAAAGGGGAGAGAACAAGGAAAAAGGGCGGGGAGGCACGACAAAGGGCAGGGAGGCAGGAGAAAGGGCAGAGAGCCAAGGGACAGGGCAGAGAGCCCAAGGGAAAGGGCAGGAGAGTCAGGGGGAAAGGTCAGAGAGCTGGGGGAAAGGGGAAAGAGGGTAGGGAGCAGGGACAGAGGGCAGAGAGCTGAGGGACAGCGTAGGGAGCTGAGGGAAAGAACAGAGAGCCGGGGGAGAGGGCACAGAGCTGGAGGAAAGTGTAGAGAACCAGGTGGAAATACAGAGAGCCGGATAAAAGGGGAAAAGAGCCACCGTGAAAGGCAGAGACCCAGGGGAAAGGGCAAAGAGCTGGGGAAATGGGCACAGAGGGGGTGATGGATGGCGGAGTGAGGAGGTTCAGAATAGAGCTAGCACCACAATCAGCTCATCTGTAATCTCAGTGAATGATGGAGGAGACTTCAGGGCCCAAATGGGAAACTCTTGGTATTAATGTATGATCCGTCAATCCGTCAATAAATGTTGGATTTATTTGAATTTATAATCACATTTAGAGTTTCCTGATCATTCAGTAAGTATTCATTCCAGAGGTATTTTTGAAGCAAAGTCACTAATCTCCGTTTTGTGGAGTGAGAGGCAGTGAGTTGGAGAGAGGAAGGGGCACCAATCAGTTTGAACACAGGCAATTTCTAAAACTAGTGTGGAGATGCCGGAGTGAGGTTGGTGTGGGCACAGTAAGGATTCTCACACACCAGGTTAAAGTCCAACAGGTTTATTTGGAATCACAAACTGTTGGAGCTCCCTCATCAGGTGAGTGGATAGTCTGAATGAAGGGAGAAGTTCTTCATCACAAAGTATTGTTGTTTGAGAAATAAACAGCGGTTCATCACACACTGCTGTTGTTGAGAAATAAATAGTTGCTGCAATATTGGAGACAATCTTTGCTGTTTTCTGTCAATCCAATGAATGACATGTCATTGTGAGACTAACAGAATGTGTATTTTTTCTTCCTAATTTGATAGAAGTGGAGACAGGGATATGAGTTTCTACAGAGATGACAATTCCCAAATGATAGAAGTAACATCATCGCAAAGGCGGATGAAAGATTTAATCGGGAAATATTAGGGATAAGTTCATAATTCAAATCAATGTTGGAGATAGAAACATAGAAAAGAGAAGCTGGAGTAGGCCATTCGGCCCTTGGAGCCTACTCCGCCTTTCACTTTGGTCAGAGCTCATCACTATCCTGATCACACCTACTACCCATATCCCTTCATCCCTTTAACACCAAGAGCTATATCTAATATAGAAACCTATTTGTAACAATATGTTTGATGACTTAATAAATGCAAGTAAGAGTCTAACTTGTTCAATTGGCTATTCTTTCCCAGCGACACCGTCTGCGCCCACTCTGTATGGCCTGGTCTCCCCCTGTCAGCAACAGAACTCCGGCGGCTCCATCACCTTCGGATGTTTGGCGATGGATTACCTTCCAGATGTCTCCAAAGTGACCTGGAAGAAAAATGGGCAAACGGTCCCCAGTGGGTTTAAGACTTACCCATCAGTGAGAAACACGAAAGGAACCTACACCCTGAGCAGCCAGTTAACCATCAGCGACTCAGCGGGAGAATGCCCCAGAATTGACTGTGAGGTTCAACACAACAGCTCAGTCAAGAACATTGAAATACTATGTAAGTGTTATGGAGCTTGTGTGAAACAGAAACACTGTGGTTAACATGTAGGGCCTTGGTTATAACTCATTTAAATAGATGTGCACATTCCGGCCCTTTGGATTGGTCCAGTTAGTGTCTATTGACTGCAAATGAGTTAGAACATAGAACATAGAACATTACAGCGCAGTACAGGCCATTCGGCTCTCGATGTTGCGCCGACCAGTGGAACCAATCTCATGACCCTCTAACCTAAACTATTCCAATGTTATCCATATGCCTATCCACTGACCATTTGAACGCCCTTAAAGTTGGCGAGTCCACAACTGCTGCAGACAGGGCTTTCCAAGCCCTCTCTACCCTCTGTTGACAAAAGTTTAATTGATCCACATCTTCTGCAGGAAATGACTGATCTGTTTTTTTTTTCCCTGAAGGCCCTCCGCCTGTGATCCCTCCAACTCTTATCCTCACCGTGAGTTCCAGTGAAGAAATCTCACACAGGAAATTCGCAATCATCGTCTGTTCAATCATCGATTTCCAGCCAGGGTCAATGGAAGTGAGTTGGCTGAAGAATGGGGAACCCACGCATTCAGGAATTGTCACCTCTCCCCCCTGTCGATTGAACGGGAACTTCTCGGCCAGCAGTCGGCTGACAGTCTCCGCTGGGGAATGGTTCAGCAAAGCGGTCTATACCTGCCAGGTCACTCACCGAGGAGACACTCAGAGTCAGAACATCAGCGTATCTCGGGGTAAGAGACTCAAACACAGGACAACATATATCATTCTGATGTTAATCAGAATTAGGGATCTATTCAAGTTGATACAAAGCATTGAACAACTTGTAAGTTATTGTCCTGTAGTTTGCTGCATTAGGACAATATCTCATTCAGAATTTCATCAGAAAAACAATTTTTTGTTATCCCTTCCTGAGATGTGCATTTATTTCCCAAACCTGAGGGCACTGAAGTGTCATTCACGTTGCTGTGAATCTGGAGTCACATGCATGCCAGGCCAGATAAAGACAGCAGGTTGATTTTGGTAAGGAACATTGGTGAACTAGGAGGGGTTTTACAGCAATAGCTTCATGAAAACCATTTCAACTTTTAATTATAGATGTTTACAAAATTCAAATTTCATATTTGCAATGATAGGATTCGAATCTGTGTCCCCAGAGTCTTGCCCTAGGTTATAAGTCCATTGACAACACCATATACTACAGCCTCCCCTTAAAAGAGTGCCCCCTTTCGGTTTGAAGCAATATACTGAGTGAGGTGGCCTTGATGTCAGCTTGTTCCTGAGACAGCTGGTAAACTTCGGAGAGACAGTAGGTGTGAGAATGTTTCATAGGTCACAGCACAGGGGTAAAATATTAGAAAGTGCATCCACCCTATTTATAAACCAACGGTCAGTACTTTTTCCTTGAGTTCAGGATGGTGTGTTTGTTTGGGAATTCTCCAATTCTGATTCATGGAAATGTTACCGCTGCTCCAATATTTAATACAGGGAATAATTCCATACAGCAAGCTGGCTTCCCATTCGCCATGGAAGGTGAAAGGCGAGAGTTAGAGATTGATATATTGAAGGCGACTTTGCCTCTTTCAGGCTGAAGACTGCTGTCCTGCTTCTGAAGGGGAACTGGGGCTCATTTTCATTTCTCATTCACAGATCCTCTCCCGTGCCTTGATACCACAGTGAAGATACAGCCACCACCAATAGAACAGGTCTTACTGGAGGCGACCGTGACCTTAACTTGCATCATTTCTCATGCTCCTGATGGAGTTAACGTGTCCTGGATCCGAGACAGGAAGTATTTGAAATCAGAGATTGCTGAAAAGCCCGGAGCGGATCGTGACAGCGTGATCAGCAAATTAAGCATCTCCACACAAGCCTGGCTGAGTGCGGCTGTGTTTGAGTGCGTGGTGAGCCATCAGGATCTGCCGACTCCTCTAAGAACATCTATCCACAAGGAAACAGGTGAGCTGAGAGATTGAAGCAATAAATGTAGGGTCAACAGCAGGGTTCTGAGCAATGTGGAGGAACAGAAAGATCCCGGGGTTCATATCCACAGATCTCTGAAGATTGCCACTCAAGTGGATAGAGCCGTGAAGAAGGCTTAAAGTGTGTTAGTGTTTATTAACAGGGGGTTAGAGTTTAAGAGCCGTGGGGTTATACTGCAATTGCACAGAGCCTTGGTGAGACCACATTTGGAATATTGTGTGCAGTTCTAGTCACCTCACTATAAGAAGGATGTGGAAGCATTGGAGAGAGTGCAGAGGAGATTTACCAGGATGCTGCCTGGTTTGGAGGGTAGGTCTTATGAGGAAAGGTTGAGGGAGCTGGGGCTTTTCTCTTTAGAACAGAGGAGGATGAGAGACGACTAAATAGAGGTTTATAAGATGGTGAGGGGGATTGATAGAGTGGATGTTCAGAGACTATTTCCTCGGGTTACTAGGGGGGCATTACTATAAGGTTCATGGTGGGAGATACAGGAGGGATGTCCGAGGTAGATTCTTTACTCAGAGTGTGGTTACGGTGTGGAATGCACTGCCTGCTGTGATAGTGGAGTCAGACACTTTAGGAACTTTCAAGCGGTTATTGGATAGATACATGGAGCACACCAGAATGATAGGGAGTGGGAGAGCTTGATCTTGGGATTGGACATAGCTCGGCACAACATTGAGGGCCAAAGGGCCTGTACTGTGCTGTAATGTTCTATGTTTCTATGTAAATGCATCACTGTGTCTATCTCCAGTGAAAGTGTACTACTCAATAGTTAGTATTCAGTGCATTAATGTTCTCCCCTGAACTAAACGACTCTGGGCCGATTGATATTTTTCTGGGGAGTTTGATGTGTTGATGAGTGAAAAGTGAACTGTAGGCGATGTTATTGGGTTTAGATTGAAGAAGAAGGGAGGAGCCTGATGTGGAGCATCAAAAACCAGAAAACCAAAAAGGAAAGTAGATCAGTTGGGCCGAATGGCCTGATTCTGTGCTGTAAACTTTCTGAATCTTTCCAGTCCACCCCCCCTGAGTTATTTGAGAAAACAATTGTGTTCACCTCTCCTCCAAGCTGCAAATCAAAAATGGGAAGAGTTAAAATCAGAAGCGAAGCACATTTTCCTGAGATTTAACCAGTGGTTTCATTGTCTCCAGAACTCTCCAGTTTATTGACATTTATTGTACATTTTCTGCAGATCCAAATCCGCGGGAACCGGTCGTCTCTGTCCTCCTGCCCTCGGCAGAAGACGTCTCCGCTCAGAGTTTCGTCTCCCTCAGCTGCTTAGTGAGAGGTTTCTCCCCCCGAGAGATCTTCGTCAAATGGACCGTCAACGACAAGCCGGTGAATCCCGGGAACTACAGGAACACCGAGGTGGTGGCGGAGAACGGCGATAGCTCCTTCTTCATGTACAGTCTGTTATCCATTGCAGCAGAGGAATGGTCCAGTGGCGCTTCTTACTCCTGTGTGGTGGGACATGAAGCCATCCCCTTGAAGATCATCAACAGAACAGTTGACAAATCCAGCGGTAAACCCAGTTTTGTGAACATTTCCCTTGCACTGATGGACACTGTTAATTCATGTCAATGAGAGTCACTCACTTCCATTAAAAACTACAATAAAAAGAATAAAAACATTTTCCTCTAACAATCAATGAAATACCCAATTGTTTAATTGGTTGTTTTTCAGTTTTACTTCCATATCTTTGATTTTGAGTCAGATATTTTCATGTCTCGGACCCAACATTGTTGAACCAGTGCTCCCAGCGGAGATAGACACTGGGTCAGGGATAGAGTAGAGCACATTCATTACAGGATCCTGCAAAATATCTTCACTGACTTTCCTCCCGCTGAGGGGAAAACACTCCGACATTTTTAACATGTCTGACACACAAACACAACATTTAGATCTCTGTGTCCCTGTTTCTCTCATTGACCACCTCTTTAAGCTACTGCACCGCACCCACTGGGAACTGAAGTGAGGGTCACACACAAAAAACATGGAGAAATATTCCCCCCCATCGGATTGAGGGAGAGTGAAATTGTTAACATCCTGGATTCCCACTAACCCAGCAAAGAGAGGGGAGGAGCAGTAGTTAATCCATGTCCCAAAACTTCCTCAATGAAAAGAGGAGGAATGTCATTATTTAATCCACTCACCTCTACCTCCTCAGTGGTTAACACCATCAGTGACATTGTATCACCGGGTAGGGGGAGGGAAACTCTGAGCTCACTCTCCTCCCTCTCCTGTGTTTGGAAGGGAACATTTCTCTACTATAAGGACCCAGTTGCCAACAGTACAAATTAGTTTCCGGTTTACTTGCTACAGATTTTGAAGTATCATTATCTTAATCATTGAAACATATATATAAACTAATGCAACATAATTTAAAATGTCTCAACACTCTTGTTCCTGTTAACCATGTGCTGGCATTGATTTCCCAGAATACAAATTTAAACAAGTCATAGATTCCTCCCCGGGTTTTAACTGTTCTGTCCCTGAGGTCTCTGAGATACATCAATGAATTATTTCATTCTCTCTCCTGATATCACCGTGCCCCTCACATAAAATACATTTCTCCAGCAAAACATTGAAAATATGTTCCATTATTCGGGTTGTCTGGATCATATTCACTTCACTATGGTCGGTGAAACTTGGAGCAACAGTTAAAAAAATACACACACTGATAAAACTGCCCAAAACTGTCACAATTATACATACATACATAGGCGTACACACCCACACTCACACACTCACACACACACTCACACACTACACACACTGCACAAACACACACTCACACACTATACATTCACACACAATCACACACACACACACACACACTCACACACACATACACACACTCACACACTCACACATACAGACACACTACACACTCACACACTCATTCACACACTCACACACTCACACACACAAACACACACGCATACACACACACACTCACTCTCACACACACTCACACACACACACTCACACACTACACACTCTCACATACACACACTCACACATACAGACACACTACACACTCACACACTCATTCACACACTCATACACACATACACACAGACGCATACACACACAGACGCATACACACACAGACACATGGACACAATTGCACAAATACACATACTCATACATATGCACACGAATACAGAATGTTAATATAACACACAAAAGCATACACATACTCCCACACACAGAAATATAGACAGGCACATTCAAATACAGACACGGAATGTTACAAATACACAATACACTCAAATACATACACAACAAAAACACAGATACATTCATAAATACAAATACACATACACGGACCAGAAGAACACACAATATACGCACAAATGAACTCAAACAAGCACAATTCCATAAATACACTAATGGACCACACGCATACAAACAAATATACATGCAGACACAAATACTCCTTCTCTCTTTCTCTTTCGCTCTCTCTGTCCCACACGCACCATGCACACACACACACACACACACACACATGCATGCACAAGGGGGCAGACACCCGCACACACAGACACGGACTTGTACAAGAAGGCACAAAACAAAACATGCACACAACTTATCAAATATGTACAAACGCATGCAGAACCACATACATACACACAAGTACACACTTACCTAAACATACGTGACTAGGTACACAGACCCAAACACAAACACATACATGTGTACACACAATACGGACAGATAACATGCATGCAGGTCTAAAACATACACAAACAGATACACACACTCAAACAAATGCATATTCTCACACGTTCTCGCTGAAATGAATACTGATATAGAGACCCACAATGTTATACACATTATCACTTATACAGGGAAATACGTGTAACAATATTAACACACTGCATATAGATAAACAGAGAGCAAAATATTTTCACACAAACATGTGGATGCAAACATTCACATGCTCATACAGAACAGAACACCACAGCACACAATACTACACATGGAAACACAGGTATATGTTGACACATTGTTATAAATAACTATCAAAACGGATTTACATGCACTAACATGTTAACAGATATACACACAAATACACGGAGGAACAGACACACACAGAAAGGGAAGGAAACATTACTCGAGTGACAGAAATGCACACATTGAAATAGGCAGAAACACGAGCACACGTTAAGAGTGGCATTAATAAATATACAGAGACTTCACACAATAATAGTCATATATCCATAATGTCTGAAGAATAAATTGTACAAATTATACAAATTATCCACAATGTCTGAAGAATAAATTATGCACACAGACACAAATCAACAAACACAGACAAATGAATCCTTCATACACACAGATTAACTCAGGACCAAAGATTAATGCAGCTCAGGAAGTGTTCACACACACACACACACAGTCTCACACACACACACACGCACACAGACACACACACACAATCTTAAATATAAACGGCAGGTAAATGATGAAAGTAAAATTTAAATGTGAATTTGAATGGACACACCCACCGACAACTATCCCAATTCTCAAAACACCGCCAAACACGTTGAGAAACTGAATTAAGCTCATGATTTACTAAACATTTCCACTGTAAATAAGCAAAGATTGGAAATTACATCCCAGATCTTAAACAGCAGCATTCACAGTTTACAGATCAGTCACCATCTGTGGAAACAATCATTGACAGGGGAATGTTTCTCCAGATCAGTCAGAACATTCTTCAATAAGGGTTAGTGGCAAATAGTTCAAAATGAACTGATTATCAAGAAAACACCTTCAGTGCTTTCTGACATGGACTCTCCAAGGAATACCAACAAGGATCAGGTGTGAAAATAGTTATGGAGATCTGTTACTGAGTGTCCTGAATTTAACAGGAGATATACATTGAAAATTAGACATGAGAATGAATGAACAGTTTATGAAGGAGAAGAGGGAAAAGAAAACAATGAGATTCCCTGGATAAATAAAGTAATCTAATTCCATTTCCTGGCCTCTGTCCCCTAGACCCCACCGACCGCATCTGGATTGAAGACAGTGAGGATGATAACAGCAACATCTGGACAACCGCTTCCACATTCATCGTCCTGTTCTTCCTGAGCATTTTCTACAGCACTGCCGTCACTCTGGTGAAGGTGAGATGATTCAATTCACTCACATTTCAAACTGGCAGAATGGATTTGAAAAATCTCTCATTGTTTCACTGATTAAAAACATTAATGTCCCGCATCAGAAACATCTGCTTCAATATTGCCTCTTTATTTTACAGATCAAATGATGGGTTGAATTTTGGACGCTGCAGATTTCCCTCAGCTGATTATAAAGATCTGTGTATGGCTCCAATACAATATCTGCTCTCGGTGAATCTATCAGTAAATGTCTCTCAGTTTATCATTCTGGATCTGTAACTGAGGCAACAGTAGACATTATTTCAGTTTTCAGTGTGAAAAGTACGAGGTTGTTTTTTGTTATAATGTTATTGTGGTTAATAGTTTCCCTCCTAGTGTAAAATTAATGTATAAATAATTTCTCATTCCTTATTCACGTTTGTTAATTCCTCTTTCTATTAAGGATCTGTATTCTCTTTCTGGTTAATGTAACAGATGTACAAATATTGACGGATTCTCTGTACATGTCTCCTGTTCTCAATGTGACCCTCGATCGCTATGTTCACTTTCCTAACTTTAAAAAAAAACAATTTCGCTGTAAAATATTCTCTGAATTTTTAAATAAATTTTGAATAAAAATTTAACCATCCCGGTCTTGGCTTAATTCCGTTCTCCTAAACCCATCAACTCCGCTCCATTTCCCTATGATCCGGTTTCCCCCCCTTTCCCAGATAGGCATGTCCCCCCCAGTCATGGGTGGGATGTGGTTGAACTCAGGACCCTTTAGAGACAGAGTCACTGCGCCACCCAGTGACCCACCCGTGTAAAGACACTTTCATCTCTGCCTTTTTCTGATCAAATCCAGAGACAGAATGAGTGAAGAATGAAGAGAACCTCGGTGAATTCACTCATAAACTGGTCTGTCATGAAGTTTAGAAGGATGAGGGGGGATGTTATAGAGACGTATAAGATAATGAAAGGGATGGATAGGGTAGAGGGAGAGAGATTCTTCCCGCTTAGAAAGGACAGCAGTACGAGGGGGCACAGCCTCAAGATAAGGGAGGGAGAGGTGCAGTTTAGATCAGAGTTGAGGAGGAACTTCTTCACTCAAAGGGTGGTGAATCTCTGGAATTCTGTGCCCATTGAAGTGGTGGAAGCTGCCTCGCTAAACATATTTAAGAGGCGGGTAGATAGGTTTTTGACAGACAGGGGAATTAAGGGTTATGGGGAGAAAGTGGGAAAGTGGAACAGATCCACTTCAGGTCAGCCATGATCTTATTGAATGGCGGGGCAGGCTCGAAGGGCTAGATGGCCTACTCCTGCTCCTATCTCTCATGTTTCTTTCCTATGGTCTTATGGAGGACCAGCAGCATTTAAACTGCCCTTAACCTTGTCTGATTCCCCTTAGTCCACCAGAAATGAGAAATGAATTTGCTCCGAATCTTCACTCCAGGGCATGAAGAAAGATTGTGTTTCATGTGTTCAAGCAGGCACTAACTGACCGAACGTAAGGCAGAATGTAAAATCAGTGGACTGAATGCAGGAGGAAAACACGAGAATAGTTCCAGAGATCAGAAACTTCAGTGACGAATATATTTTGGAGAGTTTGGGACTAATTTTCTTAACAGAAAGTTGCTGATGTGACTTTAATGAGGCATTCAAAATCCTGAAGGGTCTTGACAGAGTAGATAGAGAGAAACTTTCCATGGCAGAAGGATTTTGACACAGAGGGCGCGGGTTGAACTAACTTGGTGAAGGAAACATGGAGACATCAGGAAAAAACATTTTCAGACAGTGAGTGACCCAGACCTGGAATGTGCTGTTTGAGAGTGTGCTGCAGGCAGAGCCAATTAATGGGTTCAAAATGGGATTGGATAATTGTCTGAAAATGAACAAAATGCTAGACTGTGGGGTACAGAGTGTTATTGGATGAATTGGTCCTTTAGAGGGCCAACACACACATGACGCTTCAAAACGGCCTTCTTCTCTGCTGTAAGTACTCTATCAATGTTGAAAGGGCATCGTGGTAATATCTCTGCGAGAGCAATTCCAAGGTAGGCAAATTTCTCAAGATATATATTGATCCTGATAAATGTGAGGTGATGCATTTTGGAAGGAATAATGTAGAGAGGAGTTACATGATAAAGGGAAGACCAGTTAAGAGTGTAGAAATGCAGAGGGACCCAGGAGTGCAAGTGTTCTTGTCTCTGAAGGTGGCAACACAGGTGGAGAAAGTTGCGAAGAAAGCTTACAGAATGCTAGCCTTTATAGGAAGGGGTGTATAGTATAAGAGCTGGCGTCTAATGCTGCAGTTGTACAGAAAGTTGGTTAGACCGCATTTGGAGAACTGCGTCCAGTTCTGGTCACCTTACTACCGGAAGGACGAGGAGACCCTGCTGCTGTGACAATGCATCCTCTTGTTTAAACACTCTGCAATGCTGAGGCTGGGGAGAGGAGTAAACAACAGGGAGCAGAATTGCAGCTTCTCTCCCCCCATTGAAACTGGGATTGTTGCTCCATCTGCTGCACCTCCCCACCACATCCACTGGGGGGCAATCTGGACAATGGGCTGCAGGCAGACCTTACTGCGCCTGCGCCACATTCACACCACCGCCGGCGGCCATATTGCGTTGCCAGGGGAGACGGCGTCCCGCGCGCTGCACTCTGGGGGAATTCCCCTCCTGCACATGCGCCCAGGCAGTTACATTTGAATCTTTTAATATGTTGAATCTTGATGATTATTATTCACATCCTCACCCGTCAGCCTTTCGGTTCCTTCTCCATTCGGGAAAATCGTTTCTGTTTTTTATTCCGTCTGTTTTTCAATCACACCCGCGCGGTGCGCTCTGGGAAAATACTACAGCACATGCGCGGTTCCGCCACCGGCCTCTTTATAAAAATATGTATTTTATTTAATTTTAATTCCGCTCCGGGCGGGATTTCCGGGTGGGAAGAACTGGACGCAGTACTCCAAATGCGGTCTAACCAACGTTCTATACAACTGAAGCATTAGACGGCAGCTTTTAAACTCTATACCCCTTCCTATAAAGGCTAGCATTCCATAAGCCTTCCTGACAACCTTCTCCACTTGTGTCACAACCTTCACGGATTTGTGAACCTGCACTCCCAGGTCCCTCTGTGTTTCTATACTCCTAATCTGTCTACCTTTAATCACGTAGCTCCTCTCTACATTATTCCTTCCAAAATGCATCACCTCGCATTTGTCAGGATTAAATTCCATCTGCCACCTATCTGCCCAATGCACCAACCTATCTATATCCTGTTGTATCACCTGACAATCCACTTCGGTACCCGCCAACCCTGCCATCTTGGTGTCGTCAGCAAACTTGCTGATCACACCACCTACGCTCTCTTCCAAGTCATTTATGTAGACGACAAAGAGGAGAGGTCCCAGTACTGAGCCCTGCGGCACACCACTGGTCACTGGCCTCCAGCCCGACAAAGTCCCCTCCACTACTACCCTCTGTCTCCTACTACCCAGCCAGTTCTCAATCCACCTAGCTACCTGTCCTCGTATCCCATGCGCCTTAACCTTTTCTACCAGCCTACCATGAGGGACTTTGTCAAACGCCTTACTGAAATCCATATAGATGACATCAACGGCTCTCCCATCATCAACCGTTTTTGTCACCTCCTCAAAGAATTCCACCAGATTCTTAAGGCAAGACCTCCCTCTAACAAAGCCACGTTGTGTATCCCCAATCAGACCGCAACGCTCCAAATGCTCATACATCCTACCCCTAAGTACTTTTTCCATTAATTTCCCTACCACCGATGTCAAACTCACCGGCCTATAATTTCCAGGGTATCCCTGCTACCTTTTTTGAACAGCGGTACCACATTTGCTACCCTCCAGTCTTCTGGGACCTCACCTGTGTCCAAAGAAGAGACAAAGATTTACGCCAGAGGCCCAGCAATTTCATCTTTCACCTCCCTAAGCAGCCTGGGATAAATACCATCAGGTCCCGGATGTTCCGCCAATGAGCAGCGGCCGGGCCGGAGTGGGCAAGAGGTGACACTGGGTGGTGTAGTGCCTGGGAGTGTTACAGCGACCCCCGGTGGCCAGGAAGGGAAATAGCAGCAGGACAGTCTCTGCCCAAAGGCTTCCCCAGTTCAGCTGCTCAGAGACACTGGGAACCTCTTCAACTGGAAACTGCAGCTTCTCACATTCACCCCCTGTGTTCAGTCAATGTTTAATAGACAACCTCTGTAGGGAAATCAGAAACAACTTGTTCACATTAAAGGGGATGGGAATCTGAACCATTCTGCTCAAAAAGCTCTGCTCGCCTTGAAATTTCAATGGAAATGTTCAAGATGAGAATTTATAGATGGAACTCATGTTGTATGTGGAACGCTCATGATGCCACAATAAGATCAGTACAGACATCTCACAGGGTTGTCTGACTGGAGAGATGTCAGAGATGGAATGGATAAATATAGAGCTACAGAGTCTGAGGCTCAGTTTTGGGTTAAGAAAAATGGCAGTACAAAGAACAAAGAAAATTACAGCCCAGGAACATGCCATTCGGCCCTTCAAACCTTCACTGACCATGCTGCCCGACTTAACTAAAACCCCCTATCCTTCCGGGACCATATCCCTCTATTCCCATCCTATTCATGTACTTGTCAGCTGACTTAAAAGTCACAACTGCATCCGCTTCTACTATCTCTCCCCGGCAGCGAGTTCCAGGAGCCCACTACCCTCTGTGTAAACAATCTGCCATGTCAATCTCCTTTAAACCTTGCCCCCTCGCATCTTAAAGCATGCCTTCATCGGCCGGAGCATTTTGTTGCTGAACAGTATCTGAATCTCGATGTTACACCCATAGTATCTTCGCTCTGGCCTCGGCCTCAAATGCTTTGTGTCAAATAAGAAATGATAAATTGTTTGATGCAATGCCAGGAAAGAAACTTCCCTATTTTGACACCTGCACATATCAGCAAGTCATCCAGTCTACAAGACAATTTAATAGGTTTAGGTGCAGACTAACATAGTTAATCACCATCTGAAACATGCTAGGGTGAGGGAAGTCTGTATGATTTCAGTTTGGTGCTGAATATTATCAGAATCTCGATGTTACACTCATATTATCTTTGCTCTGACCTCAGCTTGAAATGCTTTCTCCAAAATCAGAAATGCTGAATTTTATGAAAAAATTGACAAAATTGTGTAAATTCTCAAAGACATGTTGAATTTTGTCCAAAATGTATTTGCGGTTAGCATTTATTTAACATCCTAATCTTATCGAATGATTATTTTTCCGAAAAAAATAACGTAAAATAGTCGGTTGCTGTTCATTAGCAATTTCCTAACATTACTTTCTCCAGAGAAGCTGAAAATATGCTTGCAAACATTTGTCTGAATAAGTATAAAGATATTAAATACTTTTTTCATCGAAAGTAACAAGGAATTTATGAACACCTTTTAAAGGTTTGTACTGAGCCAACCAGGAGTGGAACCTGGAATCTTCTGATCCGTAGTCAGACACGTTATCCATTGCGCCACCGGCCCACATGTGATCATTAGGATAGTTGTTACATATTAGCTCGATGTTTCGAAAGTTTCAGGCACAAGAACTGTCAGAAAGTTTGCTTTTACTTGTGAGGAAAAGGTCCATTATTGAGATTGTCTTTATTCATTTACTACCAATCCTAATTGCCCTTGAACTGTTTTCAAAAGCTTGTTCAACAGCAGCGCCTCGACAGTGACGTAGACGTGAATAGGCACAACCTATGATTAATATATGGTCCCCAGATAAGGGACGTACCAGATATTAAACTGTTAAGAACAGAGTTTTTTTTTACAACTTTATTCCAATCTAATCAAGTCAGATTAAATCCAATTCAGAGTAGGCACAAACCTAGTGATTGGTGGAGTACGGGCTCATCTACATAACTGTGGTGCAGTGGCAGTGAAAAAGGGGAGAAAAGGTGTGTTGTAATGAGAAAGGCCGGGAGAAAGGTGACAAGACTGCGGCTGAGAGTGCTTATGTGTGTCTAAGTGTTTGAATGGTGTCAGCCTGTTGTCAAAGAGGGAAGGCATCTGGCAGTTGGGCGACTCAAGAGCGGCGCCGGCATCGCTTCTCGGCCTTTTGGCTAAGATCAAGTGTAGTCTGTTAGTGTTGATCAAGTGTAGGGTCAACATGCTGCACTTGATTGAAGTCATTAGGTTGCAATTCAGCTTCATTTGAAGCAATTTTTTAAACCGGCATCTTGGCCTTTTGGCTAAGATGCAAATTGGATCAAGCCCTGGAGGAGGAGCTACTCCTGCTCCAGCATAGAACCCTACAGTGCAGAAACAGGCCCTTCGACCCATCGAGTCTGCACCGAACACAATCCCACCCAGACCCTATCCCCATATCCCTACACATTTTACCTGCTAATCCCTCTAACCTACACATCCCAGGACACTAAGGGGCAATTTTTTAGCATAGCCAATGAACCTAACCCGCACATCTTTGGACTGTGGGAGGAAACCGGAGCACCCGGAGGAAACCCACGCAGACACGAGGAGAATGTGCAAACTCCACACAGACAGTGACCCGAGCCGGGAATCGAACCCAGGACCCTGGAGCTGTGAAGCAGCAGTGCTAACCACTGTGCTCCAGTCAGCTTGGATCATGTAGATCAAGCCCAAGACAGGAGACCTGTCTTGTCAGCTTGGATCGGGAATGTCCCAACTTGTTGGGACTCTGAATTGGGTTTAATTTGACTTGATTAGATTGGAATAAAGGGGTAAAAAAAAAAAAAGTTTCTGTTCTTATCAGTTTAATATCTGGTACGTCCCTTATCTGGGGACCATTTATTAAATTGATTTTTGGAGCAGGGAGATGGAATAAGGGCTTGCTCTGTCCACTCCATGTATCGGCCTGGTATTGCAGTATCTCCGGGAACGGTGCACCACCCCCCTTTCTGGGGACATCCTCAAACTTCAAAAATCAGCTCTCGCACAACTCACTCTGATGTCGTCCAACAGGCTTTATTTGCTATCACCAGCTTTCCCAGCGCTGCTCCTTCTTTCCTCAAGTGACTGCAGACGGTTGGCTTCACAAATGCGCCATCGCTTGCAACATAATGCTGGCAATGCCCCTCTTTACACCTGCACACGTTGTCCCTGTCTCCAGTGGCAATCGCAGCTTCAAGAAATTGTCTCCAGGCCAAACCCCACATCCCGCTTCAGGCCGTCCTCATGTCTGCCCAACTCGCCTATCAGTTTCTGCTCGCCCAACTCTGCTCTGTCTCTTACAAACAAACACTTCCTCTCCACACGGGCTCACTGCCAGCTTCACACACAGTAAGACGTCTCACCACACCAGGCTACAGTCCAACCCGTTTACTTGATAGTAATCATAAGAACATTATAAGAACATAAGAAATAGGAGCAGGAGTAGGCCATCTGGCCCTTCGAGCCTGCCCCGCCATTCAATAAGATCATGGCTGATCTGTCGTGGCTCAGTTCCACCTTCCCGCCCTCTCCCCATAACCCTTAATCCCTTCTCTTATCAAAAACCCATCAACCCGCGTCTCTCTCTCTGTATCTGTGTGTCTCTCTCTGTATCTGTGTGTCTCTCTCTGTATCAGTGTGTGTGTCTCTCTCACTCTATCTGTATGTCTCTCTCTCTGTATCTGTGTGTCTCTCACTGTATTTGTGTGTGTGTCTCTCTCACTCTATCTGTGTGTCTCTCTCACTGTATCTGTGTGTCTCTCACTGTATCTGTGTGTGTCTCTCTCACTCTGTGTGTCTCTCTCACTGTATCTGTGTGTGTCTCTGTATCTGTGTGTGTCTCTCTCACTCTATCTGTATGTCTCTCTCACTGTATCTGTGTGTCTCTCACTGTATCTGTGTGTGTCTCTCGCACTCTATCTGTATGTCTCTCTCACTATCTGTGTGTCTCTCACTGTATCTGTGTGTGTGTCTCTCTCACTCTATCTGTATGTCTCTCTCTCTGTATCTGTGTGTCTCTCACTGTATCTGTGTGTCTCTCACTGTATCTGTGTGTCTCTCTCACTGTATCTGTGTGTCTCTCTGTATCTGTGTGTCTCTCACTGTATCTGTGTGTGTGTCTCTCTCACTCTATCTGTATGTCTCTCTCTCTGTATCTGTGTGTCTCTCACTGCATCTGTGTGTCTCTCACTGCATCTGTGTGTCTCTCACTGTATCTGTGTGTCTCTCTCTCTCTGTATCTGTGTGTCTCTCTCTGTATCTGTGTGTCTCTCACTGTATCTGTGTGTGTGTCTCTCTCACTCTATCTGTATGTCTCTCTGTATCTGTGTGTCTCTCACTGTATCTGTGTGTGTGTCTCTCTCACTCTATCATTATGTCTCTCTCTCTGTATCTGTGTGTCTCTCACTGTATCTGTGTGTCTCTCTGTATCTGTGTCTCTCTCACTGTATTTGTGTGTGTGTCTCTCTCACTCTATCTGTATCTCTCTCTCTCTGTATCTGTGTGTCTCTCTCTGTATCTGTGTGTCTCTCTCTCACACAAACACCAGCACCTGCAGTTACAGGGGGACGCCAGCAGATGGTGGTGCTGCATCACTCTAATCACAAGAAAGTGCAGCAGGTTTGAGGAGAGATTTGGGGGAAATTTATTTCCCTGTTTCTCCAGAAAGGGAACAATTAGTAAAGCAACTGCATTAATCTCCCTGTCAGTAATATTCACAGGGAAATCTGGCCGGAGGATAGTGGATTTAATACCTCCCGCCAGTAAATATGTCGATTACCAGCTAATTATTTTATAACCTTATCTTTTATTGATTGAAAGATTTGTCTACTTTCTCATCCAGATATTATTAAATAATTGTTCATTATAATTGGACACATATCTCGTTTTCGCTGAATTTTCCATTTTTTTAACTCGCATCTTTATCCTCAGCCCCTTCAGAATTCCAGCTGAACCCAGTCTCTATGTTCTGTTCTGTGCAGATTTAAATGTAGTTTCTTGTTCTAATTTTTGACTACAGCACATTTCCATCCCTAACTCACTCTGATCTCTCAAACACACACACTGCAGATTGCATGAAGGCCTCACAGTGACTTTCTGTGCACTGATCTGAGTGATTAGACCCAATCTCACTGTCCAGTGCTGACACTGGATTTTATTCAGTGGAATCACAGACTCTCCAATTTTCCGTTCCCAGCTGCAATCTGACTCTGGAAGTAACTCAATGGGAGTTTAGGGCGAGTATTCCATGGACATTTTTATCCCAGTACCTATCACAATTTCCCATGCCCTCCCCCCTCCATGCCCCCCAACGCCTCCCTCCCCCCGTCCCATCTCTCTCCCCGACCACTCCCCCCTCCCCCCCCAGAGGGAGTGGTAGATAGTGAGGAAGGGTGTCATAGTTTGCAGGGAGACTTAGACAGGTTGCAGAGCTGGGCCGAGAGGTGGCGGATGGAGTTTAATGCGGAGAAGTGTGAGGTAATTCACTTTGGCAGGAATAACAGATGTGTCGAGTATAGGGCTAACGGGAGGACTTTGAATAGTGTGGATGAACAGAGGGATCTAGGTGTATGTGTACATAGATCCCTGAAAGTTGGGAATCAAGTAGATAAGGTTGTTAAGAAGGCGTACGGTGTCTTGGCGTTTATTGGTAGGGGGATTGAATTTAGGAGTCGCAGCGTCATGTTGCAACTGTACACATCTCTGGTACGGCCGCACTTGGAGTTTTGTGTGCAGTTCTGGTCCCCACATTACAGGAAGGATGTAGAGGCTTTGGAGAGGGTGCAGAGGAGGTTTACTAGGATGTTGTCTAGTATGGAGGGGAGGTCCTATGAGGAGAGGCTGAGGGATTTGGGGTTTCGTTGGAAAGAAGGTGGCTAAGAGGAGATCTTATTGAAACATATAAGATGATTAGAGGTTTAGACAGGGTGGACAGTGATAGCCTTTTTCCTCGGATGGAGAAAGCTAGCACGAGGGGGCATGGCTTTAAATTAAGGGGGGTGGTTATAGGACGGATGTCAGGGGTAGGTTCTTTACCCAGATGCTGCCAGCGATGCCCAGGACCCACGAGTTTTTTTTTAATGTTCACTGAAAACAACAGATCAAGCATGGACTTAAAAAAATTTCCAGCTCTCCATTCTCCGGTATCCACAAACATTACAATTCCACATTGACTAATAGACCGGGTAATATTTATTCACTGGTGTCAGATATTCCACATGCAACATTTGAATTTATTCTTATTTCTATAAAATTCAGTGATCGCCTTCACTGAGATTCAATCTCTAAATGTACAAAATAAAATTAAGTGCAACAATTTCATTGATCAGTGAGATGGTGAGTTTTATTTGTTCATGACAATAATTGAAATCATAGACATAATACAAGAAGTTTAATATAAATAAATTCCATCATGCACCTGGAGTATGTATAGCAGTGAACAGAAGATTAGCGTGGGACATTTTCGTTCAGAATTTAAACACAGATTGACACGACTTGGTTATAGTTACTTACCAGGAACGCCAATAATGGCAATGATTGGGTAGATTATTTTCAAAGCTTTCTGAACTGGATAAAGCATTCTCAATGTGTAGTAATGAGTCCCTTTGTACTGCTCGCAGTCCCTCTGTCTTAAACTGCGAGATTTTCCATTCCCAAAGCCTTTAACTTATACACCATAGAAGCACCTGTGGGACATTGAGGTAGAGCAATGTTATTTTTTAATACATGAACAAACAGATTACAGCATTCAGTTCAGTGATGGAAAATAGTTATTTGTTAAGTGACTGACCTCGTTCAAAACACTGGATTCCATTGGTCACATTGTTCAACGAATAATGAGTGGAAATACACTATCTACTCAAACGCCATCAGGCCCATTCGAGATCTCAGTTTGTTACAGTGATATCTGGACTGTGACCATTCAGTAACTAAGTTACAAGTGTTACCACGTCTCTCTCTCTGTCTGATGTTTAACTGTGGGCATTCAGTTTAATGGCTTAAGTGGGTTATGGGTGAACCTAAATTCCAAAATTCTGCTAATCAATAATCTGGAAGTATTAAGGTGCAAAGAGAATTATTTTACCCCTAAATTTAATCCGTCTGCTCAAACTGAGAAAACATTAAGAAACAACGGGACATCACCAAAAATTCAGACAGTGCAACAGATACAGACACATCACCTCAAAGTAAAACAAAACAGATTTAACCATGTCAAGTAATGCTCAGGCTCCAGCTGACACTTGTCTCAAATCTCATCCACAACCTTATACAGGGAGAGAACCCGATGAAGATTATAAGAACATAAGAAATAGGAGCAGGAGTAGGCCATCTGGCCCTTCGAGCCTGCCCCGCCATTCAATAAGATCATGGCTGATCTGTCGTGGCTCAGTTCCACCTTCCCGCCCTCTCCCCATAACCCTTAATCCCTTCTCTTATCAAAAACCCATCAACCCGTTTCTTAAAAATATTTAGCGAGGCAGCCTCCACCACTTCAACGGGCAGAGAATTCCAGAGATTCACCACCCTTTGAGTGAAGAAGTTCCTCCTCAACTCCGTTCTAAACCGCCTCCCTTGAGGCTGTGCCCCCCTAGTCCTACTGTCTTTTTTGAGCGGGAAGAGTTTCTCCACCTCTATCCTATCCATCCCATTCATCATCTTATACGTCTCAATGAGATCTCCCCTCATTCTTCTAAACTCTAACGAGTACAAGCCTAGTTTATTCAGCCTCTCCTCATAGCTCAATCCCCTCAACTCCGGTATCAGCCTAGTTTATGAATGGATAGAACTGAGAGAAGGAATCTCTGAGAGATAGGAACAAAAAAGTGTTTGTTGGGAACTGCGTACACCGTGATTTGTGCTGTTCCTGTTCTGGGAATGTTTGATTGTGGGTCAGTGTAAGAGGGAGTTTTATTTTGATCAGATCACTGAGTGTAATTTTATCATTTTGGTGATGCTCACATTGTCTCTGTGTCATTCTGCCTCCCGATCTCCCTTGCCTGGAGATTTTCCAACAGGCGGGTACAGGAATCAGTTTGAAACATTTCTGCCTATCTTACACAAACATTTGGTGTACTAGAGTGAGGTATTGTTGGTACAGCTACTTTGTATTGTTGCCTGCTGCTCAGTCTGTTTTAACCCTTATACAGTGGACACATAGCAATGAGTAGATGTCTTATTCGTACAAACAATACTTATTTAAACCCACACAATCAATAATCACCCACCTGACCAACAATAAGTTATCTTACACAAAATACTAGAATTCAAGTCCGATACAAGACCTTGACTTAACTTTGCGTTACTGGCAAGTACCCAAACAGATATTGGCCTTTGTATTTTGGGGGCACCGTGGTGGCACAGTAGTTAGCACTGCTGCCTCACAGCGCCAGGGACCCGGTTCAATTCCCGGCTCGGATCACTGTCTGTGTGGATTTTGCACCTTCTCTCCACGTCCGCTCTATCCCGGTCTCGCGGTACCCTGCAAGTTTCAATAAGATCCCCCCCATTCTCCTAAACTCCAACGAGGACAGACCCAGAGTCCTCTACCATTCCTCATACAACAAGTTCTTCATTCCAGGGATCATTCTTGTGAACCTCCTCTGGACTCTTGCCAAGGTCAGCACATCCTTCCTTAGATTCGGGGCCCAAAACTGCTCACAATACTCCAAATGGGGTCTGACCAGAGTTTTATACAGCCTCAGAAGTACCTGCCTGCTCTTGTGTTCTAGCTCTCTCCGAGTCATCACAGTCCGGCACCTGTTTGGATACACTGAGGGAGAATTTAGCACAGCCAATGCAACTAACCCTAGAGTGCAGAAGGAGGACATTCAGCCCATCGAGTCTGCACTGACCACAATCCCACCCAGGCCCTAACCCTGTAACCCCCACAATATTTACCCTGCTATTCCCCCTGACACAAAGGGGTAATTTAGCATGGCCAATCAACCTAACCCGCACATCTTTTGGACTGCGAGAGGAAACCGGAGCACCCGGAGGAAACCCACACATGACACGGGAAGAATGTGTAAACTCCGCACAGGCAGTGACCCAAGGCAGGAATTGAATTTGGCTCCCTGGTGCTGGGAGGCAGCAGTGTGAATCACTGTGCCACCATGTCGCCCCATATACGTGTGTGTATGTGTCTGTGTGTGTATGTCTGTGTGTGTCTGTGTGAGCCAGGGAACGGGCGGGTTAGAATGGCACTGGGAGGACTGCTCATTCTGAGACCAATCACAGACAGGAAGGGCCAATTGGCCTTTATTGTGCTGTAACCATACCATCTGCTTCAGGGCGGTGGGGGGGATGCGATGTGGTGCAGGGGCAGCGGGGAAAGAGGTGCTGGACATAAGACCATTCGGCCCATCACATCTCTGCTGTGTCTGCTCGTAATGCTGTAACGGGGCTACATCTCATGCCCCCTCCACCCTCTGGGTGATATGGTTACCAGGGTAAGACTTACCCAGCTAATGGTAGGGTGTTGGGGAGAGTTACAGAACAAAGAGATCTAGGGGTACAGGTTCATAGCTCCTTGAAAGTGGAGTCACAGGTTGACAGGTTGGTGAAGCAGGCATTTGGCATGTTTGGTTTCATCGGTCAGAACATTGAATACAGGAGTTGGGATTTCTTGTTAAAGTTGTACAAGACATTGGTAAGGCCACACTTGGAACACTGTGTACACTTCTGGTCATCCTATTACAGAAAGGATATTATTGAACGTCAAAGAGCGCAGAAAAAATTTACTAGGATATTACTGGGACTTGACGGTTTGAGTTATTAGGAGAGGCTGAATAGACTGGGACTTTTATCCTTGGAGCGTAGGAGGTTTAGGAGTGATCTTATAGAGGTTTATAAAATAATGAGGGGCACAGATCAGCTAGATAGTCAATATTTTCTCCCAAAGGTAGGGGAGTCTAAAACTAGAGGGCACAGGTTTAAGGTGAGAGGGGAGAGATACAAAAGTGTCCAGAGAAGCAATTTTTCACACAGAGGGTGGTGCATGTCTGGAACAAGCTGGCAGAGGTAGTAGTAGAGGCGGGTACAATTTTATCTCTTAAAAAGCATTTAGACAGTTACATGGGTAGGATGGGTATAGAGGGATAAGGGTTAAATGCGGGCAATTGGGAATGGCTTAGTGGTTTAAAAAAAGGGGTGGCACGGACAAGTTGGGCTGAATGGTCTGTTTCCGTGCTCTAAACCACTGTGACTCCATTACACCACCACCTGCAAGTTCCCCTCCGAGCCACACTCACTATCCCGATTTGGAAATGTATTGGCCTTTCCTTCACTGTGGCTGGGGCCCAAATTCTGGGAGTCCCTCCCTAACTGCGCTGTGGGTGTTCCCCATACCAGACGGGGACGACAGCAGGTTCAAGAAGGGGCAGCTTTTCCCACTACCTTCTCAAGGGGCAATTAGGGACAGGGGACAAATTTCAGGGCCAGGCCAGTGACTGCCACATCCCATCGACAAATTTAAAAAACTACCCTTGTTTAGAATATCACTGACCATAGGCGAGATTTCGGAACAGCGATGCTGCGGATTTCCTCCGTAAGCGAGGGATCTCGACTGGCTTCTGCAGAAAAGGGAGAGATTTACATTAACATGTGCGGAACTCCCATTTCTCAAACAAGGTATTACTCAACAACTGCTGTAATGATATGATTAGTGCCTAGCACCACCAGCACATCTACACTGTCCCCCACATCAAACACTCCCAGGACAGGTACAGCACAGGGTTAGATACAGAGTAAAGCTCCCTCTACACTGTCCCCCCATCAAACACTCCCAGGACAGGTACAGCACAGGGTTAGATACAGAGTAAAGCTCCCTCTACACTGTCCCCCACATCAAACACTCCCAGGACAGGTACAGCACAGGGTTAGATACAGAGTAAAGCTCCCTCTACACTGTCCCCCACATCAAACACTCCCAGGACAGGTACAGCACAGGGTTAGATACAGAGTAAAGCTCCCTCTACACTGTCCCCCACATCAAACACTCCCAGGACAGGTACAGCACAGGGTTAGATACAGACTAAAGCTCCCTCTACACTGTCCCCCACATCAAACACTCCCAGGACGGGTACACACGGGGTTAGATACAGTAGATGTCTTATTCATACAGTGTAAGAGGGAGTTTTATTTTGATCAGATCACTGAGTGTAATTTTATCATTTTGGTGATGCTCACATTGTCTCTGTGTCATTCTGCCTCCCGATCTCCCTTGCCTGGAGATTTTCCAACAGGCGGGTACAGGAATCAGTTTGAAACATTTCTGCCTATCTTACACAAACATTTGGTGTACTAGAGTGAGGTATTGTTGGTACAGCTACTTTGTATTGTTGCCTGCTGCTCAGTCTGTTTTAACCCTTATACAGTGGACACATAGCAATGAGTAGATGTCTTATTCGTACAAACAATACTTATTTAAACCCACACAATCAATAATCACCCACCTGACCAACAAGAAGTTATCTTACACAAAATACTAGAATTCAAGTCCAATACAAGACCTTGACTTAACTTTGCGTTACTGGCAAGAACCCAAACAGATATTGGCCTTTATCTCTGTGCTGGTCTTGGTAATCACCTTTGGTCCTTTGGTCTGGTTTGGCTGTGGTCTTTCTTCCTTCCTTCCTTCTCGGGTGTGCTGCCTCTTCTCTTGCTGGCGATGTTCACCACTGTGCCCTCAGGTTTGGGAAATAAATGCACATCTCAGGAAGGAATAACAAAAAAATTGTTTTTCTGATGAAATTCTGAATGAGATATTGTCCTAATGCAGCAAACTACACGACAATAAGTTACAAGTTGTTCTATGCTTTGTACCAACTTGAATAGATCCCTAATTCTGATTAACATCAGAATGATATATGTTGTCCTCTGTTTGAGTCTCTTACCCTGAGATGCGCTGATGTTCAGACTCTGAGTGTCTCCTCGGTGAGTGACCTGGCAGGTATAGACCGCTTTGCTGAACCATTCCCCAGCGGAGACTGTCAGCCGACTGCTGGCCAAGAAGTTCCCGTTCACTTCACAGGGGGAAGAGGTGACAATTCCTGAATCCACGGGTTCCCCATTCTTCAGCCAACTCACTTCCATTGACCCTGGCTGGAAATACCTCTGGAATGAGTACTTACTGAATGATCGGGAAACTGTAAATGTGATTATAAATTCAAATAAATCCAACATTGACTCATTGAAGGATCATACATTAATACCAAGAGTTTCCCATTTGGGCCCTGAAGTCTCCTCCATCATTCACTGAGATTACAGATGAGCCGATTGTGGTGCTAGCTCTATTCTGAACCTCCTCACTCTGCCCATCCATCACCCCCTCTGTGCCCATTTCCCCCAGCTCTTTGCCCTTTCCCCTTTCACGGTGGCTCTTTTCCCCTTTTATCCAGCTCTCTGTATTTCCACCTGGTTGTCTACACTTCCCTCCATCTCTGTGCCCTCTCTCCCCTGGCTCTCTGCTCTTTGTCTGTATCTCTCTGTATCTCTATCACACCCTACAAACACTTTCAACAGAATCAAGTATAACATTGACAGCAATGTTCAATATAAATTCCAGCCAATTAGCCCATCACCAAACTAATTAATGTTTAGAATAAGCAGGAAATATTACACAGCAGCACCAGCATTGTGAGTGAGTGGAACATTTTCACTGGATAAATATAGAAATTGTACATTTTTTAAAATGTTGGTTTAAATTTCAAACACTTGTGCAGTAGATGGTTCAACCTGCAGCCAATAGATGTCACCATATTTAAACATTTGGATGGTAAAAGTTCCAGCCATCAAATGCCACTGAGACTAAACATTGCAGGTACCCCAAATTATAAATGCAGTGACAAACTATGTTCTGAACGAGCGGCGTAAGCTGCTATCAGTAAAGATTTTAAACATAAAAATACAATAAACCCTGCTTTATTTCTGTCTGCAGTCATGCATCAAACAGTTGCAAACCCGCAGAATGTTTGTATTCAATCAAAGTGTGTAACAGCTCAGTGTCACTGAGTTCAAACAATGCAGAAACACCAAATTCATTCACAAATTTTATGTGTTTAGAGTCACCCAGAGACATAATCTCCTCACCAGAGGAAAAAGCATCACTGAGAGACTGAACCCCGCTTCATGTAGAAGCAGCACAAATCTACAAACACTTTCAACAGAATCAAATATGACATTGACAGAAATGTTTAATATAAATTCCAGCCAATTCGCCCATCACCAAACTAATTAATGTGTAGAATAAGCAGGAAATACTACACAGCAGCACCAGCATTGTGAGTGAGTGGAACATTTTCACTGGATAAATATAGAAATGTTAGATTTTGTTTAAATGTTGGTTTAAATTTCAAACACTTGTGCAGTGGATGGTTCAACCCGCAGCCAATAGATGTCACCGAGATTAAAGTCTGCAGAGACTCTGAATTGTTTAACAGACATTCGGCTTTTAAAGTAACCCAACCACACAGTGTAACCTCAACAGATAAACACAACATCCCAACAATTTGGGATTGAATCCCTCAGCAGCACCTACTGTCCAGAAAGAGGGGAATTTAGCAGCAGAATCACAGGAAACATTGGAACAATTCTCAAACCGAGAATCCCCCAAACTCACATTGATGTTACCACATGGATTATTAGTACAGATATAAATATGAAACAAAGACACATGTAAACCAGTTACTCAATAAGTGGATGGTTCTTACCTGTAGTCACCGTCACCATGGTCCCTTGTCCCCCAGTTATCACAGTGACACACACACCCATACACAAACTGCACTCACTCTGTTCAGTCCTGCTGTTCAATATTCACGGTAAATGGACCATTACTTTTGCTCTCATGTGAAATGTAGGCAACTGTTTATACAACACAATCTATCAGAAATATTAAACAGAGTCATATATCTCATGTGAAATGTAGGCAACTGTTTATACAACACAATCTATCAGAAATATTAAACAGAGTCATATATCTCATGTAAAATGTAGGCAACTGTTTATACAACACAATCTATCAGAAATATTAAACAGAGTCATATATCTCATGTAAAATGTAGGCAACTGTTTATACAACACAATCTATCAGAAATATTAAACAGAGTCATATATCTCATGTAAAATGTAGGCAACTGTTTATACAACACAATCTATCAGAAATATTAAACAGAGTCATATATCTCAAGTAAAATGTAGGCAACTGTTTATACAACACAATCTATCAGAAATATTAAACAGAGTCATATACACAGTGAGCACGTGA